>CALNXK010000132.1:1032500-1112500 GCA_942486035.1 Porites lobata
AGCTGCTGATACCAAACTCCAAACACCAAGGTCAACCTCTCTCTATGGCAAAGAAGATGATAGTTTACAGAAGAAGTCAAAGATGAATCAATGCTTGAAATAATGGTTCAATTTTTAACAACCTCTTCAAGTCTTTCAGGAATTACCAGTAACATTCAAAAAAAAAAGAAAACTCACAAATAATAACTACTACCTGTGTTCTATAATCCATTGTGCTACTGCAGTTTGAACTGATTCCCATGCAGACACAGTTTGTACATCCCTGGGGATTACGACTTGTCAGATAGAAAAATCCACTCTTACACTCATTACACAGCAAAGCAGCAGAGTTGTTCTGATGAAAAATTAAACAACAATGTTAATTACAAGCTAAAGTAATCAGGGTGCAAAGAAAGTCAGTTTTAAAGCCTACCCAAAGGGCAACTCACCTTACAAGGGCACTGACCGGATGGCTTATCACACACTTCACTCAGACTACCTCTACCATCACAGGAACAATTTGAACAACCCTGACTGGAGAAATTCTTATAGCTATCCATACACTCTGAACACTTATCTCCCTGCACTCCTGGCTTACAGCTGTCAAACATAAACAGAAATATGTAAAGAAAGGACATCTTATCTTAAGTCAGCAATGAGAGCTGGCCTTCAAGCTGAGCATCTCACACAAAAAGATCCTTCAACATACTTGTACATCCATCAAGCAGTTTGTTATAAATTATCACTTGTTTTAGTTTGCTTCTTTCTGTTTGTTTGGATGGTCATTAAATGTCAGTTGAAAATATTAACAGGATTCCCAGATTGTATATTATTGTTCTCAAAACAAATAATTTATTATTATATATTTTTTGTGTGGCTGAATTGGGAAAATAAAGAGGCCTTGATAAGGATGGCATTTCAAAACTCTCACAAAGAAAGGTAACTTTAGAATGGGGTTTCAAAAGTTTGAGGTGATCAATAATTCACTTCACCTGCAAATTCCTGAGGTGAGATTACATTGGAGATTACTCGATCCAATTGTACTGCAGTTACATGCCTAAAGAATAAATAAATCTTACATTACAGTAATCTGAGTAATTCCAACAAATCAAGGCAGCATGATGGAGCCTGGGTTTAGGAAGCTACACCGCTACAACTCTGCAGTCCTTATCTGGGGCCGGTTGCTCGAAGCCTGGTTAGCGCTAACCGTTGGTTAAGAGGTATCAAATTAACATAACATAAAACTTTATTTATACTCGAATTTTAGAGTAGCTAACAAGCTAATATCTTCGAGCTGACACTACATAAAAACTGTATAGAAAATATATATATACATTAAATGCAAGGAAAGAAAATATCATTTACAATTTACAATTTTAAGTTGAAGTATGTCAGGCAAAAAGAATCTACATGAAGGTAACATCCTGTATTTTAGTCTTAAAGTCTGCAAAAAAACTGGTACGAAATGTATAGGTTTCCATGGTATTTAACGCTGGTTAGCACTAACCATGCTTCAAGCAACCCGGGCCTGGCCGCTAGCTGGAGTTGTTCTTGGTAGTCCTGAATTCAACTCCTTATAATCCTTAAAATGGCCCAAATGACCATACACAAATGGAAATGTGAGCAAAATGAATTGTCCTTAACAGTGTTTAGCCTCGCCTAATTAAATTACATTTATAGCCATATTAGGCAAATCAGGCCAATTGGCATTCTTACTCGTTAAGTTTCTGTCTTTATCTGTGGAACAATGTGCATGAACTACTGCGTCACCATTGAGCATGTCAAATTGGAAGAAGATAAATACATTACCTGACAACCAACAGTTTCATTCCATCCCCAGTAAGTGTAGTTGCACTGGCCACATGTACGACCCACAGTGTTAGGAGGACACATACATTGCCCAGTGCTGGAATCACAAACTTTGTTTTCTCCATCACAACCACAAGCTGAAAAAAATTAGCAAAACAAATTTTCAGTCAGTCAGTAAGCTTTCAAAAACAAAAACATATCACTCAAAAAAATTAATATTCCATCCTGTGGTTTAGTATTACTCTATCATCTGATTGAGGAAGGTGCATTGTAAATCAGTTATCCAGTTTTTCACTGGTGCACGATTAACTAAACATAGAGCCAACTATACAATCCCCAAAAACTAGCTAATCACTTTAGCCCAGGTGGCAGCTACAAATAGCAGGTCACAGGTTACAGGTCACAAGTCACTGTTCCACGGCGAATAAACAACACTAAGAATGTCTGATATTAGCCAAATCACAATCTGAAATCTAAGGGGAAACTACTTATCTCAGTTTAATATCTATCAATAGAGTGCCACTGACATGCACTTGTGACCTGCGTTTTGTAGCTGCAAAAGCCCAGGCCATCAAATGGAACTTTCATATTGTCTAATTACCCTGTGAAGAGTAAGTTTTCAATATGTATAATAACTGCAAGTGAGACAACTAACTTATTCAGATTTTAATATCCTACCTGAACAACCCTGTGAGGAGAAATTATAGAATCTAGGAATACACTGGTTACAGGTCCTTGCTGTTACTCCAGGCTTACAATAACACTGACCACCGTACTTCTGACATGTACTGTTTACTGAACCAGTTCCATCACACTCACATGCTACAAGCAATGATCAAGCAACAATAACAGAAATATTTAATTACAGTCATGTAGCAATGTAAGAAAAAGTATGCAAATAATTATACATTTAGTGAATAGCGAATATGACAACTGTATTCTAGAAGTCCATTTTCCAATGGGCCATAATACACTCTACTTGCCCCCAAAATTTAGCGTGAACCATTGCTGTCAAATTTTGCTGGCATGGTAGGGCTGCATATTCCCAACAGCATTTGAACACAATGAATTGTGCAAAATTTGGAGGGTGAACAAGGTGTATTATGGGGGGTTTAAAAACTAATAAAATCCATAAAATTATAAAGACAGAAAATCTTGACAAAATTTAAATTCTGAAGATTCTACCAAGATCGCTCACGATTATACTGTAGTTTAAAAATAAAGATCATTCTATGATATTTCAATTTCAGGTACATGATGAACTCACGCAAAGCTCTCCCAAGATAACTGACAACAAGGGAGAAAACTTGTGCCAGGCAAAACTCTTCCCTGTCAGTCCCAACTCCCATGTCATTGTCTATGACCGAACAGTTGGCCAAGAAATCCTCTCCTGTTGAGTTCTGAAGTATTGATGGCTGATAAAATTCTTGTGGTAAGGCCACTATCTTGAGTGCTGTAAACTGAGTTATGGATGCTCCATAGGTCACATTTACAACAACTGAACCAGTGAGAGACATTTCTCCAAACAGTGTTGACAAGTTGAAATAACAGCGCTGAGGACAGCTACTGAGGGACACCTCAGCAGATCTAGATCCTGTACTGATTTCTACAACAACACTTGAAGCACTCGTGTAGGAGAGAATAAGAGTAAACAAGCCACTGGACCTAACTCCTTGAACAATGTTGACTGTTGTTGTCCACGTTTTATTTCCCTACAACACAAAAAATTGAACAATATTGTGGATAATGTCATTGGGTTTTTGCCAGCTGATATTGGGATGCATTGGCATGTTAACATCGACAATTAAAATAATGTAAACCTGATAAATGCTCATACCTGTTGGGATGTAACTATATGTGAGCTTGCACCACTGATGAAGTGCAGAGTTGGGTAGTAGAATCCATCTCGAGGGCTAACAAAAAAAGAGGAACACATCTTTTAATTAATAAGTTGACTTAACTGCATTGCATGCTAAATGGAGGTTGGTGTACACTGGAGGCCAACCAGTCAGCAGCCCCTAGACCCCTGAGTGCCACTCCCATGGAAAGCAATCCCTACAACCAAGCCATCAGTTGAGCCACCATGGAAGGCATCCAGGCACCCATCATAAAAACCTGAGAAGTGATAGAAACACAGAGAGAAGGGGGAAAGGAAGGAGAAAACTGGACTAGGACAATGCAATATGGTTGGTGAAGCTACAGGCACACTGTCAGGGCTCCATCACTAAGATTTCAAGTTAGTAAGTTGCTGTGCATATGCAATTAGTAATGAGTAAGTGAATGGCTAGGTAGCTGGGAAGCTCCTTTGGCTCCATTTTCCTTTTGTTTCCTGTAAAGTAGCCAGGAGTCACGCTCATAGTAGCTGAGGGAAATCCCCAGCCCCTGGCTATTCCTGAAAGCACTGTACTAGCTGTTACACAGTGCATGTGTCAATATGACTCAGGCATGACCCAAGGGAGAAACTTGTACACAGGTCATCTTACCAGTGATGATTGGTAAATGCTCTTTGAATGGATAATAATTATAAGACAACAATAAAACAAAACTATTATATGTATTTTATACATGTACTTCATATTCAGAGTTACTTCAAAAGGTGAAACCAAATTGAATACATGCATTTTGCAACTCATTATTTTTAATCTTAAGACACAGAAATAACGCAGCTAGTTTGTCCTCCTCAAAATTAATTGGGTACATGTACTTTTTAACTTCTTGTTATTTTGTTCGTTTACTTTTAGATTCATAGTTATGCTTCTCACCTGTTACACTGTCGCTGAGTTATGTTCCCTTTGCATTCACACTGACCAGTTGTCTTATTACATACTGGACCATATGAACCCCCAACATCGCAGTCACACTCTGAAAAGAGAATTGAATTTAAGAATTACAGCATAATTACATTTTTAAGATGGTGTCATTTACACATTCTTTTGTTTTAGTAAAGGAATTCCCTTTTACAACTACACTGTACATGTACCCAGTCACCACTTTTGACTTGCAAACAGACAAATAATTCTTTTAAAGCTATCTTGTTCAAAACACCTGCAAAACATTACATGTATTAATAAGCACCTTTATAATGCAGTAAACTGCAATAATATTATTCTAAAAGCTCACACAAGTTAGATAGCGGAGGAGGGAATTATAAAGGATAGGTTTCTTTCCATGCCCAGATCAGCACTAATTCCTTTGGTATCTCAGGATGCTAAACTCCTAAATTATCGACCAGCGTATATTCAGAGAGACACCGAGTAAATTCTTCTTTATAACCCACACAGCTGACTTTATTCATTTCACAAAGGACAAGTACCTGAACAGCCATTCATATTATCTGCACTGAGGCCATAAAACATGTCTTTACAACTTAAGCAGCGGGGTCCTTCAACATTCTTCTTACATGTACAGCGACCATGTATATCAGGTTCACAAACATTGGATCCATTCACTGTTCCAGGCTGATGACAGGTACATTCTAAAATTAAAAAGAATGCAATATTAAAAGCCCAGACAACCATTCACATAAAAGCCAAATAAAATTTCTCTCCTGTAAGAAATGAGACCTGGCAGGTAGATATTTTCTAATAATGACATCAGTCAGTGTACTGCACTCTTTGTTTAACACTCAAGGTTATGCATTGCACTCAGCTGCGGTATAATTAACATTATTAATTAACAGTATATAATCATATCATATTATTACCTTGACACCCCTCAGGATTTTCTGCTGATAAATTGTGGTAACCAGGTTTACAGAGGTCACACCGTCTTCCCATGGTGTTGTTTTTACAGATACAGTCTCCAGGTCCCTGAAAAAATTCAGTGCAGCCTACTATGACCTCAGATGTCTTCATGTATATGTTGTGGTTCAATTTTATCCTTGGTCTACATTTTATTTTCCTTTATTTTGGGGGTATGGTAATGTATGATAATGAGTTTGAAACATTAAGAAAAATAAAATGTCAACCAAAGATAAAATTATTAACCACAACATAATATTATATATTATTATATTAATGTAACAATATTTACTCCCTGGGCAGCTATGTTGAACGCATTAAGAATTTTGAGAGTAAGATTTTTTTAATGAAGTAGATATCACACTGAAGACAAAATAGACTAAGCTGCCAGTTCTGTTATGAGTCCCTGTTAGCGGTGTAGGACGGGGTACGCATGTCTCTAGTCTAAATTACAAAAGCTGTTGTTTCACGCATTGAGGAGGAAGCAGAAATTTTACTTATGTATTTGACATCTTTCTCCTTGCTATCACAGTTTCAAACCACCTTTACGTGATTTCTAACTACAGGGCTTCTGATAGGTCGTGGAAGAAAAAGTCAAATTTTGAAGGATTTTTTGGGACAAATTCACGGAAAAATCGGAAAAACTTCACTAAAAAGCAATCGGTAAAAAACGGCCGATTTTGTGGTTATTTTCAGGACAAATTTTGCTAGAAATCGATCGGTTTTGCACTGATCAGACCGGCATTTTTAACGTTTTTCTAACAGAGGTCATCATTTGCTCTTTCAACAAGTTATGGATTTTCTTTTGTTTTTTTTTTTCACTTCATTATCATAGCTTACCATTCCAGGATGAGGGGGAACAACTGTGTCATCTCTTATACAGTCTAGATACAAAACTCCTGGGAGGGTTACATTTCTAGTTCCTTCAACACTGCAATTACACTCTGTCCAAAAAAACAACAAAAATATTACTGCAGAGAAACAGCTACAAATTTCAAAAAGTACTGAACATTACTAAAATAGCTCTAAGTATCGGTGAAATAACATTCTTGATCTCTTGTTCAGCCATCATGTTAATGAAAAGATTTAGTTAATACGACATATAAATATTTAGTTAAACGACATGACCACAAAAGATGTAATGAGATGTCATCATGTAAGGACATGACCACACAACATTAATTTTTTTATATACTTGATCTACTTCTCTCCACTATTTATATAGGGAATGTATAGGGGTGACAAATGAGAATTTAAATTTTGATACACTTGATAGGGTTCAAAGTGTTAGGGCCCCAAGGGACTACTGATCTAATTTCAAATTCTCCCGTTGCAGATACAAGGTAATACAGAAGGAGACTCTGCCAATATTTATCAAAAGCAGTTTCTTTACTACTATAACAGCATCCAAAGAAAGTAGTGTCCAATAGCCTGGGGCTAGTGGATTTTGTTATTGGGCTAGTGAATTCTGTTTTTAACTTGCCGACGGGCAAGTGATGTTTTTTTAGGAATTTGAATAACAGAAGAACTGTGAAATCAATTCTGCTAGTCAAAAGGTTTTGGGGGCTAGTTGAAATGACATCTGGGCTAGTAAGTGCTAGCTTCAGCTTGCCCGAATGGCAAGCTGTAAAAATGATTTTCTTTGCACCCTGTATACACCAAAACAATACTATCAGATCTTTCAGGGGCTTTTTCTCGGCCAGGAGCTGGTATGTACATTCTGCCTCAGTTTCAATTTTTAGCCTTCTTTGCACAAAAATCACGTGAATGGTTCAGTGAAATCACTGTTAGAAGCACTCCCCTAATTTTCAGTTACTACTAGTTATTGTTATATAATTTTTACATAATTATTTTTGACAACTGTATATAATGAACCTAGCAGATATTCTCAAAAATGTTTGGAAAACATGTCAGAAAGACTTCAAAAACTTTGTCAAGTGACAAACACCATAACGCAATCTCCACTATAACTGGACTACCTTGACAAGCATCTTTGTCCCAGCGAGATTTATTGCTTGGTCTGAAGAAAAATGGTGTACACTTTTCACAGTTGATTCCTTCAGTATTATCCTAAAGAAAAGAAGAGTTATTTAACAGTTAACTTATTAGTTTTCATGATCCAGCAAATTAAACTGTAATATACTTTCAAAATACATGTATGTGTTAATTAGTTTTTATTACCTGGCAGTTTTGACAGACTCCTCCACCAGAATAATTTCCATAAATGTCTAAGCTCTTATTCATCTCAGCGACAGTTTCATTATATACACACACTGCACTATGGTTGTGACAGTTGCAACCTGCAGAAAAATAAAACAATTTAGTTTGCTTTGACACCAGACCCAAATGAACCTTACTTAACACTGGAGACAAATGAAAATATGTCTTATTTTAACAAAGTCAAAATAAGTAGTTTTGATCAGTTGGCAGCTGAGCTGACAGCTGAGCTCACCAATTACTTGATGTTACCTGTGATCAAAGTGGAAAGCTCAAGAACACACTGATAAGTGCTTTCTTTAGAAATGTCATAGTTGAAACCTCACTTGCTACCACACACTGCTTCATAACAAGCTAACAACAGCCCAGGAGTGTAATCATGATCATGACTGTTGATGACAGTGACAAATGTTTTAGAAAACCTGTGCAAAAGTCTTATTAGAGTCAAAGTGATTTGTCTATCATCAGTTCTCTTTATGGTAATAATTATCGTTGACCTGGGCCCGTTTTCTGAAAGGGAGATTGGTCCTAATCGAGGATTTAAAATGTTGTTCCGTTTTTGTATTTTTCGTTCCTAAGTATTACTGAGAGTAACATTTTGTGCTATCATTACTGTATCTTGGAGTAAAGGCCGAATTGTCTTTTGTAAGCTCTGACAGTTGCATGCTCAAAGACAAGAAAACCTTGCTTAAAATTTGGCTTAATCCTGGGTTATTCTTAATCATCTTTCGAGGAACCGTGCCCTGATTGGTCAGTTATTATCACGATGTAATGGACCATCTGTCAGTCAAGCCTTGACCTTCAAGACCCTAACTGCAAGTGTAAAAAATGAACATGAACTTGGATTTAAAAATGCCAAAAGTAAGGTTACAACATACGCTGACATCTAGCATCTGGGTCAGCTACAAGAGGGCCTTTGTTTCCAGGTCGCCATGGATACTGATTGTAAGCAGGACAACAGGTTCCGCAGTCTAAGCCGCATGCACCTTCCTGACATGTGCACTGATTATCTCCTAGTGTGGCATTATAAAAACACTGCAATCCATTTCCTTGTCCATTGCACAAGCAGTAGGCATCAACCTCAACTTCCCGTACAGCATAGTGGTGCTGTTTAACAAAAAAACAGTACACCCTTTAAACCCAAAAAGTGACAAGCATTTTTACTTTCTTCTTAAAATATCACTACTTAAGAGAATTATCACCAAGTAAATACAAAGCTAACAGGCAACTTCACACCTGTAACTCTTTTCTGTTCAACAAATTCTCATCATCAAGCACAAAATAATTATGTTAATGGCTACCAGTGTGCTGAGATTAGGGTTCAGAAGCTTAAAAGTAAGGTTGGCAAAATTTTTTTAACTATAGTTTAGTTTTCTTGATGATAAAAAGTCTCTGTATTACAACAGAACTTAAACATAAAGGTTAATTATCATTACGATTCATACCCATTTGACAGCCAGAACGTCAAAGATCCGTGTCAGTGATAAAAAGTGCAAACGGACATTGGTCACATTCATCCAATTCTAAAACAGTAAGTTTAAAATAAACAAAACAGTTATACCAAAGATCATCATGTAGTAATTTCTTTACAACCGATGATTATTTGAGTCACTTGAGTAATTTATTATTACAAGAAGATACATGTATATCAATATGCATATGAATTATCTCATGAACCAGCAGAAATTCAGATCAACACTGCTCATCACATCAACAATGGTTCACTGAATGTTTGTCAACACAACTGGTACAAGCGATTTGAAATGCTTCCCATGGATCAGTATTTTTTTGCATTTTTGGCATTGTTAGGTAATCTTAACACCTACAGTTTTTTATCCCTCTTACTAAAGGATTATTGGTCTCCTGATATTAGAACTTCAGCTCTCAAAACAATAGTTGTGCCTTAATTATTAGGCTGCAGAGGGGCTGGTAAATTTTCTTATGAGTCAACCCTCCAACTTGCAACAATTTTAGTCACCATGGCACCTAAAATTTTGAAGCTGGCAACTTAATTTGTAAAAAAAGTCTCCATTGGTCACCAAATGGCGACCAAGCAAAAACTTTAACTTGGCTGGCTGCTCTGAGTGGTTGCATACAACATCAAAAGGACGTTTCTACAAACCAGTAGATCATTGGATGGATTATTAACGTCTCCCCTGGGACCAACCAACAGTAAGGATACCTGGGAAGAAAGGTAGAGAACTTTATGAGCATGGTAAATTTGATAATAATACTAATACTACTACTACTACTACTACTACTACTAATAATAATAATAATAGTGTTCATTAAGAAGACAGACAAGAACTGTCAAATTATATATGTGGCAATTCCAGAGGATGGATGGGTGAGAGAAAAGGAAGATGGGAAAGTTGAGAAGTATCTTGTGAGAGAGGTTTGAAAAATGTGAGGATGTGACAAAGGTGATTCTGGTGGTAATGAGGACATTAGGATCAGTACCAATGAATGTGAAAAACAACCTGAAGGTTATTGATGTGGAAATCTCTGTGAAAATGATAAGACATGGCAAACATTGCACTTAATTTAAACAGTCAAATTTAATTGATTCAAACATCGCACTTCACATACATTTAACTCTCGCGTTAAGTTCAGCACTGCATGTGAAATTCAATGTTTGAACCAGGCCTTAGTCTTCTCTTGCCTGATTGGCTTTCTTCTTACATTATATTACACAACAACACTCCACAAATTAATGTCTCTGGTGATCAAGGTTTTTTTCAAGTTTCATAGCAGAACAGGCGAAGTCCCATCCAGCAGTCCAGGACAAGTAAATTTTTTTGCTGGGCATCTAACTTTTAAAGCTTACTTGCCAGCAGTGGGTAGGTGTCCAGGAAAATCATCCTAGCAACAAAATCATCAACTAAGACGAGTAAGAAATGGCCCCCGGAAGCAAAAAGTGAGAGCTGCTTGCCCAAAGGACAAGACCAAATTCAAGTTTTTACAAGCCCAGGTAGAAGTTAAAAAGAGATAAAATTCACACTAAAACAATATACTAAGAAGGTAGTGACTGATAGCCCAGGGCTAGTGGATTTTGCTACCAGGCTAGTAAATAATTATTCTGTTCTTAACTTGCCCAATTCAAATTACAGAAGAATAACTTGTAATCAATCTTGCTCCTCAAAATTTTTTTCAGGCAGGTTGAAATGACTTTTGGGCTAGTACATGTTAGCTGCATCTTGCCCGAATGGCAAGCTATAAAACTGACTTTCTTTGCACCCTGCTAAAAATTTATATCCAAAACAAAAAAGAACATACTCAATAATTGAACCACCCTGCAAGGAGAGCCTTTTCTTCACTTACTTAATTTTGGAGTACTCAAGAAAGACTCTGCATGAATGAAGTAAGATCTTTGTTGAGCATGCGTGACCTGTCGCTAGGATGTAGCCTAATAGCCCTCTGCTTGCTACAGCTGGTTCAGTTATGACCATCGGTTTATCAATAAACGAATGCTCGAACTCAAACAAACCACTTAGACAAAAGAAAACAAGATTGACTGGTCCAGAAGTTTGGGCTGCAGCGACCTTGCAGGTTTGATGCGATTCAGGCAGAGTCTGCATGTCTCCTCCTCGATCAAGAAGACAAAAGAAGGCTCTGCTCACAGGTGTGATGATGATGTCCAAAGAAGCATCCTAGCTTAGGTTAAAAACCTATGCTCATTAGGGGACACAAATTAAATAAATATAAATTAGAGTAAAAAATATTTAAATATAAGTGCAGGTATAAAAAAATTAATGACAATAGTAATATCTACAGGATGACAAATGTGTCTATGAATTGCAGAGATGACAACACTTGCATCCATTATCCATTAGTGTCACTATATCTAATGTACATATTTTGTTTTTCAGGTGGTAACTTCTCTCAAGTCTGGGGATAATTTTCCCCAGAGATTGGGTCCCAAGTGGCGGAGAGAGTGCTTGCCATATGTGTAACAAAACACAGGGTGCTCGCTCAATAGGATTTGATACAGACGTCTGCTCAACCTTAAATATAAAGTGGCTGTGACAAACGGAGTAACCATAAACTAGGGAGGGAAAGGAATAAAAAAGCAAATTAAGCAGCTACAAATTCCAAAGTAGGCAGCAACCAACGTCGGGTGCCGGCCTCTATTGAGAACCCTGAGAACATACCACATCATTCTTATCAACAGCTTCTGATGTATATTCCATACAAAGGACGTCATTTACTGCAGTTGGTTTGGTCTTATATGTCACACCAAACTTCTCCTGACAATCATCCACATTTGAAACAAAATAATGCCATGGCTCATAACTCTGACCATAATCGCTAGACTTGTAGAATGCAAGTTGGCCAGGTCGGTAGTATTCACCAAATCTTATGACTAACTGGTTCACATAGTAAAACTAAAAAATAAAAAATAGTAATTTATTAGCACACTCAAAAATCAATTTGTAACTCAGTAGCTGCACAAGTACCAATGCAAACATTTCTCCTACTGTCCTGACAAGTGCAATCAATAAAAACTGATATTTGAAAACCAATCGACAAATGGATAACTATCACTAATAATTTTTTGATTGATACAAATTGCATTTCATCTTCAGTGAAACCACCCTATACACTTGTACTGACAAGTGGACCGCAAAAAATCTTACGCCACTTGGAAACAGGAATGGTAAAGTTTGATGATGCTTCTGTCCTGTTTTATTTCTCTAATATTAATTACGTTTCAATAAAAGGTCTGTTTTGGGCATTAAATTGTGGTCCCCTTAGTGTGCGTCTTAACACAGGGTTCCACGGTATGGACAGACCCCTTGGTTAACACAAGTTGAAGGGCATCACCAAAACCTCAAAGCGTCAAATTTTGAAAAAATAAAGATATACCTCAAAGGGTCAAATTTTGAAAAAATATAGATATATTGATCGAACGTGATACAACAGTTACTAGCATAAGTTATATTATATCTAGGATAAAAATGAGGGTGCTGTATTTGAACGTGATTCCCATGGTAATAGACAAGGAAGCATGCCATCCGATACAAAAAAGACGACAGAGGAATTTGGCAACGATCAGCTAACGGTTGTATGAATTCCTTCTGGGTTTAATCCTGAATTTCTCCCCATGAACGATACAGAATAAATCTTTTTCTATAAACGCACATTCACATAGCAAACAAACAACAAAAATCCTGCAAAGAACACGAAGTTTGCTCGTTTTCGTTTGATTTGAAAACCTGCGCGCGAGTTTATGCAGCTGCGAAGAATTTCAATCCGAATATTATCTCAGGTGGCGCTTACCTTTTGATAATTTCCTCTCAGATCAATTGTAATAGATGTTTTATCTACAGATGCTGGAGACTGCCACCACGTTGCAAAATTTCCATCAACCATATTTGACGCGTTATGCGATGCACCAGGATTGGAAGCATTGCAGCAGTCACAGACGGAAAGCTTCCTCAACCTCAGTTGTTTGGAGCGTTCCACGACGCTATAATACGGTTCCGCTGGAGATCCACAAGTTGCATTAGCCTTAGTGGGCTTGAAAAGAGCAACATTTGCGGCCTGAGTGTCGAGGACAAGAAAGCCAACAGTTAACAACGAACAAATCAAACCAGTCAGCCACATCGCCATCTTGTGGTTTGATGTTTGATCTGTTGAGACGCTAGTCGCTGCTAAGGAAATGACATTTGATACCTTGCATAAATTATGCAAATAAACCTTTGCATAAAAGGTAACGGTCTCTTGAAATCCCGCAAAAATAACAGTGACGTATCTGCTTACAAAAGTAATCCACTTTACCTTGGATCTGGCTTGCTAGAAATCTCTTATTTTGTTCAGAGTCACCGGGGTAGCACGCGCGAGCCGCGATAAACGAGGGCGAGGTCGGGCGAGAAAGAAAAATAGACCAGAAAAATGAGAAAAATACGTTTTCTGGTCTCGCCCCAGTCCCTTTTAGCTAAAACAGTTTGGTAGCCTGTTCCAGGCGTTCAGACAGTGGGGAGCGGTGCGAAGTAAAAAGAAGCGCGAAAAAATAAAAGGGAGGGAGGAGGAGAGGTGAGAGAGGGAACGCCTGTAAGATTTGTTTTTTAAACTAGTAGAGTCTTCCGCCCACTCAGACACTGTATTGCCAACACAGGGGTGTAGTAAAGGATTAAATTAGCTGCAAAAACCGTGGACGAAGATCCTGCTAGTTGTAAACGTTGGATCTCCAGAAAATAGATCAAATCAGCCAAAATATAAAGAACCAAGAACGAGAAGTCCAAAGACTACTGCAAAGCTGATTGAAGTGATGGAGCGTGTTTCACCTGTAGCGTAAAAGGTAGAGTCAACTCCCGATAACTCAAACCTTCAAGGGAAATCGAAAAAAGTTCGAGTTATCGGGAGTTCGAGTTATCGGGAGCTCGAAGAAAATAGCCGAGAGTAAGGTAAAAAACAGTTTTTACTGTACAGTGAACATTTTAAACACATTTAATTGTAGAAATGTCAAGTGAAAATTAAAAGATACTTCTAGATTATAAATCAGAACGTAACGTAACAAAACATAGCCTAAATAGAGCATGCCTTTTACTGTTTTGAGAAGTAAAGCTGCTTCACGTTAGCCTGTGACATTCAACATCAGCCTCCATTAGTAAACTATACTACTACAACACGTTAATAGGAAATCTAAAATTCAATTTTTCGGACGCCAGTAGACGGCTTTTTTCCCGACTTTTTAAGGGCTCAAAACATGGTTCGAGTTATCGAGGGTAAAATTATATATAAATTGACCTGAGGGGAAACGAATACTGGTTCGAGTTAGCGGGAGTTCGAGTTATCGAGGGTTCGAATTACCGAGGGTAAAATTACAGCAAATGTATGACGGAAATCCAGGGGAAATCGATTTTGGCTCGAGTTAGCGCGAGGTTCGAGTTAGCGAGGGTTCGAGTTATCGGGAGTCGACTGTATAAGGGACTGTGCAATAGTTATCAGGAGAGGGGGCTGAAAAACTAGAGGGGGGGCATTACATAAAATTGCTGCCAAGATAGGGGGGCTCAGCCTCGTCCCCAGGGCGCTTTTCCCTGGCTTTGGGGGCGGGGTCCCAGGGAAAAGCGCCCTGGGGACGAGGTTGGGGGGGGAGGCTCAAAGTAAAATCACTCAATTGACGGGGGGGCTTAAGTTTTATTCGAAATGTAAATAAAATTAAACGCAATAAAAGATTCTCAATACAGGCATCATGATAGAATGTAACAAATATGAACACCAACAGCTGTTAAACGATCATTGAAAATATTCCATCAAAATGAAAAGCAAATTCACAACTAATTTTAACCCGTCTTCTAATTAATTGAGCTGATCCTATGTAAAGCAAAAATCATGAACTTGTTTTTCAGCTTCCCCCGTAAAACAATGGGAATCAAACAGATCTCGTAGACAAGCTTTGTCGGTTCTTGATGTGAATAAAAGTAATGTTTCTTCATCGACTGAATCGATTTGCTGAATTCCATATATATGTGGGTCATAACAAAGTTCAACAGGCTCTCCTCCCAAGGATCTAAATCAAGAGATTGGAAGAACACTCAAAAAGCTTGCAAAACTCTTTTACGTCTGTTATTTGAAGCGTTCAATCTCCTGTTCTTTGATTTTTTTCTCTGCTCCTTTCTCTTTCTGGCTTTAGAAATTTTAGATTTAGAGCCAATGTGGTAAGCACCTAGCCTCCCCGCAGACGTCCTTTGGGGTTCCTTCGTCACGCAATCATTTCTCCTCAAAGGACGTCTGCGGGGAGGCTAGTAAGCACTCCGGTACTTAGCAAATGCTTTGTCTAAATCTTCAATCAAGCGATCAACATCCTTCTGGATACTAGATGTTACATAATAACGTTTGTCATTATTGAAGCTGTGATGGCAGCTCAGTCCAGTTTTGAGTTTACCAGTGTGGTGGGAGGGGGAGGGTGCGACGTTATTTTTAACATAACAGAGGGGGGGTTAGAGCTAATTTTTTTTTGTTTTGGAGGGGGGTACTGTCTAAGTTTTTGCTAGATAACTCTAGTTTTTCAGCCCCCCCCCTGATAATTATTGCACAGTCCCTAGCCTGTGCCAGGCTCTCAGATAGTATAGTGGGAACGTATTAAAACGAGCAAAGCGAAAATAAGACGCGCACGACTTGGGAAAGGGGGCGGTGTCTCTCCCCAGCCTCCGCGCGTTTTTCGCATTTCTTTTTACTGAACGACTTTCCACCACCATCTCGGAGCCTGGAACAGGCTACACAGTCCCTAACTTGTGAGGCCGTTAGTAATGTATGGACAAGTGGCACAATTCTGTCCACAACGGAAGCAGCCTGGCGGAAAATGATTGGTGGAGATAACGGGTAGTTGTGCTTTAACTAAAAGGTCACGAAGATTAGAGCTACGTCTGTAAGCAACAAAAGGTGGTTGCTAAAGACGTCTTTGCAACGGTTAGAGGAGTGTAAGATGTTAAAATGTTTGCTTAGGATATTAGAAATGCGTGGAAGTGCTGGGTTATATGTGACAACAAATGGTACAACATCGTTAGAAGCTTTGGGTTTAGTCTGTAACGCGTTAGTACGAGAAATATTAGCAGCGCGTAGGAACTGTTTTTCTAGGAAATTATTATTATAACCACGAGCAAGGAGATATGTTTTAAGTTCATTAATGCGATGTTTAAACTTAGCGTCTGTAGAGCAGATACGGCGGAGGCGAAGGGCTAAGCTGAACGGAATGGCTTTCTTAGTGTGGTGAGGATGGTATGATGAGCTGAGAAGGTGCTGATGTTTATCCGTGGGTTTAGTAAATAGATCAGTTTCAACCTGAGTTTCAATTATACCGTTATGTAGAGACACCATGACGTCGAGAAAAGGAACGTTAGTAAGTGAGTGAGAGCTAGTGAACTTAATAGTGGGATGAATGTTATTGAGATAATCGACGAATATTTTCAAATGATCCGAACCTTCTGTCCAGATCATGAAAATATCATCGATATATCTCCACCATGTGTGAGGCTGCCAAGGGGCGTTAGTGAGAGCGTTGGTTTCGAACATAGGCATGGGTCGCACTTGGCAAATTTTTGCGAGAATTTGTTTACTTTGCGGTATAAATCTGTCATCGGTGGACATTGCTAAGTGCGACCCCGAGTTTTCAAGTTAGGAAAAACTTTGAAAATCGGCAAAAACATCAAAGACGCCGTAGTGCTTGGGTGGGGCAGGCAGATTTTGGAAAACTCGAGCTAAACAATAGGAATCACAGCGGTAACTGTCAGCGCCTTGTCATGAACGTGATCCATTTGAAACACGATCAATTTAAAATAAACGCGGTCGAATTTTCAGACCTTCGCGAAGAGGCTTTTACTCGGCTATCCGTCGCCATTTCAAGTTTTTTTCGAAAACTCTCTACAGGCAAGGACTTCACTCGCTTATAAACCTTCGCTATTTTAAGGTTTTTACGGGAACGAGCTCTATTGAAGGCGAACCAGTTCCCGTCTGCACAAGCAAACACTTCACAGGTTTGTTACTCTCCAAGCCAAATGTACTATTCGCATCCAAGCACTTTCCGGTCTTCTTTATCTGTCCCATCCTCCTGAAACTGGGAATGGAGGAAAAAGATCCTTCGACAGAGGTGCGGACGAAGAAGAGAAAAATGTTTTCTGGTATCTGGCGTTCTTAAGTTCTCAATGTGTCAAAGCAAAAACTATTAACTCCCACTATAAATGCGACCCTCCTCGGTTGGACTAAAAGTTTTCTTTTCCGGTTGCGGTTTCGAATAATTGTGGTTTTTTAGCCGGCAAAGATGAAAACTTTTCCCAAGTGCGACCCATGCCATAACCAAGAAAAAGGTTAGCAAACGGAAGGAGCCATTTTAGTACCCATAGCAGTACCATGGATTTGAAGACAATGCTGTTGGTTAAATGTGAAATTATTCATGGTGAGGATCCATCCTAGGAGACCAAGGGGCAGTCAGTCGGGTCGGGAGAAAGGACGCGACGAAAGTTTTCAAGTACGAGCGAAAGAGCCCCTGGGTACCGACTCTCACCGAGCTATTTCCAAAAATTCAAGCGGATGCCGGCTCCTGATTGGGCACAAAAAATGCTTTGTATTATTGCGCCCAATCGGCGAACAGTTTCTCCTGAGTTCTTTTCGTGAGTTCGTACACGACTGCTATTGTCTTGCTACACTTGTCCGGTTCGTTCACCAAGCTTGTGCGAGCCAGGGAGACTTTTATTTTCTTCTTTCCTAACTAGAAACGAAGGAACTACCGATGAGTCCAAAAAACGTTTGCGATGCTATCAGCAGGAGCAGGTCAATTTGCCAGGAGAATATTCTGTTTTTGACTCATCACAATGTATCGTAAATAATAAGAAGATAAAGATGCGGCGGCGACGAGAAAGTCAAATAAGCAAAACAACAACTTTGCACGTGCATCACACTTTTTTGTACATTTCTTTGCCGTCAACTGGACGAGAGGGGTTAATGTAGGGTTAATGTAGTAGTCAACAAATTGTGAGATGCGTTCCGGTAGGGTGGCTGTTAGATGAAACTATGGGGCGTCCAGGATTTCCTGTCTTATGTATTTTAGGTAGCATGTAAAAACGTCCTGGTTTCACGTTTGTTTGTACCAGGTACTTTTTAGTCTTTTCGTCAATGTAGCCGTCGTTAAACATACGTTCATTGTAGACCGTAACACGCTGTTGAATAGTAACAGTAATGTCCCCGTCTAGTTGTCTGTAGAATTTAGCGTCATTTAACTGTCGGTCGCATTCGTCTATGTACCAGGATTTCAAGTAAAACAGAAAACCGGGAGAAACACAACAAATTAATATCTTTATCATCTCTTGAGACAGAATAACTTGGCGGAAGTTTTCCGTTCATAAAGACGAGAAAATCATTTCGCATTGATAACTCGCTAAACACAAGACTACAGCTATTTTTACTGCATTTCCGGACTCTTCCACCTTTACAAAGCTAAAATTTTCTCAGTGAAAACCCGTGCAACAGTTAGTACAGGTAAAATTTGTTTCTTTTGACTCTTGAGAACTAGTGAAGCAAAAGTTCCCGCCGGCGGTATTGAAAGCGCTCAGCTTCCTGGCATATATGGACTATCAACTGAAGGATAAGTCAGAAAAGACAAATATCTTATTGAATCTTAACGACTACCCGTGAAAATGCTTAATTTCACGTTTTGTGAAGGACGTAAACAAGCAGTGACAAATTCATTGTCTTCATGAACTTGGATATGGTTGATATAAATTCAGCTCCAGAAGAGTCAGGGGCACCCAACGGCAATTTTAAGGAAAATATCTGTTCGGAAGACGATTTGAGATCTAAAATTTTCGGAGCATTTGTTGTAAAATTTCTTGCTTGCCTGCCTCTCCTAGGATGTTCGAACATCGACAAAATGGTATAATTACCCATTTTAAACGGATTTTGACCCTAAAAAAGGCCACCTAGAATTTTCGGGAGCCTATTCCTGGTTGAAGTTTTCGAGAAGGTAAGTTTTTATCCCTATAATTTTCGGATCACTAGACTTTCAGCTAGGAAATCCGAACAGATGAAAAGGTTTTAGGGGATAAAAATATGCCTATATCTACCGTTTGAATACTAAACTACGTTCAACAATGCTATGTTAAGTGGTTTTGAACTATATCCTCGTTGGGTGCCCCTGAAGAGTTCGCTTGCATTTGACAAAGTAAGCGAGTGAGAGACTGAAAAAATGTGAATTCACTTTTCCATGAGACGTTTTCGTGACCGTCAGCCGTCGCGGTATCTCGCCACCGAAATGATCCCCACCATCGAAATGATCTCCGCCACCGAAATGACCCCCAATCAACACCGAAATGATCCCCACCACCGAAATGATACCTATTCGTAATCGAAATGATCCCGTCATAAATTTTTGGAGCCTTGGCTTAAATGGACTTAGGACTTTGCTATCTATTCTAAATTCTTCGTTTATTCATGCAAACAGAATTCTAAACAGAGGAAAATAGAGAAAGCAATTAGACTGATAACAATTCTATACACCGATTTTATTTTCAAAATTTTAACATTTTTTTAAGGAACTACATAAATCCGCCTTTAACAGGGAAGAGGTTTATCATATAACGTGATAACGAGCAGATTACAACTAGTTTTGCAAGATTTGACTTACTTTGCTTCAACACAATTTTATTAACAAGATTTTCTTACAAAAATATTAAAAAAAAATTCGAAGAAATAGAAGACATAAGTGAATTGCATCTTTTGAACAAGTATTGTCTAGTGTTAAACCCAAAAAAACAAACAATTTACTGCAAAATAAAGTGCGGTAAAAGGTAAATTACACACCGTAAAAAAGATGCAATGTAAATAAATAAAAAGCACGCACTAAATTGTTGTCCAGTTTTTGTAGTCCTCTTAATTCCATTCCCGATATTCCGGGGATCATTTAGGTGGTGACCGCCGGTATCATTTCGGTGGTGGTTATCATTTCGGTGGTGATTGGGGGTCATTTCGGTGGCGGAGATCATTTCGATGGTGGGGATCATTTCGGTGGCGGTACAGATATCTTTATAGTTTATATGCAAGACGTGACCGATGCAAGTGTGAATACCTGTTGTAAGCTCAAGCTTGTATTTTTCGAAAAGCGTCTTTAGTTTTTCGGCAGACAGTACTTTGAAATCAAATGGGGATTTAATATCAAACTGAAAGTTTCCTGACTGCGTGCATTTCTTTGGTGCATGATCCAGACAAGCCGTGATCGCGACCATAGTCGTCGTATATGAACTCACGAAAAGACTGGCCTAGTTATTTAAGCAATAGAAAACGTTCTCCGTGTTTGCATAGCCTGATATAAAAACGAAAGGGGTTGGGAGAAAATTTCAGACAGTTATGCAAACCCGAAACCAGTGATTAACATCCATTAGTAAACTGCATCAACGTGAAGAAATCCGATGGTATTTTATTATGGCATGGAATAACGGGAAAATGTCTGTTTGAAGCATTTCAGGCTTCACTGGATTTTAATTAACTTTATTTCAATCACAAAATGTTTTTTAAAACTGATTTACCAGCAGTCCCTCGCTCACTTACTCGCTTACAGCAAGGTATACCCTCGTTGTTCACCTGTTGAACAGACCTGGGTTCGTCTCTATTTGCGTCAAATCAACACTGACGATATCCATCAACTACCTCACTCCCCACTATAAATATCCCCCTAAAGTTCCTTTTGGAACGCATCGCGGGGTTTTCCTGCGGAGAATATTTCCTCCCGATCAATAAAAAAGGAAGATATTAGCAACTATAATCCATGATTATATTTGGTTTGAACGGAACCGCAGCTTTTAAAAAATTATTTGACCTCGCCGTCAAAAAAGTGGCAAATAAATGAATTGTCCTTAAAGAAGCACAGAAAAAAGGTCTTCTGGTCAGGTCTTTCCCAACACACCACGCGAGTGAAGGTAGCTTAGCAGTACACAAGAGGTTTCTTAAACCTGAATATTTCGCAATCGAAGAACGACTAAAGGAAAAAGGCCAAGAAAAAAGAAGGCGGAGCCAAGAACGCAAGCTACGGGGGGTGGGAGGTTTTGACCCCCCTTTCACTTCCCCTTATGTTTGAAGACCATGATGTTCAACCCTTCCGAAGGCAGAGCCAGTTATTACAATGATTACTCTTTGTAAAATGAACCCTCAAAAATATTGGTTTTTGCCATGCTACCGTTGTACCTTACGGCAGCTCGTTATTCCCTTAATTTTACTGACATTTTACTGAATTTTACTGAATAAATAGGGTTAAAATGACACGCAATTATACAAGTTTAAAAATATCAAATATGATCCGATTTGTTTTCATCAAATCCTTGGCATAGTATGTATACTAGCCCGAGTTCACGATCAATTTGAGCCTTTTGTTTGTAGTATAAAAGAGCACGTCGAGTTCTCTTGTTACCTGTTCCATTCTCACTTGGATGAATACAGTTTTGTCTTCACTGGAATCTTCAGTATCGTTGGACTCTTCCATATGGGCATCATCCACTACTGTTTCAGGCATATGATCAGACGAAATGGATTGAGACCTGAGACCGAGTCGATGGTAAAAGGAACAGAGTCGGCTGCGAAGTATTCATGGTTGGTCGTCCATCAACAAAATGATTAGAAAAAACAAAGGTTTGATTTCCAGGATTAAAGAATTTGAGTCCTTTCTCCTCGTTCGGAAAAGTAAACAAAGAGAGGAGAACAAGTTAACGCCTTTGTAACACAGTACAACCAGTACAACCCATCAGTGCCAATCAGAGCCTAGTCTTATAAGCATCCTTATGAAGTAAGTGTCATTTAATCGAGAATAACCCATTGCTGAAAAAAATATACAAAGAACCACCGCTCATCTCCTATAAAAGAGAAAATCTCTGAAAGATGTACTTGTTAGAGCTAAACTCTAAAGGCCAAAGCCCTTCCAGGATTAAAGAATTTGAGTCCTTTCTCCTCCTTCGGAAGAATACACAAAGAGAGGAGAGCAAGTTAACGCCTTTCCAACACAGTACAACCCATCAGTGCCAATCAGAGCCTAGTCTTATAAGGACCCTTTTGAATAAGTGTCATTTAATCGAGAATAACCCATTGCTGAAAGAAATATACAAAGAACCACCTCTCATCTCCTATAAAAGAGAAAAATCTCTGAAAGATGTACTTGTTAGAGCTAAACTCTAAAGGCCAAAGCCCTATAGCCTCACGTAACAACAGGCGTGGTGTTTAGCCCGTCAACCTCTTTAAACACTTACAGTACAGTACAGTAGTACAGTACAGTAAAAAACAAACAAAAATACAAAAAATCTTTATGTACCCAGCGTGGTAAATTTCATTGAGGTACCTAATATGTCAACTGAAAGGCCTCTTTAGCTTGTCTGTTTAATTTGTTTTTTTTCCCACAGCAGGCCATGTGTTAACACTCCAAAGAACAGTTTCCTTCCACCAAACCTCAGTAGCAGTAACAGTAGCAGTAGCAGTAGCAGTAGCAGTAGCAGTAGCAGTAGCAGTAGCAGTAGCAGTAGCAGTAGCAGTAGTAGTAGTAGTAGTAGTAGTAGTAGTTAGGGTTAGGGTTTAGGGTTTAGGGTTTACACGCTGAACATATGCGAGAAGTATGAAAGAGTATCATGAAGGATCATTGCCTGACACATAAGTTTGACCAAAATCCTTCAGCCAAAGGAGAAAGCTTTGCATATATCTTCGTTGATGACAAATTCCAGTTAATCTACTGTACAATCGCGAAAGTGGCAAGTACGAAAATGAAAACGATATGTGCTCAGCTTTATAATAAGACTTGGACAGGTGAAGACGTAGGTATAACGTAACTGTAGTAGTAGTTTACTGTAGTAGTAGTAGAAGGAGTAGTTTTATTTTAACTGTGTACTATTACTATATATTTACTTCAAAATGTTTAGTTAGACGCTGAACATATACGAGAAATACGAAAGAATATCATGAAGGATCATTGCCCGACACGTAAGTTTCACCAAAATCCTTCAGCCAAAGGAGAAAGCTTTGCATATATCTTCGTTGATGACAAATTCCAGTTAATCTACTGTACAATCGCGAAAGTGGCAAGTACGAAAATGAAAACGATATGTGCTCAGCTTTATAATAAGACTTGGAGAGGTGAAAACGTAGGTATAACGTAACTGTTGAAGGGGACATAAAACAACCCACACTATAATTCAAAAAGGGTAGGGGTTAAGTAGTTCCAATGGGATTTGATCTACCACCACCTCTATCATCACTTCAATTATCCAACATATATCACACAGTAGCTCTCAAATGGACCGAAAGGGGCAGCCATAACATTACTGACCTTTTTTAATAACATTATCAAATCCTAAAGGGTTCTGTGAGTTTTACTGGTATCCTCTTCAGTTCAGCCCGCTTCCAAGTATGCCACCATGCCAAAAAAGGGTTTTAGTGCATAGGCTATGCATTGTATATGGTGTATAGGACAATGCCTGAACTCTGAGGCCTTCTTGAAAGTAGTGATGACCCCCTGTTCCAACTCAGTGCTCAGTGACCTGTTCTTCCATTTATTAAACACTTATATTTCACACTGAATTTTCGTTTATTGTTTCAGATTCATTTTTTGTACGTCGTTGAGTAAGAAAGGGTAGACGGGGCTAAAACCTCTTTATAATCACACAGCAGAACATAGAGCGATGCGTTTAAAGACTTAATTTAAGTTCGTGATCCCCTCCATCGACTGCTCTCGGCTTTAAAACACAATTTCATAGGAAACATCACCTCACTAAGTACATCTGCTCGAGACAAAATAGTTAAATCCTATCGGCTTTTCCCGAATTTATAAAATAATACTCTAATAATAGATTGCGCGATCATCATTGGCGTCAATACGAAAAATCTGCGATCCCTGCCCTGTCAAGTATGACTTTATTGGGAGGCTGGACACTTTGTCAGAGGACGGCCCATTCCTACTAAAAATGGCGGGACTAAGTGACCAAATAGATTCCCGCCAGTCCACCAACATACAAGCGTTAACGAGGTACTGAAGTATTACTCTATAGTTCCTCCTGACAACATCAAGCAGACTGGACAAAAGTATTTTAGCGATTTTGCGATGGTCCGATACGTCTTCCTGGGCCGTGTAAAGTCAATCTGGCTGAAAAACTCTTGATTTGAGAAAGTCACTCCAGCTAAGAGTCGACAGTGACCATCCCCATGACTCGATCATGAAATGACATGGGAAATGTGAAAATGAACGTATGTAAGAACCAAATACTGACAAAGTAGGATAATGACCTCGATGAGAGGCCAGAAAGCAACACAAACATGGACAAAATGGATCAATTTGTAGAGGTAACTTTATAGTAATTCTATGTAACTGTCATCTCTCTCAACAGGAAAAACTTTGGTACCAGCAGGAGTCCAAACAACATAGTGACGTCCTTGAGTGGATGTGCAGAACTTTTTCCAGCATGATTTGCAGGATATGGTGGACACACAGATTTTGGTAAGGAACTGGTTTGAATCCCATGAAAGGAAATTTAATCTCCAGGACTGTTTTCCTTTCCCATTAAAGTCTATAATTTCATCTGGTGAAGAACCCTGGCAGTTTCTCTTATAATTAAATTATCTGTATTATTGCCTCAAAAACATTTAGGTAGGTGACAAGATTACTGTATTAATTGATAAAACCCTATAACATTGCAAATTTGATTCATTGGTTTCTTTAGTTATGCGATGTAAATCATAACATAAATCATTCTTGCCCAGTAATCATTCAATCATTGCCTTTTTCCCATGTTCCATCCAAGGCTGAGGTGTCTCTGCCAGTTGCTTCCACTGATTTCCCCTTACGAGCATTGAACCACCCAGCTGTTCTTTGTTTTTAAAATTTGGGATCACTGTTACTTGAGTTTTCAGAAGATATGGATTCATAGAATTGAAAAAAAAAAGTAAATAATAATAATAATAATAATAATAATAAAAGAATTGAAAATCGTCAAGGCTCTTTACAGATAAATTACTAAGGAATTTTTCTAGTGACCTACAAGTGTGGTACCATGCAGACTTTACTGCTGGGGGTTAAGTTTTAGTTAAGTTTTGTTTTAAACTGGTCATCCTTTTTAATTTTGCTTGGACATGCTACGCTAAGGTGGCCCATTTTGCCACATAAGTAGCACTTTTGCTTGACCAGCCATTCTGGTTCATGTCCTTCGGACCGTCATTTGCCCAGTGACCTTGTTTATGGCACCAAAAACAAACATCGCTTGATTGTGTAGTTGAAGTCAAATTTGCATTATGTTTCTCATTGAACTCTTTTTTAGCACTTGTCGTAAGGCAGACTCATCCTCATCTATAAAAACAAAGTGCTTTTAATTCTGACAAGTTCACAATAGATAGTTACATGTTGTCATTTTTTCCTTTTGTGGTAGTGTCTATAATGCCCACTTTACTGTTGCGTGGGTTTGGTTGACATAGGCCTCTGCGATTTATAGCTTTTCCTTGTTTCATTTTTGTTTAGTTTTAAAGTGTTTTATGATGATATATTAAACTTCAAAACTTTTACCGTTCAAGTAAATGACAAAGTAATTTAATTTATTATTATATCAATCCAGGTAACATTTTGCTAGTTTTCTCGATTGTTATGAACCAACGGTTATTGGGGTAAATGACTTTTCCTTAAGAATATTATATATTAAGCTAATATGGATGTTTCTATATTTCATTCAAATAATCATTACTTCTTTACAACGCCAGTCGCCGATGCTTTTTATTATAACATAATTTCCAACACTTTAGTGTTGATTTTCTACAATTTCAGCGCTTTGTCTTCTTCCTAATGTTCTTCCAATTATATATCTTTTCGTTCAAATATTAAACTGCACTGTTTTACAAAAGACGTTAATTTGAAACCTCCCGGCACTGAAAAGGGAAGGTTTTTAAACTTAAACCTGTGAACCTTGATCCGAAGGTCGATTATTTCACTGAAGAGGATAGCGTGGCGTTGTAAGCTGAGATAAGGATAGAAATTGTGATAGAGAGATAACTTTGCTTGCATAGGTAAATTAAAACTACAGCCATGTATAATGCCTATCGAATGAGAGGGGTTTTCAAAGGATTTAAAATATCTCAACATGAAACTTCGGGAAAAGGCCTTCGTCCAAAACTACTCCTATGCATATGAACAAAAACCACGGAGAAATGGCCTTTTTACCAGAGAGGAAAAACGAAAAAATGGCAAAGTCAGACTGAAACATGAAGAACTTAATTTTGGAGAAGAGGGATGAAAGGGGAAGAGAATATGAGGGAATGGCGTCGCCTGGAAGAACGCCAAGATCACAACGAAGGACAGAAGGATAGGACAAAGGAAAGATCAAGAGAGAATCCAAACGTTGCGTGGAGAACACCCAACAACTTCAGCCAACTTGAGAAAGTAACGTAAGCTCGTCCTGTATACCTTTTAGTCAGTTAGAATGACTGTGTTTTTCCCGGTCCATAGACGTCACATATCGCAGCCAAGAAATTTTTCGGATGGGTCTTGCCGCGTCATGTTCGACCATGACATTCGATGTGGTATCTCTCACAACAAGGAAGTCATGGTGCCGACAGGAGTCTAAACAACGTAGTGTTGTTGTTAATTACATGTAGAAAACATTGTTAACACAATTCAGTTGAAAGAAGTGGTAGGCACACACAGCCATGACTCCCAGGAAAGGAAATTTTATCTCATTAAATACACTTTTTTTGATTTTCTACCTCTATAATGCCTTCTGGAGAAGAGCCAAGCCATGATGTATGTATTTGTTTCCTTTTTCGTCGTTTAAAAACCTATATAATCCTAGATTCTCTAATAACCGAATAATCTTTGTTAGATAAATAGACTGACAGGCCTTATAAGAACCTCATTAAATTACCAAACTTGGTTCACTTCAGCGTCAATTTTGCTTCAATTCTTTAATTATCTCTTTTTGTAAATCACTGGACAAATCATTATGATAGTCAAACTTGAGCATCTCCCATTCCTGAGAGGAGCTCTTGGTTGCTGTCTTACTTCCATTGATTCCCCCTTTCAAGGATTAAGATTCTCAGCGATTCTTTTCTTCTATAATTTGTGATCAGAGGTATGGTGTACTTGAGATTCTAGAAGTATCGATCGATCAGTCTTTGGCTAACATTCAAAATCGTCAAGGCTGCTTATCAGACAAATTTCCAAGTACCTTCATAAATGTGGGTTTATTTTTGTATTTTAGGCTGACTATAATATTTGCGTTTGCTTACACAATTTAAGTTACTTTGAGAGGGTTCTATTCGCCATAACGATAACACAGTTCCTTGGCCAGCAAACATTGGCTCGTGTCCTTTAGTACATTCAGATGCCCAAAAAACCTCGTTAATGGCTCTAAAAGCAATTATCAGTTGATTACGCCTTTGATTTGATATATTAAACACATTGTGTTTAATGTTTGTCTTACGGTATACATTCTTTTCATGTTCTGGTGCAAGGCCACTTTTTAGCTAAGGTAACTCCCTTTTTATGGGAATTTCTAAGCAGAGAAAAAGATGTACACCACGAGTGAGTCTCATTCATGATTGTAGAATTATAATTTTTCACAGCTTTTTTTTCCAGCACAAAATAAAGTGCTCTCTCTTTCAATCGTAAGATGAAAAATCCTTTTTTAAAGCAAGTTCATGGATCCGTTTTCATTATAAAATAAATACGCACATAGCAGTCTTGTTGTCATGTTGTCAGCCTGAGTTCACGATCAATTTGAGCCTTTTGTTTGTAGTATAAAAGAGCACGTCGAGTTCTCTTGTTACCTGTTCCATTCTCACTTGGATGAATACAGTTCTGTCTTCACTGGAATCTTCAGTATCGTTGGACTCTTCCATATGGGCATCATCCACTACTGTTTCAGGCATATGATCAGGCGAAATGGATTGAGACCCGAGACCGAGTCGATGCTTTCCGAGAGGCTGATGTTTCAGGCAAATTTGGGCGAGTAGGTCTTTTTCGAGGCGACATTCGGTTTCTGTCTGATGGTAAAAGGAACAGAGTCGGCTGTGAATTATTTATGGTTGGTTGTCCATCAACAAAATGATTAGAAAAAACAAAGGTTTGATTTCCAGGATTAAAGAATTTGAGTCCTTTCTCCTCCTTCGGAAGAATGCACAAAGAGAGGAGAACAAGTTAACGCCTTTGTAACATAGTACAACCCATCAGTGCCAATCAGAGCCTAGTCTTATAAGGATCCTTTTGAATAAGTGTCATTTAATCGAGAATAACCCATTGCTGAAAGAAATATACAAAGTACCACCTCTGATCTCCTATAAAGGAGAAACATCTCGGAAAGTTGTACTTGTTAGAGCTAAACTCTAAAGCTCAAAGCCCTATAGCCTCACGTAACAACAGGAGTCGTGTTTAGCCCATCAACCTCTTTTAACACGTACAGTACAGTACAGTAAAAAAAAACAAAAATACAAAAAATCTTTATGTACCCAGCGTGGTAAAATTCATTGAGGTACCTATAATATGTCAACTGAAAGACCTCTTTAGCTTGTCTGTTTAATTTGTTTGTTTTTCCCCAATGGAGGCCATGTGTTAACACTCCAAAGAACAGTTTCCTTCCACCAAACCTCTTTTATGCAGGTTAAAAACCGATCTTTTTGCTTTCTTTCCGTTATTCATCATCATCATCATTAGTAGTTGTGGTAGTAGCAGTAGTAGTAGTAGTAGTAGTAGTAGTAGTAGTAGTAGTAGCAGTAGTAGTAGTAGCAGTAGTAGTAGTAGTAGTTGTAGAAGGAGTAGTTAGGGTTAGGGTTTAGGGTTTAGGGTTTACACGCTGAACATATACGAGAAGTACGAAAGAGTATCATGAAGGATCATTGCCTGACACATAAGTTTGACCAAAATCCTTCAGCCAAAGGAGAAAGCTTTGCATATATCTTCGTTGATGACAAATTCCAGTTAATCTACTGTACAATCGCGAAAGTGGCAAGTAAGAAAATGAAAACGATATGTGCTCAGCTTTATAATAAGACTTGGAGAGGTGAAAACGTAGGTATAACGTAACTGTTGAAGGGGACATAAAACAACCCACACTATAATTCAAAAAGGGTAGGGGTTAAGTAGTTCCAATGTGATTTGATCTACCACCACCTCTATCATCACTTCAATTATCCAACATATATCACACAGTAGCTCTCAAATGGACCGAAAGGGGCAGCCATAACATTACTGACCTTTTTTAATAACATTATCAAATCCTAAAGGGTTCTGTGAGTTTTACTGGTATCCTTTTCAGTTCAGCCCGCTTCCAAGTATGCCACCATGCCAAAAAAGAGTTTTAGTGCATAGGCTATGCATTGTATATAGTGTATAGGACAATGCCTGAACTTCGAGGCCTTCTTGAAAGTAGTAATGACCTCCTGTTCCACCTTAGTGACCTGTTCTTCCATTTATTAAACACTTATATTTCACACTGAATTTTCGTTTATTGTTTTAGGTTCATTTTTTGTACGTCGTTGGGCAAGAAAGGGTAGACGGGGCTAAAACCTCTTTATAATCACACAGCAGAACATAGAGCGATGCGTTTAAAGACTTAATGTAAGTTCGTGATCCCCTCCATCGACTGCTCTCGGCTTTCAAATACAATTTCATAGGAAACATCACCTCACTAAGTACATCTGCTCGAGACAAAATAGTTAAATCCTATCGGCTTTTCCCGAATTTATAAAATAATACTCTAATAATAGATTGTGCGATCATCATTGGCGTCAATACGAAAAATCTGCGATCCCTGCCCTGTCAAGTATGACTTTATTGGGAGGCTGGACACTTTGTCAGAGGACGGCCCATTCCTACTAAAAATGGCGGGACTAAGTGACCAAATAGATTCCCGCCAGTCCACCAACATACAAGCGTTAACGAGGTACTGAAGTATTACTCTATAGTTCCTCCTGACAACATCAAGCAGACTGGACAAAAGTATTTTAGCGATTTTGCGATGGTCCGATACGTCTTCCTGGGCCGTGTAAAGTCAATCTGGCTGAAAAACTCTTGATTTGAGAAAGTCACTCCAGCTAAGAGTCGACAGTGACCATCCCCATGACTCGATCATGAAATGACATGGGAAATGTGAAAATGAAAGTATGTAAGAACCAAATACTGACAAAGTAGGATAATGACCTCGATGAGAGGCTAGAAAGCAACACAAACATGGACAAAATGGATCAATTTGTAGAGGTAACTTTATAGTAATTCTATGTAACTGTCATCTCTCTCAACAGGAAAAACTTTGGTACCAGCAGGAGTCCAAACAACATAGTGACGTCCTTGAGTGGATGTGCAGAACTTTTTCCAGCATGATTTGCAGGATATGGTGGACACACAGATTTTGGTAAGGAACTGGTTTGAATCCCATGAAAGGAAATTTAATCTCCAGGACTGTTTTCCTTTTGAATTAAAGTCTATGATTTCATCTGATGAGGAACCCTGGCAGTTTCTCCTATAATTAAACTATCTATATTTTTGCCTCAAAAACATTTAGGTAGGTGACAAAATTACTGTATTAATTGATAGAACCCTATAACATTACAAATTTGATTTATCGGTTTCTTTAGTTATTTGATGTAAATCATAACATAAATCATTCTTGCCCAGTAATCATTCAATCATTGCCTTTTCCCCATGTTCCATCCAAGGCTGAGGTGTCTCTGCCAGTTGCTTCCATTGAGTGAACGCATGTGTTTTTATCATGAGAGGCAAGAAATGATATTTTTTGCTTCCTTCTGATATCCTGGTCAACGAGCTAACTACATCTGTTCAACGAATGCAACAAGAAACCGAAAGTTGTGTTTTGGACGAAGATCCATTGGAGGTAAGCAATGAAAAAAGCGAAAACAAATCGTCGCACGTGAGAGCTATCCACCCAAGCAAGGATCTAAATAGATATATAGTGGACAAGTTCCATCAACCTACAGCCAAATCAAAGGCCGCTCCTTTTGAAGCCATCGATCTTTCCATCTATAAACCTTCAGCTAGATGCCTTGCTTTCTCGACATCTGAAGATCGCCTGTTATTATGGATTGTAGCTTTCCAATTTCGCTATTATGAAATAACCGGAAATGGAACCGATTATACTGTGATATGGGAAGAGCAAGACAACCCAAGCTCAACCTCGAAGTGCGATAAAATCTGTATTCATCTTTCAATGAATACATCCACTGGCGAAGAAAAATTGGTAACCATTACAGTTTTTGATACAACTGGGAGGATCCTCGTGCAAGGGAAAAAATATGATGAATGGAGCAAATTCGAATTTCCGGTGATGCTGAAAATTGTCAACACTCTCAGCGATCTTCAACCTCTCTCTTCACTCTCTTCAGTTGGAGATGTTTCTCTCTTTGGAGCCTCGCTTTAAAACTTTTTTACGAATTTCATAACATTTGTCAGAGATGATGACATCCCATCATCAAATAATTTGGACGCCGAACTTCCCTCAACAACCAAACCGGAAGCTTTATTGCCAACTGAAACACTAACAATCTCGCCAACCCGTTTAAAGACAATCTCATCCATGCGAGACACACTCGGGCAGCTAGAGGCAGATTTTACAGAATTTCATATGACCACTACCGGGGATTTGGAACAGCTAAAAGACAAAACCGTTAAACAAGATCACTTAATTAAGCTACAAAAACAATCATCTGACGATCTACTCAATGATTTTTCCTCGCAGATTACATCACTCCAAAAAATAGTCTCTCAACAATCAAGCATCATTAAAAAATTGCAAGATGAAAACCAGAACCTCCACAAGAAACACGTACAAATTGACAAAGCAAATCAGGCCCTGCAAGAATCACAAAATAATCTGATGACAGAAATTCATTTCCTTAAAGAACAAATGACAGCGCTTTGGCAAAACTCGAAGGAACCTGACCCCCCCAGCCCTTCCTCACAACCCGAGTCTTCTTGCTCCGAAAACACCACTGACAGCGAACAAAAAAATACGGACTGTGAGGCATCTCGACTACCCATCACAGCTCAAAAGCTTACAGTAAATATTCCCACGGAAAACAGGTTTTCGCTGCTCCAGAATTGTGACACATCTGACAGCTTATCCAACACACAGCAAGAAATTGTCTCGGAGACAAACACAGAAAATATGACTCCACCTACTCCACAAGACATCGCGCCACCGCCGATCCAAGCATCAGTAAACAATAAAGCCGTTTTTCTGTGCGATTCGAATGGAAAATTTATCGACAAAAGAAAGCTTTTTCAACCAACACAAGATTTCACATTCTTCAGATGTCCCAAAATTGAACACGCAAGGGCTATTTTACAAAATGAAATTGATAAAGAATCGGCTGGACATCCTCAATTAATCATAATCCACACCGGAACAAATGATCTTACTACAACCACGCCAATAGACGACTTCATCTCTGATATATCTGTATTAATCACTCAAGCATCTACAAAGTTCCCAAAGAGCAAAATCGTTTATTCAACTCTCTTGCCGCGAACTGACATTCCCCTGCATACTTTATCCAAAATAAACACAAACCTTATTGACAGCTGCTCAAAACTACCAAACGTCCATCTAGTTAATCATGACAATATCTTCTCCAAGGGAACTGAAGTGTTGCATGACAGAAAACATCTTAAAAAGACACCTTGGTTTGTTCGCAGCAAACTTAAAAGCAGCCATTCGTGGTAGAGGAAAACCACCTCGCGCCAACTCCAGCCAATTGTACCGATCCTCACTCTCTTCGCCGCACTCGTTTCACACTAGCCCTTCGGAAGGCTATCCTCCCTCCAGCAATGGTGTTCGGAACATACACAGCCAAGTCCACCAAACTTCGCGGCAGCAACAACCTTTACCTTCCCGTTTCCCATATACAACTTCCTCGGGTGATGCCTCTTATAGTAATGCTGTTAAAAACGGTCACAACACCTACAACATTCCGCAGTCACCGCAACAGCAACAGAACTTTCCGCCGCAACACTACAATGTACAGAGCTTCTCACCGTCTCACTTAGCGGCAGTGGGACCGATTCCTTCTGTTCCTCTCCAAAACGACTGTGCTGTTGGAAAAGTCCCGGCAGTTGAAATCCCAAAGGAACTGGTATCTTTAATCCAATTTTTTAAGACCCTTGTATAATATCTTATACATAACCCACAACTTTCAATGCTAGTTGTTAGCTAGTTTGCCGGGATATCTGATTTAAGCTTTCTTTTCTTCAGGTACTAAGTTTGATACAATATGCCAGGACCCTTAAGTTTCCCCAGCAAATTATCTTTTTTCGCTTGGAACATTAATGGGCTATCGTCGACATTATTAGGGGAAAAATTGCAAAATTTGGATTGTAAAACCTTGATTAATTCTTTTGATTTCGTAATTCTCTCCGAAACATGGAAAAAAGTGACTGTTGAAGTAAACGGTTACAAGATTGTGACTACAGATACCTTGAAAACAGGAAAATGCGGACGTAACTCGGGTGGATTAGCTCTGCTCTACAAACTAAAGTTTGACGATTGGATTTCAGTGCAAAAAGAATCACCAAATTTTTTATGGTTTAAAATTAGTAATCGCTACACAAAAACTACAAAAGACATTTATGTCTGTGGAACGTACATTCCACCATACAATTCCCGCTACTTTCGACCTGAACTATTTGAAGAGCTTGAAAGCGACATCGAGAAATTCTCCTCCCTTGGTTCAATTCTTATTATGGGAGACTTTAACTCCAGAGTCGGAAAACACCCGGACAGTGTTTGTCAAGAAGGTAATAAGATAATAACAAACGATTTTTCTGAATCTTCGTTATGCGCCACCCAAAGAAAAAGTTTTGACAATGATTTGAATAATCACGGAAAACGACTCTTGGAAATTTGTAGAAGCGCGGATTTAAGAATTTTAAATGGTAGAATTAATGGCGACTCGTTAGGCAGACCTACATTTCATGGTAAATCGGGAATCAGTGTCATTGATTACTCCGTATGTGACCAAGATTTGCTACGAAATATAACATCTTTTGTAGTGAAAGAGCCGAACAGTTTATCAGATCATAGTCCAATAATAACATGGCTTAAGGTTAACCGTCATTTAGATAATGATTCATCAAACGAGGCAATTATAAATGATTCTTTGACTCCTCTACCAAAACAGTTTTTTTGGGAAAACGATTCGTCACAAAAATTTAGAGCTACATTACAGTCTGAAGACATTCAAAGAATGATCCACGATTTTATGAATACTACAACAATCACGAGAAATGTTGACATGAACCTTCATGCTGTAGAAAATATTCTTATTTCAACCGCCAAACGCTGTTTGAAGATCAAAACAGCAAAAAAGCGACGTTGCAAAATATCTTCGAACAAAAAATGGTTCGACAAAGAATGCCGCTATAAAAGACATGAACTGCGGAAACTTTCTAATCAAAAACATAGAGATCCTCTAAACACTACCCTCAGAGAAGAGTTTCACAACGTCTTAAAACAATATAAAAACCTTTTGAAACATAAGAGAAACGAATACTATAGCAATAAGATCTGTGAACTTGAAAATACGGTCGAAAATTCGAACAATAAGAGCTTTTGGAACTGTTTGAAGTCAATGGACGACACTATGAAGGAAACCTACACCCCTCCAATTTCTGAAGAAAAATGGATGTCCCACTTTCAATCTTTGCACTCGAATGAACCCCTTAATGAACAGCAGGAGGCAATTATAGATGAGTTGCAGAATTCAGAGGATATTACGTCACGATCTCACTCCTTGGATTACCTCATCACTGAAAGTGAAATTCGCACTGCAGTTGGAAAACTCAAAAACAACAAATCTTCTTTTTCAGACAAAATCAAAAACGAAATGATCAAATCTAGCCTAAACGAATTAATGCCTGTTTATCTAAAACTATTTAACACGATCCTCGACTTAGGAACTATGCCGCAAATGTGGTGTGATGGCCTCATTACACCAATTTTTAAATGTGGTACTAAAAGCGATCCATCAAACTACCGTGGAATTTGTATTTCCAGTTGTATTGGAAAACTATTTTGTTCAATTCTCAGTCAGAGACTTCTAAAGCACGTTGACTTAAATAATATACTTCACAAGTCTCAAATTGGTTTTCTAGCAAATAATAGAACAGCAGATCATGTCTTCACACTTCGAACATTAATAGACAAATATGTCCATTGTCACAAGGAGAAAATATATGCGTGTTTTGTTGACTTTAGGAAAGCCTTTGATTCGGTTTGGCATGATGGGCTTCTCTATAAGTTATCTAAGATCAATGTCCAAGGAAAGTTTTATAGTCTAATTAAGAGTCTATACTCGAAGTCTACCTGCTCTGTCAGGATTGGAAATAACAAAACGCGATCTTTTCAATACGCAAGAGGAGTGCGGCAAGGCTGCATTTTAAGCCCTCTGCTCTTTAACTTATACCTTAACGATCTAGCGTTCTCATTTGACAATGTTTTATCAGACCCCTTCGTGTTACCAAATGGCACCAGACTCAACTCTCTCCTTTACGCAGATGACTTGATAATATTATCGCGATCCAAACTTGGTCTACAAAACTGCCTTAACGTACTATCTTCATATTGCAACTCATGGATGCTTAGAATAAATCCTAAGAAAACCAAAATAATGATTTTTCAACGATGCACACGAAAATGTGAACATAACTTCCGCATAGGCAATGAAGTAATCGACGTTGTCCAAAACTATACTTACTTAGGAACTCGAATTACATCTTCCGGAAATTTTACACTTTCGCTTGAACATCTCCGACAAAAAGCTCTTCACGCGCTCTTCAGCCTCAGGCGACACACGGATTTGAATAATCTTAAGCCCTCACTTGCGTGTAAAATTTTTGACTCTATGATTTCACCAATTCTAACCTACAACAGCGAAGTTTGGGGTGCTTTTGTTAAATCAGATTTTAAGTCCTGGGACAGCTCTGCAATTGAAAAAACCCATTTGCAATTCTGTAAACGTTATTTACAAGTACATAACAAGGCATCCAACATTGCTTGTAGAGCTGAACTCGGTAAATTTCCCATGATCATTGATATAAATAAAAAGATTCTAAATTACTTAGACTATCTGAGAGGTAAGGATGAAGATTCTATAGTTAAACAGGCCTTACAAATTTCAATTGACCTTCATCATAACGGAAAAACTAGCTTTTACTCTAATCTCATGAAAATGGTTGACTACTATGATCTAAACTATGACTTTTCCTGTAATTCATTGAGTGACTCAATAGTTAATAGGTATATCGGCATAATGAAAAATAAATACGTCTCTTACTGGAATCAGACACTTCAACAATCACAAAAACTCAGTTTTTATTGTACAATCAAAGACGACTATAGCCCCTCGCCGTACCTAGTTTTAACAAGAAAAAACCCTTCGAGAAAAAAAATTAGTTAGATTTAGAATAAGTAGTCATCAACTTAGAATTGAAACAGGTAGATACGAAAACATTCCTCGCAATGAAAGGATATGTCACTTTTGTACAAGTAAGAAAATCGAAGATGAAAATCATTTCTTACTAGATTGTAAGGCTTATTCTCAGATCAGAGACATATTTTTCTCGAAACTAGAAACTAAAATACCTGACTTCAAATCACTTTCACACGATACTTTAATATCTCTTCTTATGAATTCTTCTGATTATTTAATTAACTGTCAATTAGTTTCATTTATCTCGCAATGCTTAGAATTAAGGACCAAATTAATATCAATGAATGAATGAATGAGAACTGTCACGTTTTGTAATGTTTTGCACGTACTAATTAGTTGAATTAGTACTTAAATTTAGATTAATAGCTTTCGCAATACTGTAATTCCTTTATGGTCATGCAAATAAAGCTTTTGGTGTTGTTGTTGTTGATTTCCCCTTACGAGCATTGAACCACCAAGCTGTTCTTTGGTTTTAAAATTTGGGATCACTGTTACTTGAGTTTTTAGAAGATATGGATTCGTAGAATTGAAAACCATCAAGGCTCTTTACAGATAAATTACCAAGCAATTTTTCTAGTGATCTACAAGTGTGGTACCATGGAGACTTTACTACTGGGGTTTTAGTTTTAGTAAAGTTTTGTTTTAAACTGGTCATCCTTTTTAATTTTGCTTGGACATGCTACGCTAAGGTGGCCCATTTTGCCACATAAGTAGCACTTTTGCTTGACCAGCCATTCTGGTTCATGTCCTTCGGACCGTCATTTGCCCAGTGACCTTGTTTATGGCACCAAAAACAAACATCGCTTGATTGCGTAGGTGAAGTCAAGTTTGCATTATGTTTCTCATTGAACTCTTTTTTAGCACTTGTCGTAAGGCAGACTCATCCTCTTCATGTTTTGGTGCAAGGCTATCTCTAGCGAAATATGTTACACAACTTCTTTTTGTAAATTTTCTAACCAAGCAGAAAGTACCTGAAAGTACTTGAAAATGGTGTCCAAAGTCATTGAAAAGGCTTTGGCAGTACAGTAAACAGCTTATGTTTCTTCCCAGCCACCACCAACATGAAGGGTTGAAGTCAGCTTACAAGCTCTAGCACTCTACTAAGACTTCACTTATCAGAGTGGAGAATAAAATTCTTTGTGTCATTGACAGTAACCATTCATTGATTCTTTTATTATTAGTTCTTTCTGTGGCTTTCGATACTGAAGATCATTCTCTATTCTGTTATCTATAAAAACAAAGAGCTTTTAATCCTGACAAGTTCACAATAGATAGTTACATTTTGTCATTTTTTCGTCTTGTAGTAGTGTCTATAATGCACACTTTACTCTTGCGTGGGTTTGGTTGACATAGCCTTCTGCGATTTATAGCTTTTCCTTGTTTCATTTTTGTTTAGTTTAAAAGTGTTCTATAATGATATATTAAACTTCAAAACTTTTACCGTTCAAGTAAATGACAAAGTAATTTAATTTATTATTTTATTAATCCAGATAACATTTTGTTAGGTTTGTCGATTGTTATGAACCAACGGTTATTGGGGTAAATGACTTTTCCTTAAGAATATTATATATTAAGCTAATATGGATGTTTCTATACTTCATTCAAATGATCATTATTTCTTTACAACGCTAGTCGCCGATGCTTTTATTATAACATAATTTCGAACACTTAAGTGTTGATTTTCTACACTTTCAGCGCTTTGTCTTCTTCATAATGTTCTTCCAATTATATATCTTTTCGTTCAAATATTAAACCGCACTGTTTTACAAAAGACATTTATTTGAAACCTCCCGGCACTGAAAGGGAAGGTTTTAAACTTAAACCTGTGAACCTTGATCCGAAGGTCGATTATTTCACTGAAGAGGATAGCGCGGCGTTGTAAGCTGAGATTAGGATAGAAATTGTGATAGAGAGATAACTTTGCTTGCATAGTCAAATTAAAACTACAGCCATGTATAATGCCTATCGAATGAGAGGGGTTTTCAAAGGATTTAAAATATGTCAACAAGAAACTTCGGCAAAAGGCCTTCATCCAAAACTACTCCTATGCATATGAACAAAAACCACGGACAAATGGCCTTTTTACCAGAGAGGAAAAACGAAAAAATGGCAAAGTCAGACTGAAACATGAAGAACTTAATTTTGGAGAAGAGGGATGAAAGGGGAAGAGAATATGAGAGAATGGCGTCGCCTGGAAGAACGCCAAGATCACAACGAAGGACAGAAGGATAGGACAAAGGAAAGATCAAGAGAGAATCCAAACGTTGCGTGGAGAACACCCAACAACTTCAGCCAACTTGAGAAAGTAACGTAAGCTCGTCCTGTATACCTTTTAGTCAGTTAGAATGACTGTGTTTTTCCCGGTCCATAGACGTCACATATCGCAGCCAAGAAATTTTTCGGATGGGTCTTGCCGCGTCATGTTCGACCATGACATTCGATGTGGTATCTCTCACAACAAGGAAGTCATGGTGCCGACAGGAGTCTAAACAACGTAGTGTTGTTGTTAATTACATGTAGAAAACATTGTTAACACAATTCAGTTGAAAGAAGTGGTAGGCACACACAGCCATGACTCCCAGGAAAGGAAATTTTATCTCATTAAATACACTTTTTTGATTTTCTACCTCTATAATGCCTTCTGGAGAAGAGCCAAGCCATGATGTATGTATTTGTTTCCTTTTTCGTCGTTTAAAAACCTATATAATCCTAGATTCTCTAATAAACGAATAATCTTTGTTAGATAAATAGACTGACAGGCCTTATAAGAACCTCATTAAATTACCAAACTTGGTTCACTTCAGCGTCAATTTTGCTTCAATTCTTTAATTATCTCTTTTTGTAAATCACTGGACAAATCATTATGATAGTCAAACTTGAGCATCTCCCATTCCTGAGAGGAGCTCTTGGTTGCTGTCTTACTTCCATTGATTCCCCCTTTCAAGGATTAAGATTCTCAGCGGTTCTTTTCTTCTATAATTTGTGATCAGAGGTATGGTGTACTTGAGATTCTAGAAGTATCGATCGATCAGTCTTTGGCTAACATTCAAAATCGTCAAGGCTGCTTATCAGACAAATTTCCAAGTACCTTCATAAATGTGGGTTTATTTTTGTATTTTAGGCTGACTATCATATTTACGTTTGCTTGCACAATTTAAGTTACTTTGAGAGGGTTCTATTCGCCATAACGATAACACAGTTCCTTGGCCAGCAACATTGGCTCGTGTCCTTTAGTACATTCAGATGCCCAGAAAACCTCGTTAATGGCTCTAAAAGCAATTATCAGTTGATTACGCCTTTGATTTGATATATTAAACACATTGTGTTTAATGTTTGTCTTACGGTATACATTCTTTTCATGTTCTGGTGCAAGGCCACTTTTTAGCTAAGGTAACTCCCTTTTTATGGGAATTTCTAAGCAGAGAAAAAGATGTACCCTACGAGTGAGTCTCATTCATGATTGTAGAATTATAATTTTTCACAACATTTTTTTCCAGCACAAAATAAAGTGCTGTCTCTTTCAATCTTAAGATGAAAAATCCTTTTTTAAAGCAAGTTCATGGATCCGTTTTCATTATAAAATAAATACGCACATAGCAGTCTTGTTGTCATGTTGTCAGCCTGAGTTCACGATCAATTTGAGCCTTTTGTTTGTAGTATAAAAGAGCACGTCGAGTTCTCTTGTTACCTGTTCCATTCTCACTTGGATCAATACAGTTCTGTCTTCACTGGAATCTTCAGTATCGTTGGACTCTTCCATATGGGCATCATCCACTACTGTTTCAGGCATATGATCAGGCGAAATGGATTGAGACCCGAGACAGAGTCGATGCTTTCCGAGAGGCTGATGTTTCAGGCAAATTTGGGCGAGTAGGTCTTTTCGAGGCGACATTCGGTTTCTGTCTGATGGTAAAAGGAACAGAGTCGGCTGTGAATTATTCATTGTTCACGGTCGTCCATCAACAAAATGATTGGAAAAACAAAGGTTTGATTTCTAGGATTAAAGAATTTAAGTCCTTCCTCCTCCTTCGGAAGAATGCACAAAGAGAGGAGAACAAGTTAACGCCTTTGTAACACAGTACAACCCATCAGTGCCAATCAGAGCCTAGTCTTATAAGGATCCTTTTGAATAAGTGTCATTTAATCAAGAGTAACCCATTGCTGAAAGAAATATACAAAGAACCACCTCTCATCTCCTATAAAAGAGAAAAATCTCTGAAAGATGTACTTGTTAGAGCTAAACTCTAAAGCTCAAAACCATATAGCCTCACGTAACAACAGGAGTCGTGTTTAGCCCGTCAACCTCCTTTAACACGTACAGTACAGTACAGTAGTGCAGTACAGTAAAAAAAAAAACAAAAATACAAAAAATCTCTATGGACCCAGCGCGATAAAATTCATTGAGGTACCTAATATGTCAACTGAAAGACCTCTTTAGCTTGTCTGTTTAATTTGTTTTTTTTTTTCCCAATGCAGGCCACGTGTTAACACCCCAAAGAACAGTTTCCTTCTGGAAAGCCTCTTTTATGCAGGTTAAAAACCGATGTTTTTGCTTTCTTTCCTTATTCATCATTATCACCATTAGTAGTAGTGGTAGTAGTAGTAGTAGTAGTAGTAGTAGTAGTAGTAGTAATAGTAATAATAGTAATAAATTGCTTTATTTGCATGACCGCATCATTTTACAGTATTGCAAAAGCATGTATATGACAATCAAAATATAAAACAAAACAGCGCTAATAATAATCTAGAAAAATTCGGTTACATTACTAACAATGAATCACGTATTTTCATGCAGGAGGAAACAAACTTCATAACTAACTTATTTACATGATGTTCCTTCGTAGTAGTAGTAGTAGTAGTAGTAGTAGTAGTAGTAGTAGTAGTAGTAGTAGTAGTAGTAGTAGTAGTAGTAGTAGTAGTAGTAGTAGTAGTAGTAGTAGTAGTAGTAGTAGTAGTAGTAGTAGTAGTAGTAGTATCGCGAAAGTGGCAAGTACGAAAATGAAAACGATATGTGCTCTGCTTTATAATAAGATTTGGAGAGGTGAAAACGTAGGTATAACGTAACTGTTGAAGGGGACATAAAACAACCCACACTATAATTCAAAAAGGGTAGGGGTTAAGTAGTTCCAATGTGATTTGATCTACCACCACCTCTATCATCACTTCAATTATCCAACATATATCACACAGTAGCTCTCAAATGGACCGAAAGGGGCAGCCATAACATTACTGACCTTTTTTTAATAACATTATCAAATCCTAAAGGGTTCTGTGAGTTTTACTGGTATCCTTTTCAGTTCAGCCCGCTTCCAAGTATGCCACCATGCCAAAAAAGAGTTTTAGTGCATAGGCTATGCATTGTATATGGTGTATAGGACAATGCCTGAACTCCGAGAAAAAAAAAATAGATTGCGCGATCATCATTGGCGTCAATACGAAAAATCTTCCATCCCTGCCCTGTCAAGTATGACTTTATTGGGAGGCTGGACACTTTGTCAGAGGACGGCCCATTCCTACTAAAAATGGCGGGACTCAGTGACCAAATAGATTCCAGCCAGTCCACCAACATACAAGCGTTAACGAGGTACTGAAGTATTAGTCTAAAGTTCCTCCTGACGACATCAAGCAGACTGGACAAAAGTATTTTAGCGATTTTGCGATGGTCCGATACGTCTTCCTGGGCCGTGTAAAGTCAAGCTGGCTGAAAAACTCTTGATTTGAGAAAGTCACTCCAGCTAAGAGTCGACAGTGACCATCCCCATGACTCGATCATGAAATGACATGGGAAATGTGAAAATGAAAGTATGTAAGAACCAAATACTGACAAAGTAGGATAATGACCTCGATGAGAGGCTAGAAAGCAACACAAACATGGACAAAATGGATCAATTTGTAGAGGTAACGTTATAGTAATTCTATGTAACTGTCATCTCTCTCAACAGGAAAAACTTTGGTACCAGCAGGAGTCCAAACAACATAGTGACGTCCTTGAGTGGATGTGCAGAACTTTTTCCAGCATGATTTGCAGGATATGGTGGACACACAGATTTTGGTAAGGAACTGGTTTGAATCCCATGAAAGGAAATTTAATCTCCAGGACTGTTTTCCTTTTGAATTAAAGTCTATGATTTCATCTGATGAGGAACCCTGGCAGTTTCTCCTATAATTAAACTATCTATATTTTTGCCTCAAAAACATTTAGGTAGGTGACAAAATTACTGTATTAATTGATAGAACCCTATAACATTACAAATTTGATTTATCGGTTTCTTTAGTTATTTGATGTAAATCATAACATAAATCATTCTTGCCCAGTAATCATTCAATCATTGCCTTTTTCCCATGTTCCATCCAAGGCTGAGGTGTCTCTGCCAGTTGCTTCCATTGATTTCCCCTTACGAGCATTGAACCACCAAGCTGTTCTTTGGTTTTAAAATTTGGGATCACTGTTACTTGAGTTTTTAGAAGATATGGATTCGTAGAATTGAAAACCATCAAGGCTCTTTACAGATAAATTACCAAGCAATTTTTCTAGTGATCTACAAGTGTGGTACCATGGAGACTTTACTACTGGGGTTTTAGTTTTAGTAAAGTTTTGTTTTAAACTGGTCATCCTTTTTAATTTTGCTTGGACATGCTACGCTAAGGTGGCCCATTTTGCCACATAAGTAGCACTTTTGCTTGACCAGCCATTCTGGTTCATGTCCTTCGGACCGTCATTTGCCCAGTGACCTTGTTTATGGCACCAAAAACAAACATCGCTTGATTGCGTAGGTGAAGTCAAGTTTGCATTATGTTTCTCATTGAACTCTTTTTTAGCACTTGTCGTAAGGCAGACTCATCCTCTTCATGTTTTGGTGCAAGGCTATCTCTAGCGAAATATGTTACACAACTTCTTTTTGTAAATTTTCTAACCAAGCAGAAAGTACCTGAAAGTACTTGAAAATGGTGTCCAAAGTCATTGAAAAGGCTTTGGCAGTACAGTAAACAGCTTATGTTTCTTCCCAGCCACCACCAACATGAAGGGTTGAAGTCAGCTTACAAGCTCTAGCACTCTACTAAGACTTCACTTATCAGAGTGGAGAATAAAATTCTTTGTGTCATTGACAGTAACCATTCACTGATTCTTTTATTATTAGATCTTTCTGTGGCTTTCGATACTGAAGATCATTCTATTCTGTTATCTATAAAAACAAAGAGCTTTTAATCCTGACAAGTTCACAATAGATAGTTACATTTTGTCATTTTTTCGTCTTGTAGTAGTGTCTATAATGCACACTTTACTCTTGCGTGGGTTTGGTTGACATAGCCTTCTGCGATTTATAGCTTTTCCTTGTTTCATTTTTGTTTAGTTTAAAAGTGTTCTATAATGATATATTAAACTTCAAAACTTTTACCGTTCAAGTAAATGACAAAGTAATTTAATTTATTATTTTATTAATCCAGATAACATTTTGTTAGGTTTGTCGATTGTTATGAACCAACGGTTATTGGGGTAAATGACTTTTCCTTAAGAATATTATATATTAAGCTAATATGGATGTTTCTATACTTCATTCAAATGATCATTATTTCTTTACAACGCTAGTCGCCGATGCTTTTTATTATAACATAATTTCGAACACTTAAGTGTTGATTTTCTACACTTTCAGCGCTTTGTCTTCTTCATAATGTTCTTCCAATTATATATCTTTTCGTTCAAATATTAAACCGCACTGTTTTACAAAAGACATTTATTTGAAACCTCCCGGCACTGAAAGGGAAGGTTTTTAAACTTAAACCTGTGAACCTTGATCCGAAGGTCGATTATTTCACTGAAGAGGATAGCGCGGCGTTGTAAGCTGAGATTAGGATAGAAATTGTGATAGAGAGATAACTTTGCTTGCATAGTCAAATTAAAACTACAGCCATGTATAATGCCTATCGAATGAGAGGGGTTTTCAAAGGATTTAAAATATGTCAACAAGAAACTTCGGCAAAAGGCCTTCATCCAAAACTACTCCTATGCATATGAACAAAAACCACGGACAAATGGCCTTTTTACCAGAGAGGAAAAACGAAAAAATGGCAAAGTCAGACTGAAACATGAAGAACTTAATTTTGGAGAAGAGGGATGAAAGGGGAAGAGAATATGAGGGAATGGCGTCGCCTGGAAGAACGCCAAGATCACAACGAAGGACAGAAGGATAGGACAAAGGAAAGATCAAGAGAGAATCCAAACGTTGCGTGGAGAACACCCAACAACTTCAGCCAACTTGAGAAAGTAACGTAAGCTCGTCCTGTATACCTTTTAGTCAGTTAGAATGACTGTGTTTTTCCCGGTCCATAGACGTCACATATCGCAGCCAAGAAATTTTTCGGATGGGTCTTGCCGCGTCATGTTCGACCATGACATTCGATGTGGTATCTCTCACAACAAGGAAGTCATGGTGCCGACAGGAGTCTAAACAACGTAGTGTTGTTGTTAATTACATGTAGAAAACATTGTTAACACAATTCAGTTGAAAGAAGTGGTAGGCACACACAGCCATGACTCCCAGGAAAGGAAATTTTATCTCATTAAATACACTTTTTTGATTTTCTACCTCTATAATGCCTTCTGGAGAAGAGCCAAGCCATGATGTATGTATTTGTTTCCTTTTTCGTCGTTTAAAAACCTATATAATCCTAGATTCTCTAATAAACGAATAATCTTTGTTAGATAAATAGACTGACAGGCCTTATAAGAACCTCATTAAATTACCAAACTTGGTTCACTTCAGCGTCAATTTTGCTTCAATTCTTTAATTATCTCTTTTTGTAAATCACTGGACAAATCATTATGATAGTCAAACTTGAGCATCTCCCATTCCTGAGAGGAGCTCTTGGTTGCTGTCTTACTTCCATTGATTCCCCTTTCAAGGATTAAGATTCTCAGCGGTTCTTTTCTTCTATAATTTGTGATCAGAGGTATGGTGTACTTGAGATTCTAGAAGTATCGATCGATCAGTCTTTGGCTAACATTCAAAATCGTCAAGGCTGCTTATCAGACAAATTTCCAAGTACCTTCATAAATGTGGGTTTATTTTTGTATTTTAGGCTGACTATCATATTTACGTTTGCTTGCACAATTTAAGTTACTTTGAGAGGGTTCTATTCGCCATAACGATAACACAGTTCCTTGGCCAGCAACATTGGCTCGTGTCCTTTAGTACATTCAGATGCCCAGAAAACCTCGTTAATGGCTCTAAAAGCAATTATCAGTTGATTACGCCTTTGATTTGATATATTAAACACATTGTGTTTAATGTTTGTCTTACGGTATACATTCTTTTCATGTTCTGGTGCAAGGTCACTTTTTAACTAAGGTAACTCCCTTTTTATGGGAATTTCTAAGCAGAGAAAAAGATGTACCCTACGAGTGAGTCTCATTCATGATTGTAGAATTATAATTTTTCACAACATTGTTTTCCAGCACAAAATAAAGTGCTGTCTCTTTCAATCTTAAGATGAAAAATCCTTTTTTAAAGCAAGTTCATGGATCCGTTTTCATTATAAAATAAATACGCACATAGCAGTCTTGTTGTCATGTTGTCAGCCTGAGTTCACGATCAATTTGAGCCTTTTGTTTGTAGTATAAAAGAGCACGTCGAGTTCTCTTGTTACCTGTTCCATTCTCACTTGGATCAATACAGTTCTGTCTTCACTGGAATCTTCAGTATCGTTGGACTCTTCCATATGGGCATCATCCACTACTGTTTCAGGCATATGATCAGGCGAAATGGATTGAGACCCGAGACAGAGTCGATGCTTTCCGAGAGGCTGATGTTTCAGGCAAATTTGGGCGAGTAGGTCTTTTTCGAGGCGACATTCGGTTTCTGTCTGATGGTAAAAGGAACAGAGTCGGCTGTGAATTATTCATTGTTCACGGTCGTCCATCAACAAAATGATTGGAAAAAACAAAGGTTTGATTTCTAGGATTAAAGAATTTAAGTCCTTTCTCCTCCTTCGGAAGAATGCACAAAGAGAGGAGAACAAGTTAACGCCTTTGTAACACAGTACAACCCATCAGTGCCAATCAGAGCCTAGTCTTATAAGGATCCTTTTGAATAAGTGTCATTTAATCAAGAGTAACCCATTGCTGAAAGAAATATACAAAGAACCACCTCTCATCTCCTATAAAAGAGAAAAATCTCTGAAAGATGTACTTGTTAGAGCTAAACTCTAAAGCTCAAAACCATATAGCCTCACGTAACAACAGGAGTCGTGTTTAGCCCGTCAACCTCTTTTAACACGTACAGTACAGTACAGTAGTACAGTACAGTAAAAAAAAAAAACAAAAATACAAAAAATCTCTATGGACCCAGCGCGGTAAAATTCATTGAGGTACCTAATATGTCAACTGAAAGACCTCTTTAGCTTGTCTGTTTAATTTGTTTTTTTTTCCAATGCAGGTCACGTGTTAACACCCCAAAGAACAGTTTCCTTCTGGCAAGCCTCTTTTATGCAGGTTAAAAACCGATGTTTTTGCTTTCTTTCCTTATTCATCATCATCACCATTAGTAGTAGTGGTAGTAGAAGTAGTAGTAGTAGTAGTAGTAGTAGTAGTAGTAGTTGTAGTAGTAGTAGTAGAAGGAGTAGTTTTATTTTAACTGTTTACTATTACTATATATTTACTTCAAAATTCTTATTTAGACGCTGAACATATACGAGAAATACCAAAGAGTATCATGAAGGATCATTGCCTGACACGTAAGTTTGACCAAAATCCTTCAGCCAAAGGAGAAAGCTTTGCATATATCTTCGTTGATGACAAATTCCAGTTAATCTACTGTACAATCGCGAAAGTGGCAAGTACGAAAATGAAAACGATATGTGCTCTGCTTTATAAAAAGATTTGGAGAGGTGAAAACGTAGGTATAACGTAACTGTTGAAGGGGACATAAAACAACCCACACTATAATTCAAAAAGGGTAGGGGTTAAGTAGTTCCAATGTGATTTGATCTACCACCACCTCTATCATCACTTCAATTATCCAACATATATCACACAGTAGCTCTCAAATGGACCGAAAGGGGCAGCCATAACATTACTGACCTTTTTTAATAACATTATCAAATCCTAAAGGGTTCTGTGAGTTTTACTGGTATCCTTTTCAGTTCAGCCCGCTTCCAAGTATGCCACCATGCCAAAAAAGAGTTTTAGTGCATAGGCTATGCATTGTATATAGTGTATAGGACAATGCCTGAACTCCGAGAAAAAAAAAATAGATTGCGCGATCATCATTGGCGTCAATACGAAAAATCTGCCATCCCTGCCCTGTCAAGTATGACTTTATTGGGAGGCTGGACACTTTGTCAGAGGACGGCCCATTCCTACTAAAAATGGCGGGACTCAGTGACCAAATAGATTCCAGCCAGTCCACCAACATACAAGCGTTAATGAGGTACTGAAGTATTAGTCTAAAGTTCCTCCTGACGACATCAAGCAGACTGGACAAAAGTATTTTAGCGATTTTGCGATGGTCCGATACGTCTTCCTGGGCCGTGTAAAGTCAAGCTGGCTTAAAAACTCTTGATTTGAGAACGTCACTCCAGCTAAGAGTCGACAGTGACCATCCCCATGACTCGATCATGAAATGGCATGGGAAATGTGAAAATGAAAGTATGTAAGAACCAAATACTGACAAAGTAGGATAATGACCGCGATGAGATGCCAGAAAGCAACACAAACATGGACAAAATGGATCAATTTGTAGAGGTAACTTTATAGTTATTCTATGTAACTGTCATCTCTCTCAACAGGAAAAACTTTGGGACCAGCAGGAGTCCAAACAACATAGTGACGTCCTTGAGTGGATGTGCAGAACTTTTTCCAGCATGATTTTCAGGATATGGTGATGGACACACAGATTTTGGTAAGGAACTGGTTTGAATCCCATGAAAGGAAATTTAATCTCCAGGACTGTTTTCCTTTTCCATCTGGTGAAGAACCCTGGCAGTTTCTCTTATAATTAAATTATCTGTATTTTTGCCTCAAAAACATTTAGGTAGGTGACAAGATTACTGTATTAATTGATAGAACCCTATAACACTGCAAATTTGATTCATTGGTTTCTTTAGTTATGCGATGTAAATCATAACACAAATCATTCTTGCCCAGTAATCATTCAACCATGGCCTTTTTCCCATGTTCCATCCAAGGCTGAGGTGTCTCTGTCAGTTGCTTCCATTGATTTCCCCGTACGAGCGTTGAACCACCCAGCTTTTCTTTGTTTTTAAAATTTGGGATCACTGTTACTTGAGTTTTTAGAAGATATGGATTCATAGAATTGAAAAAAAAGTAAATAATAATAATAATAATAATAATAATAATAATAATAATAATAATAATAATAAAAGAATTGAAAATCATTAAGGCTCTTTAGAGATAACTTACTAAACATGCAGACTTTACTACTGGGGGTTAAGTTTTAGTTAAGTTTTGTTTTAAACTGGTCATCCTTTTTAATTTTGCTTGGACATGCTACGCTAAGGTGGCCCATTTTGCCACATAAGTAGCACTTTTGCTTGACCAGCCATTCTGGTTCATGTCCTTCGGACCGTCATTTGCCCATTGACCTTGTTTATGGCACCAAAAACAAACATCGCTTGATTGTGTAGTTGAAGTCAAGTTTGCATTATGTTTCTCATTTAACTCTTTTTTAGCACTTGTCGTAAGGCAGACTCATCCTCTTCATGTTTTGGTGTAAGGCCATTTCTCGCGAAATATGTTACACAACTTCTTTTTGTAAATTTTCTAACCAAGCAGAAAGTACCTTAAAGTACTTGAAAATGGTGTCCAAAGTCATTGAAAAGGTTGTGGCAGTACAGTTAACAGCTTATGTTTCTTCCCAGCCACCACCAACATGAAGGGTTCCAGTCAGCTTACAAGCTCTATTACTCCACTGCGACTTCTCTTGTCAGAGTGGAGAATAAAATTCTTTGTGCCATTGACAGTAACCATTCATTGATTCTTTTATTATTAGATCTTTCTGTGTTCACAATAGATAGTTACATTTTGTCATTTTTTCGTCTTGTGGTAGTGTCATAATGCCCACTTTACTGTTGCGTGGGTTTGGTTGAGATAGCCTTCTGCGATTTATAGCTTTTCCTTGTTTCATTTTTGTTTAGTTTTCAAGTGTTTTATGATGATATATTAAACTTCAAAACTTTTACCGTTCAAGTAAATGACAAAGTAATTTATTTTATTATTTTATTAATCCAGAAAACATTTTGCTAGTTTTGTCGATTTTTATGAAACAACGGTTATTGGGGTAAATGACTTTTCCTTAAGAATATTATATATTAAGCTAATATGGATGTTTTTATATTTCATTCAAATGATCATTACTTCTTTACAACGCCAGTCGCCGATGCTTTTTATTATAACATAATTTCGAACACTTCTTGTTGATTTTCTACACTTTCAGCGCTTTTTCTTCTTCCTAATGTTCTTCCAATTATATATCTGTTCGTTTTATTTATTTATAACTGTTTATTCACAAATCCAAATCGGAAAGTGAAAAGGAGATAAAAGAGGTTATCCCTTTCTAGTTTATCTCCTGATAATAAAATACATTAAGAAATAAATTATTTACAACTGTTTAAAATAGTAACTATATATGTATATAAAACATCACACAGTAAAAGAACTTAGTGTTCATTAGGAAAATCTGTAAGATAACGTCTGAGTGTGTTCTTGAAAATTGTCAAATTCTCCGCCTCAGCAACTTCCTTTGGAAGATTGTTCCACTTTTAATGTACACTGAAAATTTTGCGCTTGTCAAAAGTAAGAACCGTTTGACCGTATAGGTGCTTCGTACGGTTCTGAATATTGAATGAGTGCAATTTGTCTTGAAAAGTTGTGAAATACTGCATTTTGTCTGAGGTCTGTATGATAAAAACAGCGCCTCATATTACTGTTTCACCTCAGATGTGATGTATGAAAAAGTATGAAATGTTGGTTTACACGCTCCTAGAGTTGTTGGCAAGATTTTGTTAAGTAAACTTGTCGAACGCAAAAAATTCGGCCTGATTTGTTTTCCAAGAATTCGTTTTCCAGGCCTAATATACTGTGATCAAGAGCCATTATGGCTCTTAAATGTGATCCAAGATGATTGCTATTTTTTGGGTGTATATATACGGCTATCAATTCGATGTAAGATTTTTTTTCACTCTAAAATCACTTAGCCTTAGCTTTCCCTAAAAAGTCACATATGTGCCCTTAAGTTAACTGATTTGTGGATTACAAGTTTATTGTTTGATTTAAATTATAAATTTATTAATGAGAGCTTCGCTATTATCCCTGGCTAAATCTCTATATTATATCCACCTAAAAACCTGAGCGATGTGACCCGATGTGATTTAGTAACTTGTTCATAGTGTTCAGCTTCCGGTTTATTCTGCTTATTGCCAGTTGTAGGAAAAGTTCACGTGTACATCATCGCACTCCAACTGGGTCGATTGTGAGGAAACTCTTATGTCAGTCATTGACTAAAAACCCCCGCGCGTTAGCCTTTGTGCGAAGGACGTCGCCAATTGTACTTGCAAAGTTTTGCTGATTGAGTTGTGTAATGTATTCTAGAGAGTAAATTTAGTACTAACCTCGCAGAGAAGGATGTAATGAGACATTTATTTGCGTAATTAGGCCTGCTTACCATTGGGCAAGAATCCCTTTTATTTTCTTTCGATAGCCTGTCCATGCACTGACCTTTGGGTACAGAACTGAACTAACTCCCCCTCGTTGTACCAAAACTTGATAGTTTTGGCGTTCAATATTTTTAACGGATGCTCAGAAAACACCGGGACTGCATCGTGCGTCTTTGGCGCTTTGGTACCCCGCAAGCTTTGGTTCATCGCGTTTTGAAAGATTCCCGCGTAAAAGACGACTGATAAAAAGTGTCTTTCATTGGCTACAGTGAAACGCCCTGAAATGAAGGATGTTTTGAAAGAAACGGGAAAACTGATAAAAGTACCTATTTGTTTCTGGTACCAGATTTGTACAATTACTTTCAATCAAACATGGATCGGGTTTGTTAATGATGACAGAATGTAATTAAAAATCATTATGTTGACAGCTACAATGGATGTGCTTGACTTAAGCTGCGAGTATCCCGCCATGTTTTAAACAAAGGGCTTCTGACAAAGCCGGTATTCTAAAACTCCGCCACAAATACGTGAAGACGCGTCTTTCAAAGTCGCCTAGTACTTAAAATCGGGGCTCTGGCCTGTTATGCGGAAGTACCCCGAAATTCAAAACAGCTGATTTGTTGAATGGACAGCCCTCCTACTTATCATAGAGCAAGATTGTTATTACGAAAAACAATAAGATCACATTTTGATTCACGAATTAATCCGCTCTATATTTTATCATTTTAACAGTCCTTTGTATTACCTTAACATTGAAGCCACTTTTCTTTGACTGCTCTGATTATCAATTAAATATAACTATTTATTTATCATAATTAAAACTGCTTTTATGGTTACTTTGGTGTCACACTGCATATTTTGTTCAGCACACCAGATTTGAAAACCAAACCGTTTTCTTATTACCTTTAGCTAAGGCAAGATGTCTTTGGGAGAATGAAACAACGCCAAAAGCCTCACAAGTGCAATACCACACGACAGGAAAGGAGTTAAGTCATGTCTTCAGCTTTGTATTATCTGACTGTCTTTTTGGTTGACCCATGTTTTGTAGATGAAAATCTAAAAATGATTCCCCGTGAGAGCAATAAAGGCTATAAGGCGAAAACAGGGAGATGTGTGCACGAGAGTACGGAACAAGACAAGGATCGTTATACGACCTTTCCGTACCCATAAACCGCTGTTGCTGAAAAAGCCTATCAGAGCGGCTTGTCTGGTCAGCTTTTGCGAAGAGGCAAATGAATGTGGATTGTTGGCACTCACAAAGGTCACGCAGGAAGCTATCCACATAATTATCCCTAAAACCTCAACAGGGATTAGGCCCTGAATATGAATTCACCCGGTTTCGGAATGGCTGCGAGGATCGAAGCTTGCTGCAAGGCTTGTTGATCGCAAGTCGTTCAAAATGGAGATAACTCGGTGAGCGTCAAAATTTTACAAGTTCACATTATGGAGAGATTTTTTCACCGAGGTACCGCAAGTTATTCAAAGTAATCATAGTGTTTATAACGCCCCATTTGCAAGACGGTAGGAGGTGCTGTATCAATCCATGTCACAAACGGAAGCGAATCGCCTGAGGTGTTCGCTACAGTTGTGCTTAGTCACCTACATGGCCAAAACAACTGACCAAGTACACAATGTTGTTAGTATATGATGTCACTGACAAAAATAAAATTACTCTACATTTTGCGTTTAAACCTTGACCCGAGAAATCAAAGCAACCATCTGATCCACAGCTACGTCCACTACATTACATCTGGGAGCGGGATGGCCAGGATTCGGGGTCAACAATGCGGGTTATTGGACCAAGAGGAAGGAAAAGTAGAGGCAGCTTCTTTATTACCGGTTTTAAGAACGGCTGCTTGTTAAGATCGAGAATGGACCGTCAGAGTTGTAAAGTTTCAGCCAACTTAAGCTTTTAAAAATTGCGATAAAGTACTTTCACTAAACTGCGTTTTTCCCAACTCGAGCACGCACAAGCTTGCATCGAGCAATTCCTTGGCTGTATTAAAGACAGACCGACTTTGAACTAGCATCCAACAGCGACAGTCTCGAGTAAATAGTGCTTCTGTACTACATTGCTTAGTACAAAGCGGGCTGCAGAGCCTGATTGATTTCTTCATCTGCTGAAGCAGTTTAAGGCCTAGTGTGAACTGGGAAAGGAATAGTAGGCTTTATCTTTCCCTAGGTTTACCCCGCCATGCAACAGGAAGATTTTTCAGAAATAAGATAAAATCAGCGGTGGTAAACATTATAAAGTAACGCACAGTCCGGGCCACAACCAGATCTGGATACGTAATTTCCTGCAATGTGATTGGTCCAGACCGCAACCAAAACATTGATTTGACCGCGAAAGGACTAAGTTCGACAGAAATGTAGCAGCAAAGAGCGCTATGGCTGGGATGTTCCTTAAAGAAAAGTAACAGCATGTAATACCAAACCAATTAATCGAGATGATTTTATGCGTCTTAGCGTTCGATTTACAAATATCAAGATGATAATGATCGAGGAAGGTTTCTATAAAAAAGACTGGACTTCTGATATCAAGAGACCCGAAGCAACTCAACGACACCGATCAAAAGTGAAGGACAGGGAATTTGAATACTTGAAATACTGATACATTTTACTTCGAAAGGTATAAAGAAGTCTTGTTTGGAGTACTTTTTGCGAGCACCGCTTCGGCCTAGAGTAGTGTGTTCTATGCTTCCTCAGGAACAATAGCATACGCGCTAAAATCTAATTGCGATCGAAGGAGTGCTGGATATTACTTTTCAATATTTCAATCGTCAAACATCTTGGATTAATATGCGAAGGCAAAAAAATTAACAAAATTTCGGTAAATTGCACTCACGAAGGGTCGTAAACAGTCATTAATCAAAATCTGTCTTTTCGTGTTGCAAAACTCCATTATATATGAAAATATTAAAATACCCTTCACCAGTTCAGAGGTGGACTTTATCGTGTTCTAATAGCAATAAAGTGTATTGGTAGGCCTACACGACTTTTACCTCATGCCAAAATGCTCCTCGTTCCAATTAAGTTTTTTTCCTCTGCTGGAAAGTTGCACGTTTTCACTGAGCAATTGTGATTTTAACTGCTTGTTTCTACTGTGGTTTTTGTATCTGGTCTGAAGGATTTTCCCTCTAATGCAAGAGCGTTTTCTATGACCTCAGTTTTTGAAGCATAAAGCATTTTATTACGGCTGAATAAGGGTTCTAATTTTCTACAAAGTGCCTTCTGGATCTGAATATAAGCGGTTTTTGTTAGTCCGTGAATGTAAATAAAAATGTTGTTTTTTTTGCAATGTTGTATCACGCTGGGCCCAGCTCATGAATTTTCTTTGCGGGATGTTAAATTATCACGGAAACTGATTTACAGGAACAAAATTATAAGAATTAAGTGCAGCTTCAACTGAAGGTACATCAACTATGGAGAAATGCATTGTGACTCAGTAGACTCTAGCTTGGTGTTTTTCTATAAATGTGAGTCTTCTGACTGGAGCACGTATTCCCTTCCTTGACAATAGCTTTTGAATAAGCTTAACAGCTAGTGCTTCAACTGTTTTGTTATTGCCACTTTGTGATCAGGCAAAAGACACTTTGTGATCAGGAAAAGACACTTCTAGGCGCAGCAAAGAGCCTGGAAGTGACCTTCCCCCGTGTTACTCTGCGTGGGCGCCATTTTGCAAATGTCATCATATATTCAGATCTGGTAGTGGCCCGGACTGCTGAAAGAGAGTCCTGGACATCGAGCATGGAACATTTACACCTTTGGTCTTCACCAGAACTGGCGGAATGGGAAAGGAGTTCTCGATGTATCATAGCCGTTTAGCACAGCTGATTGCCATCAAAAAGAGGGGAGCAGTATGCCAAAACCATCTCATGGATCAGAACCAGAACCTCATTCGCACTCTTGAGATCTGCGTTGGTTTGTCTTAGGGGCTCTAGGACAAGAAGAGTGCCATGTGACATTAAGAATGTTGATATTGACGTCGAAGTTGTTGAAGGAGCCATTCAAACCGACTATTGATGTGTTTCCTTACTTTTAAATGGCAAATATTCGTCCTTAACACATTGTGAACGCTATTTAATTTTCCTCTTTTTTAGAGATTATCTTAGCAAGAATGCAACTGACCTCGAAAATACTTCCTTCTTTTTTTTATTGGAAATGAATTGCTTTAATTGAAATGAAATGCTCTTAATTTGAATAATTTTTGTTTAATGAAATGAATTTTTTTTCTAATCAAAACTAAGTGTTTTTTTTAACGAAAGGAACTGTAAATAGTTTTTTGACGAAATAGTTATTTTCTGAAGTGAATTAATTATAAAAAGGATTTTAATAGTTACTATGTTATCAACAAAATATGTTCGATCATTATTATTATTATTATTTCTTACTTTGTGCACTGGTTGATCCGGCCGATTTACTTGCTAAGGGAGCGAGTCATAACCCATGACCAAAAGCTCGCTAGAGTTCACCTCCGTTACTCTAAAACTCTAAAATAATTTAACTCTATTATTATTATTATTATTATTGTTGTTGTTATGAGCTCTTTCCTTGATGCTGACTCAGGCAAAGCCCAAACATGTTTGCTGAAATAAATTATGTATAAATATATATCTATTGGAGTTATACTGAAAACCGCGTTAGCACACATTTTGTAATTTTTCCCAACTTCCCCTGTCTTATTGCTTGTTTACTGTGTTGTTTGCCTGTGTGGTTTTTTTTGTTTGTTTGTTTGTGGTTAGGGATTTGTGTAGAAGAGGATGTACACAGAATTACTATCTTACCCTCCATCCCTCCCTATTTTTTTGTCCCTACCCACAATTCTCTCTTTAACACAAGTGGAAGTTATTAGAAATCAGTGCGCGCCTAAAGCTGGTTTCGGTGCCGTTTAGCAGTTTTATTTTAGGACAGCATCACGTAAAGCTCTTAGATGGGACAAAGTTATTTCAATTTGTAGAGTCTGCATCGTCCAATATCGTATTATATTCTCGTTTCATCTGCTAACCGGATCAATCACCCTGACCCGGGCTGAGACAGAAAGGTATAATATTGTTCGCTTTTCTAAGTTGACCACTAAGTCTGTGGCCTCGAGAACAGGTTCCTGGGAGTCAAATGAATTAGGTGAGAGCAAAATTGCAAGTGAACTTTGGCCCGGGCCAAGACTGTGAAAACAAGGCTAAGGTGCTACGCCGACCGTGTGTCTCTAGATCTGGGAAGTTGAATAGGACGAGTGTAAAAGAAAAGTCCAGAGGTGTTTTTTATCTGCCAACAGGCTGAGTTTTTCCGAGTTTTTGATGATATTTCGCTTGTTAAACGTGAGAAGATAATGCGTGGTTGTGAATAGTCTTATCAGTGCAGCGAAAGTGTGTGATTGTGTGATTTCCGCAAGGTGTTGACAGGTATGTGATCGCCTGGGTGAACTGAGGTTTCGCCAAAATATTCTGTAGCTTGGCTGATTGTACCTTGGAAAAGCAACTCTCGACTGAGGAAAATTGGATCTAGATTTAGTTTCAGCGTGCTCTAATGGCATTGCACCATAAAAGGTGATAGTTTGTGCGCTATTTTTCATTCAGTTTGTTGTCTATTCCATGGGAAATCCTGTTGTTTATCGGACCGCGAATAAAGTAGTGTTTTGCTAACTATTTAAGTTGTTTTATGTTAGTCTTAACCAGGCACTCTTTCGCTGCAGTTCACCCAACTTAAAAATTTCTAGACTGAAATGACACTGGTTTGAAACTTCGCGAAGTCAGATTACTGAATGAATGTTCTAAAATTTGCCTCTGTTACTGCCCGGCGTCAGATAAAGTCTTTAAATGGGCCTTTGAACGAGTTTTATTGTTTTAAATTGCCAAGTAGTAGAATGAGTTGATATTTTTGCAAACCCGGTTTTCAAAAATCGAGGAATAATTTGCACAGAAATCACAAAGGAGCAACTCTTAAATTCGTTTAAGATCGGAGAAATGTCTCTCGCGATTCTCTCATACGAGCATGTTCTTTGTCGGCGAGCTCATATGGTAAAAATATGCTCTTCTCTAGTTATAATCATCCTCATATTCTTTGCATGTGCTCTAAGGCATTGTAGAGTGATGACAGAACACTATCTGACATTGAAATATCAGGCAAAACCCTATCGCCTGAAAAGTGTTGCGACAACAACAACAAAAGTGACGCGATTCTACTTAATTTTGCTTTGCAAACAACATAATTGGATTTCAGGCACTTATTCCACTGGGATAATTATAATGAATAACTAACCATTCTGCAACTGTAATAGATAACATTTTCTTTCCCTTGAACACTATGATATTAGCGGGAACATTGTGTGTGGTATCTCTGATCATTTGCCTAATTCTTTATCATTGACAAGCTATCTACTCTTCCTAAAAACTATAAGTTGTTCAAAAGGGATTACTCTAAGCTTGACAGTGAAGCAGAGAATTGGTCAGAGGATGAATTTCGTAGACAAACTGGATCAGTTTAATTTTGAATGGTAAGTAACTTTTGGTTATCTATTTACAGTGGAGACTGTTCTGCAGTGTCCTGCATCAGTCGACCAAAACAGCCATTGGGGTGAGGCTCACCATGGCATCGTCTCCACATGAATTCTTAAGGTATTCTTCCTATCTTCTGACTAACGACCAAGTGTCGACCGGCCATCGATCAAGCGTTGACCAATTACTGACCGATACATCGGTGAAGTATCGACGAACTATCGGCGAAGTGTCGGCGAAGTATCGGTGAACGAAAAGCTATATCGGCCGAGACACAGCTGGAAAGACTATCGACCGTGTCTCGACCGAGTGTCGTCAGACTATTGTCCGAGTTTCGACCGACTGTCGACCGACTATCGACCGCTATATCGACCGAGTCTCGACCGACTATCGACCGACTGTCGACCGACTATCGGCCGAGTGTCGACCGCTATATCGACCGATAGATCGGTCGACACTACCTACAGTAAACATGATCCTTTTTTTTCCCATACAAATCCTTATACTTTTGAATGTTACGCAACAATGCCGTTGCTCGCCGATGCTCATATTTCGAGCTTGGGCTACCTGTGGTCTAGTTCGAAATTTGGAGGCCGATCGAGCAAGAGATGAAAGCATCGCTCTTAGCAGTGGAACACCAAAATAGCGCTAACTCACCGAAAACGCTTCAAAACGGCCTGAGACGTGGGCAAACCACAAAGAATACAACAAGGCAATAAGGTACGTCGATTTTATTTAAAAACATAACATTTTTTCTCTCTTTAAGAAAAACCTTTTACATCTCATACAAGCCTTTTAGCCGCTTGTTTCACACTGAGAGGTCATGGCACACATCGATTTACTGTGTTTTTTGTTTCTGGTCGGCAGGATAATTGCCCTCTGATGCAAGAGCAATTTCTTTGACCTCTCTTGAAGCATAAAGTTTTTTATTACGGTTGAATAAAGGTTCTAATCTTCTCCAAAGTGCCTTTTGAATGTGGATAACTACTCGATTTTCTTTAGACGTGAATGTAATGTTTTTCTGCAATGTTGTATCATGCTGGGCCCAGGTTGTTAGTTTTCTCTGCAGGGCGGATAGTGACATGTTACGTCCAAAATTATTAGAATGAAGTGCAGCTTAAACTGAAGCTCCATCAACTATGGAGAATTGCATTGTGACTTACTGGACTCCAGCTTAGTGCTTTTCTAAAGATAACACTATGAGTCTTTTGACTGGAACGCTCATTTTTGTAATTGCCACTTTGTGATCAGGCAAGACCATGGTTTCGGTTGTCCACGCGAACCTCATTAGTTGCCGGGTTGGCTAAAGTTGCTCTGGTAAAAACAACTAACCAATAGTTGCTTTTACAAGAGCACCTTCAGTTGTCTTCATCGTGGCGAGAACGGTACAGCCATGAAATAGCATCGACTCGCCAGATCAAGTTTGTAAGACTCCAATAACATCCTGGCCTTTCAGGATAGATTCGAAACACTTTACTTGAAGAGGTCTAAAATCAAGCGATGGAAAGTTGCCGTTACTTAGCGAAAATCAAAGCACTGATAAAAGCTCTGGCCTACCCGCCATCTTCGATGGTTTGTTTATCGTATGCGATTTTATGTTAATTTAGTACACCCACAAATTCTGGGTGTTTATTGGTCATGTGAACGGCCGATGCATTCTCTCTAACGGCTACCCCTAAAATTTGGCCTGATACAAACTCCTTCACGTTTGTGCTCCTCACGGCCAGATTTTGGCCGTAACGCTGATTGGCTGTTAGAACAATGCCACAAGATCTGATTGGCTGTCGGAAACGCCGGAAGTTGAAAGCGTTTAATCCTCGCGTGGTTGTTTTCGTAAATGATCCGTCGTCGGCTGAGAGAAGGATTGATTTTGCTGTCTTTTTTATTGTTTTATGGTCTTATGGTAGGAAAATATGCCATAATATGTGCCATGGAAATTCAGAAAATTCATATGGTTGTTCATATCTTCTCAGGATTTGCTTTATTTCCGAAACTAATGTGAGTGTATCGCGGAGTTGAGTCCCTCTACAATTTGTTGACCGCTAACAGGGTGCCTTTTGATTTACCAATAAACGAGTGCAAATCAAAATACTGTCCATCTTAAAACTGGTTTCATCTGAAAGTTTAGCCGGGAATGACTTATCTGAACGAGGTACGCAATGGAGAGGCTCACTGCGAAAGAAACCTCAATCGCCAACTGTGAAGTATTAGACGAAGAATATCGCATCGCTGTTCAAGGAATTTTTGTAGGCATTATTATGAAAGCTGGTGGCTTAAGGTAACAGAATGGTTGTTTGCCTTCGCTTTTTGTAAAATATAAACGAGGAAAACTGGTGTCCTCGCTCGTTGGCTGTTTGTTTTTGTTTTTAAAGATTAATGTACTGAAAATCGGGGAAAATGCCGAGGCAAATATTAAGGCAACAGAAAAATAGAAATTTCAGTATTTTAAATTCGAGCGCGCCTAGCCAAAATAACTAAACTAGTAGAACATCGTGTCGCCGTCTTTTCGAAAACTTTTTACCTTCTACGCCAACAGAAATAACCTTCAGGACCTCACTTAATCTCGCAAGAAGTTAAATGTGATTGTGCTGACTGTTTTAACTTTAGCTGAAAAAATTAACAGATAAAAGCTATTTTTTAAGCCAGCCAGTGTGCATTTTCCCCAAGCGTGAAAAATTTGCATACTAGAAAAACAAGCAACGGAAGTAATTTTGGTTGGCTGACTCGGCAAATGTCAATCAATCAAAAAAGTGGGCGGCAGACGTTTCGTAGAAGGTTTGTATCAGGCTCTCTTTTCGTTTCGCCTTGGCCGCCGGAATGTAATTTCAAAGCGAAATGAAAATAGAGCCTGATCTCAGGTTACTGTTTTTCACATTGTTTTGTTTTGTGTTGTTGTTGTAGTTGGGTGTCGGGGGGGAGGGGGATTGTTTCACACGTGACGACAAGTCATCAATCAAACTAACTGAGAATGATTATCGACTCTTCTGAGTTTTTCACTTTCATCAACTTTCATGAACTAGGACCGCTAAATAATTATATTTTTGTAGATGATCAGTTTGAATGGGTTGTTTTGTTTGTGATAGAGTACTATTGGATTTCTAAGCTTTTGCTAACCTATGATTTTCGGAGGTTGTGTTCTTCACATTTATTACCAAGATACATGAAGATATTGAGATTATTGGTTAAAAAGGTCTCCAAAAGATTTCGTTACAAAAACAAAACGTCCCGTAGAATTTGCTAATGAACCTACGGCGCCTTCATACCCTCGAACTAATTCAACCGGAACCATCGCGGTAGCTAACATGTTCGGATGAGATGAAATTCCACCTAAAACTTTCGAGACGACCAAACTTCTCCTAAGACATCCGAACAGGTAAACAGTTTTAGAGCAGCCCAATATTAACCAAACAAGCTTCTAAAGCATAACGAAAACCATTTGAGACACTTATGCACGTATTTGGAATTATGTTATACCTTTCTTTCCACCTTTAAATGCAGTATCCTGCATTTGGCGAACGACAAAGAAACAAATTCCATATCCAGTAGAGGTCTAACTGAAAATCGTTGTCAAAGCAGTAAAACTGGTAAAATACAGTCCTTTGCTCACACAATTAAAATTAAATAAAAGTCAAAGCCGTTAATTTAAAAAATAAAGTAAAGAACCTAAGATATAGAAGCAGATTGAGGTCTTTGCTAATTTCATGCGCGAGATATTCATAGAAAGGTTTTACTCAAATGTATATAGAGCTTTGTATAGTGGTAGAGGTGAGCCAGTTCGGTAAGCCAGGCTGAAGAGCGTCTGCGTGGGAGGCTAACTTAGTTCATACCTTGTTTCCTCTTAAAATTGACGTTGTGTTTATATGAGAAGGCGGGCTGGCTCGCTTACCGAGATCCCGTTTGCTTGAGCCACAGCTCTTTTGCCGTCATGAACCGATATCCCGTCACGCAAAAGCTTCGAAATTCAAACATGGTCCAACACAGAACGAAAAAAGCACCATGGAACTGAAAATTTTAAAACAGATAATAAGTGTTTAGCAGCACCAATATAACAACATTAAATACTCGGAAGGGCTAATTCTTTGACATGTACATAAGAACACTTTGACTACAATTAAAGCGGTGATGCAAACTCACGACTATTTCACTCTATGCCCCAAGCTAGCAACACTGGTCAATTGGGAAGCGACTCTCGTTTTTAACCGCTTGCTAAACAAAAGAAGGTAGAGATGGTTCTATTTGAGTCACTTTAATTTCCAGGCTGCCAGGGATATTTTCAACGCTTACTTGAAATGGCAGGTCGCCTGGCGATGGGATCCAATCAGTTATTGATATCCGATAAACAGTACGTACTTAAGACTAATTGCAGTAATAAAATAATAGGCAATCAAAGCATGTGCCGATGAGAAACCACGCTTGTTTTCAATTCTTTGACTTGCGAACTTGTTAACACCGGAACGTTTGAAATTGTTTCTAAGCTTGTGAGCAAAGCTCCTAAGTTGCAGGGGAGCTTCCTCGCCTTTCTACATATCGAAAAAGTTGATTGGAAATGCTGATTGGCGGAGATTTTATTTCATATCACTCGAGGTAACAACAACAGACAAAGACAATTTAAAATTTTAGAAATAAGCAGGAGATACAACAAAAGCACTGCCCGCAACGATTAAAGGTTATTCGGGGCTAAGCTCACGCGATAATTTCAAAGGCGACGAACGCTGACGAACTGTCGGAATACATTTCTACTGACAACGTCTAGGCTCTAGTCAAAGTAGAGCTAAGAAACAATGAAGTGACTGAAAAGTGTACTAGCTCCGGGTCCTGAAATAACCTAAGGAGCTAGCGGAGCAATTCTCGAGAAAGTGTTATGAAGTGTGTTCAGCCTGAATTTCTGGATCACAGCAATAGGTAGCTTAAGCACGACACGACGACGTCAGAAGTAGTCGCTACGGCTGGTGCGAGGCACAACATATGGCAGACTGTGTAGCTCAGTGATCCTTCGATAATAGGGTTCAACTGAACAGCGAAAATTGTAAAGAACTTAGAGGGCGCGATCCATTCAACCACAATTTCCGGAAATTTCGGTCCAAAACTCAATGGATCGGTTCGGACCAACCGGAAAAGTTTCGAAAAAACGGGTCCACCTTTTGAGGTGGACCAATTTTCCCGGTCGGACCGGTTGGAATTTTGTTTGAATGGATCGCGCCCAGAATCTCCTTCACTAAAAAGCAGTCTGAGTTCCATCTTGTTCTTGTAAATGGTAACCAACTTGAGGTAGTTGGAAGCGCAAAGCTGCTGGGTGTGATAATTACAAGCGATTTATCATGGAATGAGCACGTCGTACGTTAACGAAACTGTGAAGGCGTCTAAACGTTTGTATCTCGTAGTTCAGCTTAAGCGGGCAAAGCTTCCACGTAGTGATTTAGTCCTCCTTTATGATACATGTATAAGATCAAGCCTAGTTTATGCAGCGCCTGTTTTCTTTCATGCTCTGCCCAAGTATTTACAGTGTGAGCTGCCCCAGTCTGTCTTATGACGAGGCACTTAATGAAGCTGGTATTTCAACCATTATTTCATATTGCGAGGACATATGTGACAAGGTATTTAACGCTGCCCTCGGCAACAAGCATAACAAACTTAACAAGTTATTAACTGAAGCCAATAAGACCATATTCACTAAGAAATCACCGACTCTTTCCACTTCCAAAGTGGAAGACGTACCGTTTCAAAACTACTTTTATTCTGTCATCGTGCCAAAAGTGCAATTAAATGATTCGGTTTTAATAGACCTTTTTACCGATACGGTGGCCATATTGAATTAATTCGATTTAAGGAGTATTATAGGATGCCCAGGGGGCATGAGCACATTTTGTTTGTATTCTCGAGCGCTTTTCGGGACATTTTTTCTTAAAGGTTTCTTAGAATAAGATTGTAATGGGAAAAACGATCCTTGTGCCCTGTTTGGATGTAATAATGATCGCCTTTTTGCCGAGAACTATACAGTGAAAGACCATATTTCTAAAACTAAACCAGAAAAGGACGATCATTATTACATCCAAACACTGCACAAGGATCTTTTTTCCCATCAGAATCTTATTCTAAGAAAAGTTAAAAAAAAAAAAATGTCCAGAAAAGCGCTCGAAAATGCAAACGAAATGTGCTCATGCCCCCTGGGCAACCTGTAATACTCCTTAAATCGAATTAATTCTATATGGCCGCCGAATCGGTAAAAAGGTCTATTCTTTTAAATATTATTTGCATGAATTTTTAATGTTGATATATTGTAAATTAGTCTATTTTTAGCTTATTTTTATTTGTAAATACGCAATTCAGCCTCTGGCTGCCATGTATTTATTTTAATAAACTATCTATCTATCTATCTATCTATCTATCTATCTATCTATCTATCTATCTATCTATCTATTTTAAGCAACGACACCGACGACGGCAAAGAGAACTGGAAAAAAGCAATAGATTTATATCAAAAAAACTATGAGTAACTCTGCACGAGCAGAGCTTTTCCACTTTTGGAAGTTTGCGAAAAAATAGCGTGGCGGGTTAGAAATAATCTTCGAGCAGATTCAAATTGGCGTGGAAATATGTAATTTCTGACGATTGAGAGACGTGGAAACGTATTAGTCAGAAATTAATATTTTGACGACTCGGCATATAGGCGCACTTGTATTCCTGGGATAGTATCGGAGTATTTATTGTTTTGGCGCGAGACTTGTGCCATTCTACGTCAGCACGGTCCTTCTTATAGTTTCGTGTTGTTTTTTACAAGTTTTCCTTTCCTATATTTTGTTTTGTTACGTCTTCAGATATGTATGTTTTGGAATAACGTTTCTTAGTATATTCTAAAACAGTGGATAGTGTTTTTCGCGGTTAATGGATTCATGATAACCGTCACGAATATAGAGACATTCCATGCCCACTTTGACCGCTACAGTTACCGTAGCTAATGTAATTGCTGTAGTTACAGTAGTTAATGCAGTTGGTGTGGTTGGTGTAGTTAGTGTAGTTGGTGTAGTTACCGTAGCTCGTTTAGTTCGTGTAGTTGCTGTAGTCGGTGTAGCATGTGTAGTTGCTGTAGTTGCTGTAGTTAGTGTAGCTGGTGTAGTTGCTGTAGTTGATGTAGTAGCTGTAGTTGGTGTAGTTGGTGTAGTAGGTGTAGTTTGGTGTAGTTGGTGTAGTTTGGTGAAGTTGGTGTAGTTTGATTTCGTGGTGTAGTTGGTGTAGTTTGGTGTAGTTGGTGTATTTTGGTGTAGTAGGTAGGTGTAGTTGGGTGTAGTTGGTGTAGTTTGGTTTAATTTGGTGTAGTTGGTGTAGGTTAATGCAGTTTGGTGTTGTTTGGTGTAGTTGGTGTAGTTAGTGTAGTTGCCGTAGGTGGTTTAGTTTTGTGTATTTGGTTTAATTTGCGGTAGTTCCTGTTGTTGATCTAGTTTTTGTGCACTTTCATATAGTTTCTGTAGTTGATGTACTTTTGTGTAGTAGCTTTTATAGTTGGTATAGTTGTAGGAATACGATTACGAAATTGTAATGAAGATTTAATCGCTTTTTATCAACAAAAAGACAACTACTACTTTCTCGCTAAAGAACGTAGTAGAGTGATCTTTGGGGCTCGGAAATTAATGGTGGTGATTTGCTAACACCTGTCAAATCTAACGCAACTTTCTGAGGGTTACTTCTTTGGGAGGCTCGTTACTTTCCGAAACTTTACGGTAATATACAGATGAGGTGTTATTACTGCGATCATCTACCCAACATAATGCAAAAGAAATCTAAAAATAATTTTACCCGTTGAAACCTTTATAACAAGGTAAATTAATCATGATAATATTTCAAAATAAGCGAGTTAACAAAGCAACATTATTTCATTAAACAAACAACATCAACAACACCCTCAACATAAAAAATCTACATTAACCGGCGAAAGCGCCGATGACACACACAACAGTTTTTTTGGTGTTCACGTAAGTTAGGATTTACATAAGTTTGGTTATTATCTGTTAGAATAAATCTTGTATAACTACAACAACTACACCAAACTACACCAACTACACAAACTACACCAAAATACACTAACTACGCCAAACTACAGTAACTACACCAACCACACTAACTGCACATACTACAGGAACTACACGAACTACAGCAACTGCACATACTACACCAACTACGCTAACTACACCAACTACAATAACTACACCAACTACACCAACTGCATCAACTACAGCTACTACACCAACTACAGCAAGTACAGTAACAACACCAACTATAGTAACTACGGCAACTACAGTAACTACATCAACTACTCCAACTACACCAACTACAACAACTACACTAATTACACCAACTACACCAACTACACATACTACACCAACTACAGCAACTACATTAATTACAGCAACTACAACAACTACACCAACTACACATACTACACCAACTACACTAATTACACCAACTACAGCAACTACATTAACTACAGCAACTACATCAACTACACTAACTACAGTAACTACAGCAACTACATTAACTGCACGTGCTACACTCACTACAGTAACTACACCAACTACACGAACCGAAGCAACTACAGTAACTACACCAGCAGATAGATAGATAGATAGATATTCTGTTTATTTCACCCACTTGCAGCAATAACTGAATTGTTGGGGAAGGTCATTGTCACATAAAATTAATCACTTACATACATTCACTGAAATTTATAAGTAATAACAAGACAACACTAACTACACCAACTACACCAACTATACCAACTACATCAACTACACTAACTATACCAACTACACAAAACATTAACTTATCATACTACACCAAGTCATTAACTTTGTTCTACTTTACTAAATACATCTCTAAATTCGTGACGGTTATCATGAATCTATTACCGCTTTCAATTAGTTGGTCTAATTGGTGTAGTTAGTGTCGTTGGTGTGGTATGTGCAGTTGGTGTAGTTGGTGTAGTTTTTCTACTTGGTGTAGTTGGTAAGTTACAATTTACGTATTTTTAGTTATTGTCTGTTAGAATAAAATCTTGTATAACTACTAAAACTACAGCAACTACACCAAACTATATCGAACTACAACGACTATGCCAGAATACCTCAACCTACACCAAAATACAGCAACTACACCAACTATGACAACTACACTAACAACACCAACTACAGTAACTACAGCAACTACACTAACTACAGCAACTACACTATCTACAACAACTACAGCACCTACAGTAACTACACAAACTACAGTAACTTCAGCAACTACACATACTACACCAACTACACTAAATATAGAAAGTGCAGCAACTACAGCAACTACAGTAACTACAGCAACTACACAAACTACAACAACTGCAGTAAGGTACAGCAGCTACACTAACTACACCAACAACACATACTACACCAACCACACTAACTACAGCAACTACATTAACTACGGCAACTACAGCAGCTACATAAACTACAGTAACTACACCAACTACACTAACTACAGTAACTACACAAACTACACCAACAACACCAACCAGATATACTACACTAACTACATATACGACACCACCTACACAAACTACAGCAACTACAGAAACTACAAATACTACACCGACTGCACTGACTACAGCAACTACACCAACAACACCAACTACCTGTACTACACCAACTACTCTAACTACACCAACTACAGTAACAATGCCAACTACAGCAACTGCACAAACTACAGTAACTACAGTAACTACACCAATTACATATACTACACCAACCACACTAACTACAGCAACTACATCAACTACACCTAACTACCCAAACTACACTAACTGCACCAACTAAACCTAACTACACCAACTACAACAACTAAAGTAACTACGCATACTAAACATACTACAGTAACTACACCAACTACACCTAACTACACCAACTACAACAACTACTCCAACTATACATACTACAGCAACTACATATACTACAGCAACTACACATACTACACCAGCTACAGCAACTACATATACTACACCAACTACACTAGCTACACCAACTGCTGTAGGTACACCAACTCCACCAAACATCAACTTTATCATAGTACACCAAGTCATTATTAAATACGTCTCTATATTTGTGACGGTTATCATGAATCCATTACCGAATCGGGCGCTCTGATTGGCTACTCAATCAGTGAACATCCTGCACTATTCACTGACTCACCTCCAGTTTGTCCGAGCGAGCGACGCCAAACTCACGTAAGTTGCGACAAGAGAGAATGGTCTTGGTGTAAAGTAAAAAAAAAAAACGGAAAAAGCCGTCGAGTAAAGGTGATGCCGGCACGAGACGATTCGCAACGACGATTTTTAGCACAACACAGCGTTGCAACGTTGTTTTGGATGCTTGCAACATTGTTTCCATATTGCAACGTTGTGTTGCGCTAAAAGTTGTCTTTGCGGATCGTCCTGTGTAACATCACCTTTATGGATCAGGCAACGCGCTCTGCTGTTGCCAGTGTTCTTCTTCAAGGTGATGTTAGGCTAGAACATTCGGAACGATGATTTTATGCGCAACGCATCGTTGCGATGTTGGTACAATGTTGTAACTCTGTGTTGCGCTAAAAGTCGTCGTTGTGAAACGTCTCGTGTAACATCACTTAAAGCATGTTTGTCCATCTTCGAAGAATCTGTTGAAAGATTGATTTCTTCCTGTTTAATGCAACACACGCTCAGCTGTAGGATTAGCGAGTTTCGATAAACCTTGAAAGTTCACAGCTCACCTTCACGTGCATACCTTTTTATGTATATATACAACCTGTATTTTACTGAAACTGTTCTGAACGCGTACACCATAAGTGTGAGGAGGTAAAGTACATGTGGGATTTTAACTCCTGCGAGTGAAAAGTCTTTTCTTGAAAGAAAGGAATATGCTATTTGTAAAAAAATTCCCTTGGCAGCCCAGTTAAAGGGGCTATGTCACCCAACACGCATGCGCGAGCCAATGAAAACAAACTTGAAAAAGACGGCCCAACTTTTTCAAGTTGTGTCGGAGATTTTGGAAGGCTGTTTTTATCTGTCTAAATCTCAGCCATCGTTCGATAGTTAGCGAAGTTTTGTATTAAGAATCGTTCTATGGTGATTACAGAACAATTTTCTGGCGTTATTTTAAAATTGTTTGCCTGTGGAATGTTTTTACGTGGATTTACTGTGTCCTCTTATCAGCGAAAAACGATTCAAAAACAGCCAACAAAAACAGCGAAACTAATAGTAATTAGTCCTTGAATCCATAAGAGCCACAATGAGTTAAATTGTCGTTAGAATGCTCTTGCTTGGCACAAGCACTGTGTTTTGTTTTATTAAACTGTGAAGAGGCCAAATCAGTGCGCAAAATGTGGCGCTTTATTCGCCACCAACTCATTGTCCATGAAGGAGAACTGTGCTGAACCCCAATGACGGTGCAAAATCCTTTGTTTTTGTCTCAGAAGTGACTAAATAAGCTTAGTATATACACATTCAGTGATCTTGGTGATTTAAGCAAGCGAGTGGATAATGTGTGAGCTCGGTTTTTTCCCCATTTTCTTAGAGAAAGATCTTTTAAAAGTCGACAAAATCCTAGGGTTGACTTTTTTCAGGCAAGAAAAGACTTCGAAGGATTCAAAACGGCGTTTTTCCATTTACTGTTGTTGAGTTTTGTGGTCGATGAATTGTTTACAACTCCCGTTTATTCGCCTAGAAGAGGCCGTTTGGTAAACTCAGCGTTTCCTAATAAGAAAAATTTGGCCCAAAAACGAAGTTTATTTATGACAAACAAATTTGACAAATTAATAACGCCACTATTCACCTCGATTTCAAAGAATAATTGTTAATTATGCCCACTTTTTTATTCATCCATAACGGAATGCTATTAATGTTTGCGTACGTACAAAAAAGATATAACACGGGAGTGACTGAAGGGCTCAGATTCGGAGGATAGCGTGAAGACCTTAGGTCCGTGCGATTACAAAGTTTCAGTTCAGGGCGATCCCATTTAAGCTTAAATAGAGAAAACTGAATAGAGAATGTTCGCATTAAGAACAAGAGAGACTTCGACCGCGTGTAGCGACTCGTTCTCTCAAAATGAATTTTAAGCGTTATCAGCCTAGTTTTAACCTAGTTAGTTAGCCAGATGTGTTTTAAAAACAACAGGTCTCAGGCCTTGTGTTTACACTTTCTTCCCTCTCAACTTGTTTTTGTAAAATCTTGAATTCAATAGAAAATCGTACGAAGTTGAATGAGAAACACTGTACTTAATTACGCTTACTTACATTTCTGTGGCCGCCATGGTGGTATAAACTGTGTCTAGAGGAAATAAAACAAATGATAGTTTATGGGCTAGTCGCATCGAAAGACCTGATAAAAATGGGCAAGTTCATTGATTGATGCTGAGACCAAATTTGGTGTCTTGCAAAATCTAGGCAATTCAGCAACTTTCCCGGCTTCAAACAACAAAAAATGTTGATCTTACGGTTGCAAAAAGTTTAATGCGTGTAAGTAACTGCTTCAAACCAGGTTCAAACCAAACAAAAGTGCAAAAAAAGAATATTTCTTTGCCTTTAACAAACCCGCACCCGCTTGTGATCAAAACTCGTCGCACTGCGACTTGGATAAACGAGTTGAGTATGTGCAGCTGCGCAGAAATTTGACAGCTTTAGGCCTCGTCCACACGTATCCGGATATGTTTTTAATCCGCAACTTTTTCTGTCTTTCCTGATACGGTTTCCGTCCACACGTATCCTTTGAATCCGGCATACGAATCCGCCATAACAAACCGCACCGTCTTAGCAACCAAAAAAATCTTGGGTAAAAGTCAGCGATCTCAGCTGGATACCCAGTAGCTAGCAACATACATATTTCATAAATCTCTGATCGTATTTTGCATCTAATATGATGGAGGCGTCAATTTGTACGCAATCATATCATCATCCTACAGCGTGAAAAGTTAATTTTAAAGACCGGTATCCAAAATAATGGACATGGCCTTAAAATAGCGGTGTGTTTAGTCGATCCAGTTTAAAATACTAACACAGGCAGAGGCGCTACGCTGTCCACCGCGATTTTAACGGCCTGAGCTTTTGTTTAACAAACAGTATCACCCGATTTCATTGGTGCTTTTGACGGTTTCGGCTCGTTGCTGTGTGTTTGATGTTAATTTGAAAACTGTAAAATCGACGCTGTCATTTTAAGAGTCTTAACCGACGTTGGGCAATGCTGCCTTCGTCAGGGTACAAGACTAAATACAGAAAGATCTGCTTCAAGTGAATTCAACGGTTGTGTTTTTGATACATTCTGAGCCCGAATTCTGAGTGGAGTGGTTTTTGAATTCTTGCAAATTTCAGGGATGTAATATTTTTTTCTGGTTTTGAAAATATTACTCCGAGATACAAGAGTAAATTTGCTTGTTTTTTATTCAAACAAAATCGATATGCAAGATACTTTAGTTCATATGCACGGCCTTTGAAAATCTGTGAATTGGGTAATTTCGGCGCCATTAATGGTTCACTGGTAGAGAGTTTCGTGGATCGCTAAACTCATCCATGGTTTTGTTTGTCTGTCTCGGTGTAGAGCAAATTTTATTTTTGCCGCTGGCCTCACGTTAAGAGGTCACGAAGGTGACCTGTTTCAGGCATATTGATTAATTATTTAGTGTCATTTTTGTTTCTTACAGGATTTATATCTGATGCGATGCAGTTTAAGCATTTTCTTTGGCTTCGGTTCGAGGATCACGAAATTTATATATGATGAATTTGTACTGGAAAGACTTCGCTCTACTCTTCCAGAGTGCAAGAGTGTATCCTGAATAGATTGTTTTATTTATCCTATCTTTCCGTGCAGTGATTTAGTATTACTTTTAATTTTGTTTCCGCCGATAGCACAGGTAGCCCAAGCTCACTATGACAGCCGTGAACAACATTATCCTACTTAGCTAATTAATTATTCATACAGCAAGAAAATTATAAGACGTTGTATGGAGAAATATTCTTTGCTCACTAAATTAGCAAAATGTACATTGAATATCGCTTTCAAGCTTACCTTTAGCGTCTTCTTGTTTTTCTTTGCATTCTGACTGCATTTCAGACCTCCTAGGCACTGTTTAAGGCCTTTTTTGGAGCAACAGTTTTTCACCCAGATGACAGTAGAGAGAAGAGAAGAGAAGGTTGGCAAACCTCTCTTGACCGGCTCCGCTCTTGGAGCCGATAAATTCCGTGACATTTGCGACATGGAGACAATTCCGCCAGAAACAGATGTCCTGATAAATAACGCACATTTTCCATCATTCACATCGCCAAAATTCCCATTTCGAAGGTCCTAAATCGCCAACGAAGTGGGCAATACACGTCTGAGGTGAGGCGAGTCGAGAGCAGACCCGCAACGGACTCCAACCGTCACGTCGACAATTCAAACCGACGCGGGCTAGCACGGTCAAATTGTTCAACCGTCAAAGAACAATTGGAGCATTTAGCCTACTGGGCACAGTAACTGATTTTTCACTTCTCACATTGCATTCCGGGGTCGCGGAAGTCAAGCATCGCGTGTGATAGTGACATGTAACATCAAAACATGTCGCGTTGTTAATGTTTTGATCTCTACTCTTCTTTTTAAAAAGCGTTTGACAATGGTTTTTTATTGTTGATTTAGAAAAAATTTTGCAATAAAATTACTACGGCTGTAAACAGTTGGTAGCTATTTTTCCTCCCTTTTTCAACAAGTGGCAGTAAGTAGCAAGTTTGGGGACAGGATCTTCCGGCAGGTGCTCTTATCTATTGTGAGTGTTTTTACGGAAAGAAAATATGTAAATAAATATTTCTTTGAATTTTCTCTTGGTAATTCTGCCACATTAGCTACACCAATTTCAAGATCAAATTATACATCAGCTGCTTACAGCCCAGGCAAACTATTTCTGAAATTTGAATTCCAAATGTAGTAGCTATTTTTGTATTGATTGGATTTCTTGACGCTATTATTAATCATGGCAGAAAACATTAACATTAACAACGCGACATGTTTTGATATTACATGTCACTATCACACGCGATGCTTGACTTCCGCGACCCCGGAATGCAATGTGAGAAGTGAAAAATCAGTTACTGTGCCCAGTAGGCTAAATGCTCCAATTGTTCTTTGACGGTTGAACAATTTGACCCTGCCAGCCCGCGTCGGTTTGAATTGTCGACGTGACGGTTGGAGTCCGTTGCGGGTCTGCTCTCGACTCGCCTCACCTCAGACGTGTATTGCCCACTTCGTTGGCGATTTAGGACCTTCGAAATGGGAATTTTGGCGATGTGAATGATGGCAAATGTGCGTTATCTATCAGGACACCTGTTTTTGGCGGAATTGTCTCCATGTCGCAAATGTCACGGAATTTATCGGCTCCGAGAGCGGAGCCGGTCAAGAGAGGTTTGCCAACCTTCTCTTCTCTTCTCTCTACTGTCATCTGGGTGAAAAACTGTCGCTCCAAAAAAGGCCTTAAACAGTGCCTAGGAGGTCTGAAATGCAGTCAGAATACAAAGAAAAACAAGAAGATGCTAAAGGTAAGCTTGAAAGCGTTATTCAATGTACATTTTGCTAATTTAGTGAGCAAAGAATATTTCTCCATACAACGTCTTATAATTTTCTTGCTGTATGAATAATTAATTAGCTAAGTAGGATAATGTTGTTCACGGCTCTCATAGTGAGCTTGGGCTACCTGTGCCGATAGCCGCATAACTATTGGCCGCAATCAATAATTTGATTCACTTCTACTCATCTCCTGTAAGGAAGATAACGGCGAGAGAGACAAAACGTAGCCAGTTTATAGACCCTCTATTTTCTCTTCTAAGTCCGTCGAGCGCTCGTGATAAAAAAATTAAATAACCGAGGGAGACTTATTGTCCGCAAGCGCAAGAGGGTAGGGGTGGTGGAAGAAGAAGCCGATGTTTTCGAAAAGAACGAAAAGAAAAATAAAACAATGTCTGTGTACAGGCTAGACAAAACGTATCTGGCGCACAAGTTACAAGGTCCAGTAAAACAATACTTCAGCTAGGAGCACTACCAGTGAACATGTTACTCATAACGATACTGGCACTCCTAACAACCACAAATGATACTCGCCGCATCGCAACTTAAAACCATTTTTTATACCAGGGCTTGTTCACTGTTTACAGTCAAACCAGGTCAAGCGTTCCCGTCGCAACTTTTTCTTTCTTTCCTGATACGGTTTCCGTCGACACGTATCCTTTGAATCCGGCATACGAATCCGCCATAACGAACCGCACCGTCTTAGCAACCAAAAAAATCTTGGGTAAAAGTCAGCGATCTCAGCTGGATACCCAGTAGCTAGCAACATACATATTTCATAAATCTCTGATCGTATTTTGCATCTAATATGATGGAGGCGTCAATTTGTACGCAATCATATCATCATCCTACAGCGTGAAAAGTTAATTTTAAAGACCGGTATCCAAAATAATGGACATGGCCTTAAAATAGCGGTGTGTTTAGTCGATCCAGTTTAAAATACTAACACAGGCAGAGGCGCTACGCTGTCCACCGCGATTTTAACGGCCTGAGCTTTTGTTTAACAAACAGTATCACCCGATTTCATTGGTGCTTTTGACGGTTTCGGCTCGGTGCTGTGTGTTTGATGTTAATTTGAAAACTGTAAAATCGACGCTGTCATTTTAAGAGTCTTAACCGACGTTGGGCAATGCTGCCTTCGTCAGGGTACAAGACTAAATACAGAAAGATCTGCTTCAAGTGAATTCAACGGTTGTGTTTTTGATACATTCTGAGCCCGAATTCTGAGTGGAGTGGTTTTTGAATTCTTGCAAATTTCAGGGATGTAATATTTTTTTCTGGTTTTGAAAATATTACTCCGAGATACAAGAGTAAATTTGCTTGTTTTTTATTCAAACAAAATCGATATGCAAGATACTTTAGTTCATATGCACGGCCTTTGAAAATCTGTGAATTGGGTAATTTCGGCGCCATTAATGGTTCACTGGTATGAGAGTTTCGTGGATCGCTAAACTCATCCATGGTTTTGTTTGTCTGTCTCGGTGTAGAGCAAATTTTATTTTTGCCGCTGGCCTCACGTTAAGAGGTCACGAAGGTGACCTGTTTCAGGCATATTGATTAATTATTTAGTGTCATTTTTGTTTCTTACAGGATTTATATCTGATGCGATGCAGTTTAAGCATTTTCTTTGGCTTCGGTTCGAGGATCACGAAATTTATATATGATGAATTTGTACTGGAAAGACTTCGCTCTACTCTTCCAGAGTGCAAGAGTGTATCCTGAATAGATTGTTTTATTTATCCTATCTTTCCGTGCAGTGATTTAGTATTACTTTTAATTTTGTTTCCGCCGATAGCACAGGTAGCCCAAGCTCACTATGACAGCCGTGAACAACATTATCCTACTTAGCTAATTAATTATTCATACAGCAAGAAAATTATAAGACGTTGTATGGAGAAATATTCTTTGCTCACTAAATTAGCAAAATGTACATTGAATAACGCTTTCAAGCTTACCTTTAGCATCTTCTTGTTTTTCTTTGTATTCTGACTGCATTTCAGACCTCCTAGGCACTGTTTAAGGCCTTTTTTGGAGCGACAGTTTTTCACCCAGATGACAGTAGAGAGAAGAGAAGAGAAGGTTGGCAAACCTCTCTTGACCGGCTCCGCTCTCGGAGCCGATAAATTCCGTGACATTTGCGACATGGAGACAATTCCGCCAAAAACAGGTGTCCTGATAGATAACGCACATTTGCCATCATTCACATCGCCAAAATTCCCATTTCGAAGGTCCTAAATCGCCAACGAAGTGGGCAATACACGTCTGAGGTGAGGCGAGTCGAGAGCAGACCCGCAACGGACTCCAACCGTCACGTCGACAATTCAAACCGACGCGGGCTAGCACGGTCAAATTGTTCAACCGTCAAAGAACAATTGGAGCATTTAGCCTACTGGGCACAGTAACTGATTTTTCACTTCTCACATTGCATTCCGGGGTCGCGGAAGTCAAGCATCGCGTGTGATAGTGACATGTAACATCAAAACATGTCGCGTTGTTAATGTTTTGATCTCTACTCTTCTTTTTAAAAAGCGTTTGACAATGGTTTTTTATTGTTGATTTAGAAAAAAATTTTGCAATAAGAATTACTACGGCTGTAAACAGTTGGTAGCTATTTTTCCTCCCTTTTTCAACAAGTGGCAGTAAGTAGCAAGTTTGGGGACAGGATCTTCCGGCAGGTGCTCTTATCTATTGTGAGTGTTTTTACGGAAAGAAAATATGTAAATAAATATTTCTTTGAATTTTCTCTTGGTAATTCTGCCACATTAGCTACACCAATTTCAAGATCAAATTATACATCAGCTGCTTACAGCCCAAGCAAACTATTTCTGAAATTTGAATTCCAAATGTAGTAGCTATTTTTGTATTGATTGGATTTCTTGACGCTATTATTAATCATGGCAGAAAACATTAACATTAACAACGCGACATGTTTTGATATTACATGTCACTATCACACTCGATGCTTGACTTCCGCGACCCCGGAATGCAATGTGAGAAGTGAAAAATCAGTTACTGTGCCCAGTAGGCTAAATGCTCCAATTGTTCTTTGACGGTTGAACAATTTGACCCTGCCAGCCCGCGTCGGTTTGAATTGTCGACGTGACGGTTGGAGTCCGTTGCGGGTCTGCCCTCGACTCGCCTCACCTCAGACGTGTATTGCCCACTTCGTTGGCGATTTAGGACCTTCGAAATGGGAATTTTGGCGATGTGAATGATGGCAAATGTGCGTTATCTATCAGGACACCTGTTTCTGGCGGAATTGTCTCCATGTCGCAAATGTCACGGAATTTATCGGCTCCGAGAGCGGAGCCGGTCAAGAGAGGTTTGCCAACCTTCTCTTCTCTTCTCTCTACTGTCATCTGGGTGAAAAACTGTCGCTCCAAAAAAGGCCTTAAACAGTGCCTAGGAGGTCTGAAATGCAGTCAGAATACAAAGAAAAACAAGAAGATGCTAAAGGTAAGCTTGAAAGCGTTATTCAATGTACATTTTGCTAATTTAGTGAGCAAAGAATATTTCTCCATACAACGTCTTATAATTTTCTTGCTGTATGAATAATTAATTAGCTAAGTAGGATAATGTTGTTCACGGCTCTCATAGTGAGCTTGGGCTACCTGTGCCGATAGCCGCATAACTATTGGCCGCAATCAATAATTTGATTCACTTCTACTCATCTCCTGTAAGGAAGATAACGGCGAGAGAGACAAAACGTAGCCAGTTTATAGACCCTCTATTTTCTCTTCTAAGTCCGTCGAGCGCTCGTGATAAAAAAATTAAATAACCGAGGGAGACTTATTGTCCGCAAGCGCAAGAGGGTAGGGGTGGTGGAAGAAGAAGCCGATGTTTTCGAAAAGAACGAAAAGAAAAATAAAACAATGTCTGTGTACAGGCTAGACAAAACGTATCTGGCGCACAAGTTACAAGGTCCAGTAAAACAATACTTCAGCTAGGAGCACTACCAGTGAACATGTTACTCATAACGATACTGGCACTCCTAACAACCACAAATGATACTCGCCGCATCGCAACTTAAAACCATTTTTTATACCAAGGCTTGTTCACTGTTTACAGTCAAACCAGGTCAAGCGTTCCCGTCGCTAACGAACTAATGAATTCATTCACGGAAAAATGATTTCGTTTGTTGATTCAATAATCCATTCATAAAATGACCAATCCAATAGTCATATTTAGCCTCGATTCCATAATCGAATGTTGATTCGATTACTGTTTTCTGAAAAATTACACTTTCCACAAGTTGACCTCAGAATTTTGTTTTTTCCTCTTTTTTTTTTCTGAGAGTCGAGTGCTGGCGAGTTCTGAAGTTCAAACCCAAACAAACTGTTACATGTACGCCAGTTTGCTGCCAATAATCAGTGCAACAGACCTAGGCCTGACCTCTTAGAAAACACGACGGTCAAACTGAGGTCAGTGTATGTGCGGTGATTGGTGGATTTCGATCCTCGGCCTTTGTCAGTTTCTTTGCGTTTGCGGTCTGTCTATTCTAGCTGTTATTTTGATTAAAGGCAATGAAAAACGCAATCGTAAACGGCAGGAAAAGGGAACCAAATACGATTGAACACAACAGACAAGAATAAAGAACAGGTAGATTTTGTTCATAAACCAAATCAACATTTGATTATTGAATCGAGGTACAATTTGACCGTTGGATTATTCATGTTATGAATGGATTATTGAATCAACAAACGAAATCATTTTTCCATTAATGAATTCATTAGTTTGTTAGCGACGGGAACGCTTGACCTGGTTTGACTGTAAAAAGCTTGGTGAAATGAAGTGCATTGCAAACTATAGTGATATCAACATTATTTGCATAACGGAAACTCACTTCTCTACAGAATATTTTGACGCTCAGCTTGAAATGCCTAATTACAGAATCTTTAGAAACGATAGGGACGCACACGGTGGCGGTTCATCTATTTACGTACCCCACGAGGTATAATGCGCAAATATTGGAAACATCACTGGAAACCCGAACGCTGTATTAGCTAATAAAATAATAAGATGTATTTTCCTTTGTTCCTGTGTCTTTATGAGTCGGTTTGGAAGGGATTTGAATACGATCAGAGAAGGTTAACATTGCTGGTTATAAATGCGTTTGCCTGTCTGGCGTGTCGTAATATAAGACGCTCAAGTTTCGTCTCACGTTTCTAACATTGTCATGTTAACTATTAACTCTCGATCTCCTCGGGAGATGATCTCGGGTTTCATCTCGTGGCCGTTGGGGGAAAGTTAAAAGTTAACAATATTAGAAACGTGAGACGAAACTTGAGCGTCTTATTTACTAAGCGCCAGACAAGCAAACGCATTTGAAAACCAGCGATGTTAACTGTCTCTGATCGGATTCAAATCCCTTCCAAAGCGACTCATAAAGACACAGGAACAAAGGTAAATGCATCTTATGATTTTATTAGCTAATACAGCGTTCGGGCTCCTTGTTGAAACATTCTGTGTACGTGACTCGCTGTTAAATAGTGGTGATGTAAACATTGTTTGTCTCTATCGATTACCTTCATCCACTGATGAACACGATATAGCCGTGAGGTCTGAATTACACAATCTACCTACTAGAATAAAGTGATACTGATCAAGTAATCTTGGTGGGTGAATGTTTTTTGGTCTCACGGAACAGTTCGCGGAGCCATCGACACTTCTGATCGGAGATTGTTAAATCAAAAGAAGTGCATTGATTGTTTTGTAGCCTGCGTAGCAAGCGTTTCCGTGCGGTTTAGGAGCAAAGAAAGAGGAACGAGAGTCAAAGACCGCGCGAAAAATGGCTCTTGTTTCATTTCTCGCGCGGCCAAAACCGAGAATCCCGTTCCTCGGTCTTTCTTTACTCCGAAACCAAACGGAAACGCTTGCTATGCAGGCTAATTGTTTTGTTTCTTGTGGTCTCACATGGCATATCACTGACGAAATCACAAGAAGGCGGGCATATAGTCAATAACAAAAAGCAGACCATCTACTTTAGACCAAATATTTACCTCTGACTCTGACATTATCAAGCAGATTACTTCAGGTCCCCCACTGCTTGGAAGTGATGATTTAACAGCAACGCTGGAAGTGAAATTGTATGATAATGTGGAATATCTGGCTTCCAAGAAATTTAACTGGGCAAAGTGTGATGTTCCTAGATTAATCTGTACCGCTCGGCACATAGATTGGTCCTATTCTGAAGAGGCACTCCACTGTGTTGGCATCATGTGCAGCGAACTCGAAAGTGAAATACTACATGCAATTCAATTCAAACAGAGATATCCTGAAGAGATATAATAAAATTATCTTATATTATCTTATTAGCTCTCAGCCAGGGAGCGCGAAAAAAGAGCAAGGTGAGAAATCTTGCGTCGTCTCTCACAACAATAACAAACAATAATTATTATTTTATTTTCATCGACTAGTTTATATTATTTTGCAAACTGTTATGCGCAAATAGATCTTTTATCACTGGCAAGGGAAAAGCAGACCGTAAGAGGCAGACAGCTACAGCACAATGCAAATTTTAGCGATTCGGAAGCTACGGCCCCAGAATTGTCTGTGCGGTTATTGAAGTGAACGCAGTGT
>CALNXK010000132.1:1120000-1180000 GCA_942486035.1 Porites lobata
ATTACCACGGGCAAAGTTTTTCCATGCAAGACTGCATGTTCCGATCAATAAATCGTCTCAACGTCGTTGCGTTCAACGATTTGGTCGAGTTTATAATCCCGCTTCAGAATGAAAGTATGCCTTCTCTACCTTACAGTATCCATGACTCTAACTATTGAGGCCACTGTTTTACAAGCGCAAAGTTTCCCACCGTAGATAGCTTGACTCAAAACTATTCTCTATTCTCTCAAAACTTTCTACGTCGTTCACCGCAAGCTGAATCGTTACACACCAAATGCGTTGATGATCCACAAAGAGTGTTTGAGCACGCAGTACATCTTATCATGCAACCATTCGAAGGCTACAAAACTAACCATGTGAATTGGAACAAAGCCAGAGTTTTCCATTGCAGAAAATGTCAACCACCATGTAACTCGGCGGTGATATAAAAGTAGATACAACCAAGAAGAAAAAACGGCCAGCAGTTAAGAAAGAATGTGCAACACAAAAAAAGGAGACATCTTGCAAGAGAGATTACGGAATTTGCGGGATATGGTAGACACACACAATTTGGTAAGGAACTGGTTTGCCTCCCATGAAAGAAATTTTAATCTCCAGAACTGTCTTCCATTTTCCATTGAAAGCTGTAATTCCGTCTGGTGAAGAACCCTGCCAGTTTACCCTATAAATAAATTATCTGTATTTTGCCGCAAAGACTTTTCAGGTAGATGAGAAGAGTACTTTCTTCTTTGATAGAACCCCATAAAATTGCTAAATTTGATTCATTTGCTTGAATTTTCAGAAGATATTGATTTGTAGAATTCAATATCATTAAGAGTCGTTACAGATAAATTACCAAGCAATTTTACCTGTCCAGTGATGTACAAGACCAGTACAATGCAGCTTTACTACTAAGGGGTTTAATTGCAACTTGGTTCACTTCAGTGTCAATTGTGCTTCAATTCTTTAATTATGTTTTGTAAATCACTAGACAAATCATTCTGATAGTCAACCTAGACCATCTCCCATTCCTGGGAGGAGCTGTTGGTTGCCGTCTTACTTCCATTGATTCCCCCTTTCAAGAATTAAAATTCACAGTAGTTTTTCTTTCCTGTAATTGGTGATGACAGGTACCTGAAATTTAGAAGTATCGATCGATCAGTCTAGCATTTTAAATCATCAAGGTTGAACATCAGACAAATTACCAAGTACCTTTATAAATGTGGGTTTATTGGGCCTATTTTTTTGTATTTTAGGCTGACCATCAGATTCACGTTTGCTTGCACCATGTAAGTTACATTGAGAGGGATATATTCGCCATAACAATAACACAGTTGCTTGGCCAGCAACATTGGCTCGTGTCCTTTACGACATTCAGATGCCCAGAGAACCTCCTTAATGGCTGTAACAGCAATTATTAGTTGATTATGCCCTTGATTTGAAATATTAAACACATTTTTTTATTGTTTGTCTTACGACACACATTCTTTTCATGTTCTGGTGTAAGGCCATCTCTTGCTAAGGCAAGTCTCCTTTTTTGGAAATTTCTAAGCAGAGTAAAAAATATACCTTACGAGTGAGTCTTATTCATGATTATATAATTATAATCTTTCATAATACTTTCTTCCAGTAAAAAATAAAGCACTCTTTCTTTTAATCTTAAGATGATTAATTTTTTTAAGTTGATGGATCAGTTTTCATTATATAATTAATGCGCACATGACAGTCTTGTTGTCATGCAAACAGACGTACATTTGTAGCAGGTGAAGAACCTGAGATCAATATATTCAACAGATTGCATAATAAGTCGTGGTAGCGATGTTAAGGTTTATCACAGGCTGGTAGCCAACATAAATCATGTGCAACTTTGAGCTCGACCATTTCCTACAAGAACAACTCAACAATATACACATAAGGAAAGGAACACTGAGATGACGAAGAACGGTCTGTAGGATGACTGTATGGAATTAGAATCAACGCTTCCACCGACAGTATGGTCAGCCCAGAGCAACCACTAAGTGACAGAATAGCCCACCACCAGAGTTTGATTTGCAACAAGGTATTTTTCCGTCATGCTAGCCGCCATAAATAATGCGTAGGAGAGAATTTGGATTCTGGCTTGAAATGTAAGCAAGTCCTATGAAAAGGTTAATTCACTCAAATATACTGGAGCAAAATAAAAACAGCATGAGGAAACAAGATAATCTCCAATAAATGATTTAGTGTTTAGTTCCACTTTACCATTTAATTCTTTAAACAGGAATTGTTGATAAGTGACAGTTTATTAATGCAATAATTTCAACACAAATAAAAGTAAAAGTTGAAATAAATTGAACAGGTTATATAGTGTACACTGGTGTAATGAAATCGCCCAGCCGTTGTAAACAGAAGCACACTGACAACAGTGAAAGTACGGAAGTACACCGAAATTCAAAACAATTTGTTGAATGAACAGTCGTTCAGTTATCATAGAGCAAGATTGTTATTACCAAAAACAATACGATCACATTTTCATTCACAAATTACAGCAAATTAATCCGATCTATATTTTCTACAAAATAGTCATTTTAACAGTCTATAGTATGACCTTAACATTCTTTTACTGCTATTATTAATTAGAGATAACTATTTATTTATCCTAATCAAAATTGTTTTTATGATTACCTTGGACTGCATATCGTGGTCAGCGCACCAGATTTGACAACTAAACCACACCTTTTTTTTTTATTATCGAGGGCAGGAGCCCATCAAATGGAGCCTCCATCTCCATTAATTTCTTGAGTCAACCCTTTCCCGAGTAGATTTATAAATAGAGCGGTTTGTTTCCCGCGAAAAGTGTCATATTTCCGTGAGTCTCGTATGTCACCGTGAAAAAAATGAAGTTGGATGAAGTCGAACTCAGAAGCCCGTCCTTCGACCGTTTTCCTTTTTTACTATACGTCCATTTTTACAGTTTTACAGCCGCTGGGATCTGGGATGAAATAAAAGTTAATGAATTACCCGACTGAGACTGAGCATGAAGCGATGGGACAAAGGCAGCGAACTGAGGATGACGGAAAGGTTCTTTGCGAGTGTTTGTTTTTGTTTTATTTTTGCCGTCATCATCCCACATTTAAGCATGCACCGTGAAAAGAGTCCACGATTAAGCGTTCTGTGGACGATTTGAAACTTTTCGATGATCAGTGCCGAAAAAGTGCCAGGATCATTTGATTTTTGTTATCGCCGTGGAGTGGATTTCGCCAGTTAAGCACCGCGTGCAAAAGCGATGACCTAAGTAGCAACTAAGGAGGAATGCTTCAGAAAAATTGCAGTCTTCCTTTACAACTGACTTGTATCACCAGAGTCGCCTGATAAAACTGGAACTTACAAAGTTGAACAGAAGACAACAGTTGCTCGACTGTGAAGCTAACTCAAAAGTAATTTGCTAAAGCCGAGGAATTTGTGACATCGCGCTCCAGTCCAAAGACCCTATATCTCAAGAAAAACAAAATGGATTGTATCTGCGCCCAAAGAATTATGACTGACTAACAGGAGAATTCTTAGCAATTAATGTAGAAGTTTAGGCCAATTCTTTCCTTCGAATTCGCATCTGTAGATCACTTTTTTGCGAGAAAACAATGGCTGGGCTCGGCGTTACAAAACATAGCAGGGAATCATCACACTAACTGACGGACAAAACAACCACAGTATTTATTCAGACAAACACATTTCGGAGAAAAACTTGAAAAACTAGAAATTTGATTAATATTGAATCATTTAGCCGAAATAAGAACCTTAACGCTAAAAAAAAATTGTCTAAAACGAATCCTGTCAGAACTACAGACTTCAAATAGTAGTTAATCATTACGAATGTAACAGACCAGCTTCATGGCCTATAAATGTGAGACAAGCAACCAAAATTAAGATTAACATAGTCAGAGTTTAAAACTCTCCACAGCATAATATACCCGTTAGAAAGAAAAGAAAGAAAATCTCTGAGGGATGAAAACGCTAAAGTCACGTTTCACTAGCTTATGATTTTGTTTGGCCTGTCAGCACCGGATTTCCTGCTGTTTCATGAAGTACAATAGCAGTGTCATTTAGTCGTTGTGATTGGCTCTTCCCACCGTCGGCGCGCGAAGTCTCCCCTGGGAACCGTACTAATTATAAATCTACTCGGGAAAGGGTTGACTCCAAGGGCTTGTATGGGAGATGGAGGCTCCATTTGATGGGCTCCTGTCGAGGGCTAGATGTCCTTGGGAAAATGAAACAGCACCAAAAGCCTCAAAAGCGCAATACCACACGACAGAATAGGAAATTAAGTGTGTCTTCAGTCTCGTATCATCTAATTGTTTTTTGGTTGACAAATTTTGTGGATTAAAAGTTCAAAAAGGATTCCTCGTGAGAGCAACAAAGGCTACATTGCGAAAACAGGGAGATCAGTGTGCACGAGAGTCAGTAGAGAACACGACAAGGATCACTATACGACCTTTCCGTACCCATAAACCGGCGCTGTTGGAGAAAAATCCCACCAGAGCGGCTTTTCCGGCCCGCTTTTCCGATGAGGCAATGTGGATTGTTGGCACTTACACAAGTCAAGCCAGAAGCTATCCACATAAGGCCTTACACTAAAAGCTCAACGGGGATTAGACCCTGAAAAATGAATTGAGTCCCGGTTGCTAAATGGCTGCGATGATCGAAGGTTGCGGCCAGGCTTCTTGCTCGCAAGTAGTTCAAAATGGAGCCAAAACTCGGTGAGCCTCAAAACTTTACAAGTTCACATATGTAGTTACATTTTTTGACCGAGATACATCAATTTTTTTTTAAGTAATGATAACCTTTATAACGCCAACTTTGCAAGACGGTGGTAAGTGCTGTATCAATCCATGTCACACACCAAAGCGAATCAACTGAGGTGTTCGCTACAGTTGTGCTTAGTTACCTACATGTAGAAGGCGATAGTAGGTGAAAGCGCGAGGAACCTACGAAACCACGAAACGCACGACACCATATGCAAAACAGAGCTTTCAGTAAGTCGCAGCGGTTTTGTAAGGCAATATCCATCTATTCCTGAAGTTCACAAGATGTGGGCTTGGAAGTTTTTGATGTTTTAACCATTTTTTTCTCTCTTTTGATACCGAATATATTGTTTTGCCTTGCTTCTACCGCCTCTCTCATTTCGTTTCCAAAATGGGTCAACTCCTACCATCTCTTTAAGAGCTGTTACTTTTTGTTATGAAATCAACAATTACACCAACAAACATTGTGGTTTCTTCGTGGCGTCCTGTATTTTTTAAAAAAAGATTTGGTCGGCATACCGAATTTTATTAACATCTCAATAGCTATCAAATGTATGGTTGTTTTACCCGTGGGAATCACAAGAAAAGAGACATCTTACAAGGAGATTACTGAATTTGCATTCCTACGATATTTGGAAATATTCGAGTCGCTGATGTAGTCGAGTTTCTGGAAATGTCGCACCTTTTAGGAGCGTCATATTTTACATTTTATGACTACAATATCTCTGACAGCGCGAGGAAGATGTTTAGTTAGTACCAATTAAAAGGGTTAGCACAACACTGATTGGCTATTAGAGCAATGCCACGAGATCTGATTAGCTGTTAGAATCAACGGAAGTTGAAAGCGCTTATTCCTCGAGTGATTGTTTTCGTGAATGATCCGGCATCGGCGGAGAGAAGGATCGATTTTTCTTTATTTTTTATTGTTTTATCGTCTTATGGCAGGATATGCCTTATTATTTTTTTCCAAGCTTGCGAGCGGGCGGAATCCTCCAAACCCTGCAATCTGATTGGTTCCGAGAGCAGACGGTATTTTACGATCTTGCCCGCTAACCCGGGCGGAATTGTTGGCAGCTTCATTCACAAGTTTGTTTGTTGTTTGTGAATGAGCAAAAACCGTCATTTTCAAACCATTTTTCTTTTAAAACTTGCGCTGTTATTAGCATTAGCCAGGGAAATTGCTACATGATGCAAATTCGCTTCAAGAATCTCACGCTTTCAAATATTGCTGGTCAAAAGATTCAAGGATCCTCCTCCGCAAGACCGACAATTTTCGAATTTACAAGCTGCGAAACTTGGAAGATCTAGAAGAACTTCGTCTAAGCCTCAATCGTCCCTCAGAAGAATAATGATAAGTACTATTGTGCTCTTCACTATAACACTTGAAAATACGGTGGCCCAGAAGGGTCACACATGCAAATTAACTAGTAATAGTTGACACTACAGCTGCCCCCGCTCTGTATATAACATTCTTGCTCCTTGTGTAGCTCTTTGAAATATACCGATTCATAATGAAGATTTTCACACATATTCCATACAATAGGTGAGATAAATACTGGAAATAAACGCAAAGTTCCATGCACAGTTTCGCTTCGATTTACAAAGCTTTGACCAGAAACGTTCTCACTTTCGAGAATAGTTTATTCTAAACCATAAGAAAAGATTTAATTAGAAGTTGAATTGTTCGCTATTTCTATTTCACTTTTTACATTTAGTTCATTTCATTTGCCGGAAAGAAAGCCTTAGAAATTAAAAGGACGTTTGATCAATTCACGCTCGCGTATTCTAGTCTTATTTTAAACTTTATAGTGGAAGGGCATCTGTGGGCAGGGAATAAGTCAGAATTTGATGGTCGTCCATCGTTCTGATAGTGATAAGCTAGCCGTTGAATCATTCACTCGTCTTTCTTGTTTTGGGCCGAGTCTTATTCCGGTGAAAGAGAGAGAAAGAGTGTCTGGCAAGGTTCAGCTGAAGGTTTCCAATCAAAGATTTGTGAACTACGCACCTTATAACTTCATCTGCGCTTAACGAGTGTCTTTTGGTCCATAACTTTCATAACAACTGCTCCACAGAATGTCACTGATAACACGTAACGCAAAAGAGTATCGAAGTATGACTGCGCAATTAATGTCACAAAATCTAACTGTTGTAAGCTGTTCCTTCGGGATTTTTTGTGTTTTTACGTCGTCTTAACCATTTCGTACTTGCGGGCACAAACAATAGAAACGTCATCATTACCTACCAATTCCTCGCGACCCCTGTTCAAGCAAATCGAGATTTTTTCTATATTAACTGTATGACTGTATATTTCAACTGTAAGTACTTTCCTTAATATACGCGCGAGTTACTAGAGTGCCTCCTCGGGATTTCGCCTTCTGGGCAAAATCCCTGCGGGTCAAAAATGTTGCTGCAAATTAAAAGTAGTACATGCAAATTAAAAATTGTACATCTAAACTAAAAATTGTGCTGCAAATTGAAAATAGAAAACATATCGATGCAAATTAAAAATGAAAAGCTCTGCGCGCGCAGTGTGAGTGATGAGGACCTGGTCCGAGCCGTGCGACCTGGCCTTACAGCCGTCGGCCCATTCATGTTTCATGTTTGTAATATTTTTAGTTTGCATGTACAATTTTTAATTTGCATGTCCTATTCTTAATTTGCAGCAACATTTTTAATTTGCAGGTAAAATATTTAGTTTGCAGCAACATTTATAATTTACATGTGTGATCCTTCTGAGCCACCGTATGAAAATCTATAATGGCAGGTGAAAAGAAAATTACTACAAGCAAACGTGAAATCTCTGAGCGAAAAATTTTACTCAAAGAACTACCTTATTATAATTATACAGGAAGTCTTATAATGCTTTATGGCCAATTTAATAATATTCTGATGGACAAACACCAGCCAACAAAATATGAGTTACAAAATTTGCCTAGCCTCTATGATATTAATTTATTTGACCTTAATACTATATTAGATTCAAACATTAGCCCTTATGAAAACTTACACAACAATCAAATGAAAAGTAGGTATTTTTCTCCTCATGCTTTTCACCACGCCAAATCCAAATGGCCAAATAATTGCTTTTCTGTATTTCATAATAACATAACTAGCTTGAATCAGAACCTAGAAAATTTACACATATTTTAGAAGAAACTGATTTTCACTTTGATGTTATAGGAATCTCTGAGACGAAAATTACCAATGCAAATTTAGAAACTTCAGCATTTAATATTCCGGGATATAGATTTGAATTCGTGCCGACGCCTCTAGCCTTTGGAGGCGTTGGTCTTTTCATAGAAAACAATATAACTACAGCGTTATTAAAAAAACTGCTAATAATGAATTCCAACCGTTGTGGATAGAAATATCTTTTGCCAAGAAAAAAAAACGACACCGTTATGACGACATCATAATGGGATTTTATGGCAAGGCATTTAATAATGGTTTGCAGGCCAAGGCGGCAGGTTCCAAGCCTATCTTATTTCCAGCCAATCACAATTTAGGGCGTTCCGGACTATATCATTCTTAGGGGCGCCTTCCCATGTGCTCGCCCCCTTTTGATCGCTCACCATCACGTTGTTCACATCGCTGGTTTGAACCAATTTTCAGCATTTTTTAGGCAAGTACCCTCTTTTCCTTTTATCTTTCCTGTTATTCAATGGCTGAGCCCCGTCTTTTAGTTCTGGGCGATTCTTTTATTCGCCGTTTGCGCCTTTTCCTGTCCCGTGATTCTTACCATTCTAGCGTTGATTTCAAGTTATCTCACCGTGCCTTTATAAAATGGCACGGAGTCGGTGGCCGTACGGTTTCCAAAACGCTACATCTTGACTTGAATGTTATCGAGTCCTTTCGACCGGAGATAGTTATAATGCAGTTGGGTTCCAATGATTTAACAGACTCTGACCCTTTACATGTTGGCTCAGCTATTGAAGATTTTGTTAGGCTATTGCATGACACCTATGGTGTTAAAATTGTCTGCGTGTGCCAGACCATCATGCGCCAGGGCGCAGTGGTCTTTAATCGTAAGGCCAAGCTGTTAACGAAATACCTTCGGGTAGTTTTAGAGCCTATACCTTATGCTATCTTTTGGGGCCATAGGGGGTTTTGGCGCCCGACTCAGAACTTTTACGCACGTGATGGTGTGCATCTCAGTTCCTTCGGTCAGGAAAAATACCATCGTAGTCTTAGGGGAGCAATCCTAGGGTCCTTGAGCCTGTTCAGCACAATTTCGTCTTGTTGAATTTTCAACGTTTCATTTCATTTCCTAGTCGAGCCTTTTAACGTTTACGTACTTGCCTCGCCATGCCCTTGTTTTAGTGACAACCGTTTATGTTACTGATTTGCCGCCTTTATTTAATTGGGCGTATTCTATTTTGGCTGCACTTATTGTTTTTACAGTTCTACAGAACTGTTGTTTGCCTTCCGTGCATAACAGATTGTATTTGCTGGCGTTGGCATTATCCATACTTTGTGTCTTGGTGAATATTATGAGTGTGCAATCCTATTCGACCGCCCTTATTTGGGTGTGTCCTCAATACACTTTGATATTCGTTTACCAGGCATTTATGTCACTCAATTCTTGCTACATGGCTCGCCATTTGGTTTTCAGCAGAGTTCGGTTATTCGTCACCATTATGTGTGCGTAGCTTAGCCACATTACCGTTTGTTAAACAAAAAACCAACAAACAAAAAAAAAAACACAACTCAAAGGAAAAATAAACATCCCGGCTCATTAATTTGCTCCTCTTTGACTCATACCGTTTTTGATATCTTATCTTATCTTAGCGGAAATATATGGTATTTAGCCTTATCTTAATCTAATTACTTTTACTTGTCTAAGTTATGCCTCCTAAGCCGAAGCGAGCGTCTCAAACACGCACGCGAAGTTCTGCAAAGCGGGCACGTGTAACAGAAATGATCGAAACCCGCCCTGGACCCAGTGATCAACAACAACCTGCAACTTCCACGGAGCAGCCTCTCATGGCCGTCAATATGCAGGCCCTCTCCGCCTCCATTTCTAGCGCAGTACAGCTAGCTGTCGCGGAGGCCATGAAAGCGCAATGGCCAGCAGCACCCAGCCAGGAGACACAGTCCTCCACGGACCAGTCAGTGGCCAATATAGTCAACGCATCCTTGGCCGAGATCACCCAAGGTACTCCATCAAGTAGCAAAAACGTTGTCACCTTAGCTGAGCCTGGGTTAGACTCGCCGGCTCCGAAACAAATTGTTTCTAGCGTGGCTGTTTCTCTTAGCAGTCGGGTGAGTTCCAAAGTCAAGGTCAAAATCTGGTCCAACGAATATCTTGATTTTGGAACTCTCTTCTCGTTTTCTCCCAATAATCAAAGGTATTCTCTGTCTCTTGCCTCTTCGGATGGTGAGACCACCCGCCCACACTTAACTTTAGAACCTAGCCAACCAGTTAAAAAGATCCAAACTGTCAACCAGTGGCTCTCTGCATTTAATATTTTTGTTGCGATCTATTCGGAAAAAATACCCACGGACACACCCAAGCTGATGAAATATTGTGAAATTGTCGGCGATATCGCCGCAAAACCAGGTGACTGGTTGTATTATGACGAACAATTTTCATAAGGCAATCAGCCCCTGCACAATACCCATGGCCCGCTATTCACTGGGAACTTTGGCTGAAGGCTGTGACAAATTTTCGTCCGAAAACCCAATTTTCCTCGGACAAGGGACCACTGCGCTCCCGCTCCCAGTCCTTTCCAAGAGGCATATGCTGGCGTTTCCATGCGGGGAAGGTGTGCAACGGGTGCCGTTTCGAACACATTTGCTATAAGTGTGGCTCGAAACACCCTGCCGCACAGTGTTCCTCCAGCCAACCTAAAACACACCCTGTCAAAGCAGGCATTTCAACCGTCGCTGCACAAGCCAGTAACATCCGTAAAGGTGGATCGGCTTAATTTTCTTCTTAGCGGATACGAAACTTCTCTCCGCCTTTATTTAGTTAATGGGTTTACTTTTGGTTTTCGCGTTGGTTTTGATGGGGAACGCTGCGCGTTGCACTGACCCAACCTTAAAAGTGCTTTAGACCAACCGCTAATCATTCGGACCAAACTACGTAAAGAGTGTGAGGCCGGGAGGATATGTGGTCCTTTTATTTGCCCCCCTTTTCCAAACTTTGTTTGTTCTCCTTTAGGCATTGTTCCCAAAAAAGACCCCTCTGAATTCCGTTTAATTCAACACCTATCGTACTCTCATGGCACCTCAGTAAACGACAACATACCGGACGCACATTCTTCGGTTCACTACGCTTCTATTTCTGATGCCATTGCGGTACTTAAAAGTTTAGGGGCTGGTTGCTTTTTGGCCAAAACCGATATTAAATCGGCTTTCAGGATTATTCCAATTCATCCGTCCGATTTTCCTTTGCTAGGCGTGAAATGGGATAATCAGTTTTACTTTGACCTATGTCTTCCTATGGGACTGTCATCCTCGTGTCAAATTTTTGAAGCTTTTAGTTCTTCCTTGGAGTGGATCTCTGTGCACCGATTTGGCGCATCCGGAGTTCTTCACATTCTTGACGACTTTCTTTTTATTGCGCGTACCGAAGAGCAATGCCGCACCGATTTAAGCAATTTTCTTCGTACGTGTGATTATCTCGGCGTGCCCATTGCTCAGGAAAAAACTTGTGGACCATCTCAAGTCATACAATTTGCGGGTATCACACTCGATTCAATTAATCAGGAAGCTCGTTTGCCGGAAGATAAGCTTCAAAAATGCCGCCTATTACTTGAATCCTTTTGCAAACGTCGTAAAGTTACTTTGCGAGAATTACAGCCCCTAATAGGTCTGTTAAATTTTACCTGTTCTGTAATCGTACCTGGGCGTGCTTTTCTTCGCCGCCTAATTGATCTCACCATTGGGGGGAGACGCCCACATCATCGCATTAGGCTCACTAAAGAAACCAGACACGATATGGAGGTATGGCTAAAATTTCCCAGGGAATTTAATGGCCGTTCCTTTTTCTTGGATGATAAGTGGAAAACATCTCCTCCTTTTGAATTGTATACCGATGCGGCCGGATCAAAGGGCTATGGTGCTATCTTTGGCCCTCACTGGTTCTTCGGCTCTTTTTCGGATCTGTGGCAATCCTTCAACATTACCTTTCTCGAACTATTTCCTATTGCCCTCTCAGTGCGTATTTGGGGTTCTCAGATGGCTAACCGATGTATCGTGTTTGTTACTGACAACGCTGCGCTGGTCAGTATTATCAATCGACAGACATCCAAACACAAATTAGTTATGATATTGATCCGTGACTTGGTTCTAACTGCTCTCAATTATAACATTATCTTTCGTGCTCGACATATACCAGGTCTTAATAATACCCGGGCCGATTGTCTTTCACGATTTCAGATAGCACGGTTCAAGGAACTTTCACCCCAAGCAGACGAATTGCCAACAATAGTGCCCGAGATTCTTTTGCCGAAGAGTTGGTCGCTAACTTAGAGAGTCTCTTGAGCTCTGTATTGGCGTCAGGTTCGGGTCAGTCATACCGTAGAGCGTGGACACTATTTCGTGAATTTCACGAGAAATTTTACAAAACAAAAGCCTTCCATTTACCGTTAACCACCGCGTCTTGGGCGCTTTTTATTTCTTTTCTCGACGGTAGAAATCTTTCGCCTTCGACTATTCTTTCTTATCTATCGGCCATTGGTTACGTCCACAAGATGAAAGGTTTGCACAGCGTATACTTTTTTCAGCCATGTTTCTCACAGCTTTCTATGGTTTCTTTCGCATCGGTGAACTAGCGGCCAGGAGCGCGTGTCACACTACCGTAATTTCGTACGATAACATCCGGTTCCTCGTATCCGGTAGGAAAATCCACTCTATTAAGATCACAATCACCCATTTCAAACATAACACAAGCAATCGGCCTTTTGACATTGTTATTACTGGTGATGAATCTTCACCGTTTTGTCCTGTTAAGTTCATACTCCGGTATTGCCATCTCCGGGGTAACAAGCCCGGTCCGCTCTTCTGCCATGCAGACAATACACCCATTACGGTTAACCATTTTAACACCGAACTTAGGCGCTGCTTAAATTTCTGTGGTTTGAATGCTCAGCGCTATAAGAGTCACAGCTTTCGCATCGGCGCGGCCTGTCTCGCAGCAGACAAAGGTTTTTCTGACGCCCAGATTCGCGCTCTTGGCCGATGGAAGTCTGATGCCTTTAAACTTTACATTCGTAATTCTACACTACAAGGAATTTAATTTCCCATGGGTCAGACATGGGCTGCCATGCATCTTGTCTGTCATATGTAGAACGTTTCGCTAATTGCTACCTAGTTGGTGGTCACGCAAGGGCTGCACCATAACGTGCATGTAGTACTTTATGAAATCGTAACATTTCACAATGCCGCGTGTGCATGCGATGATGGTCAGACAGGGGCTGCATCATCTCATACAAGGACTCTGCAGTGCGTTTCTTCATTGCAGAGTCTGTTTCTCTGTATCAAAAAAAAAAAAAAGGAGTGATGGTCAGACGGGGGATGCATCATCTCTTAACGCAATATAAAGGTTTCCTGTTTTAAGCTTTAATAGCTCTCTAGTCGTTTGGTGAAGTTGGTCACGCAAGGGCTGCAACTTCCCGAACTACTTGCCCACGGGCTCTGCTGGCGTGTTGGTGGGGGTGCCACACTCTGTGGCTCTTTGGCGGTTTTTTCCCCCACCTTTGCTGAAGAGATATTTAGTTTATTATATATTGGCATATCTTGAAAATAAAGTTCGTCACCTTTGGTGGCCCAATTTTCTTCAACCAAATCCGACTCTGTGTTTATCTCCTCAGCAAACAAGTGCGCCGCCACGCAGAGCTCTTGGTCACGCAATGCAAGGTTTTCAGCTTCCTTCTTACAGAAAAAATGGCTTGATATAAAAAAACATTATCTGCGCTAGTATGTATAGGCAGCACAACAATCCAGATCGTTTCTTGCAATATTGGTCAGCACTCGTTAACATCCGTCGAAAGGCCCTATTATCTTTGGTCGGATTTCGTAAACATATGACGTCACGCTCGCCTCGAAGTGTAATATGTGATTCATCAGCACTTCGATCGTCTATATCCGACTTGTTTGATTTTGGTGAGAGATTTTGTCCCACTTTTTGGATCATTCCTCTATTGATTCCAATCAATTCAAACAAGAAGATGTCACTGCCTCCGTTTAAAGGATGTTTTGATTTTTGAAGCCTCTTCTTACTCCGCGGCATCCTCGGAGACCCAGGGGCAGATAGTGGGGGCGAGGGAAAGTCTAAACGGGCGGAAAAATAAGGCACGAAGAAAATTAAAGAACGGCGAGAAGAGCCCCTGGGGACAATGTCTTACCAGACCAATTCCAAACGATCGCCGCCGTTCTGGCTTCTGATTGGTGCCAGAAAAACACAAGTTTTCTGGCACCAATCAGAAGCCAGAATGGCGGCGACCGTTTGGAACTGGTCTGGTAAGACATTGTCCCCAGGGAATCTTCTCGCCGTTTTTTACTTTTCTTTTGTGCCATATTTTTCCGCCTGTTTGGACTTTCCCTCGCCCCCATTATCTGCCCCTGGGTCTCCGAGGATGACTCCGCGGGGAAAAGGACCTTTCAGTGGATGTTACTGAATAACATCCTTTGAATGGCTCCAGATCACTAGGCTGTGTATGTAGGTGGCAATTATACATTATCACTTTCCTTATTGAATACATGTACAGCGTAAAAAGCGCCATACTTATATTTCACACTTGAGGAGAAGGATCAATATTGTTATTTATTATCCCAATATTATATCATTTTACCATATAAGGTTAAGAGAATGTGCATAATATGAGGCTGTAATAATAATATTATTTAATAATATTTCTGTCTGATTTCGTTAAAATGAGTGGTCACCAAGTTTTCGCCTGGCACCGGGCACAGCCCGGCACCAGGCCAGTCCAGTGTCCAAAAAGGTAGGAGGCTTGCCGTCTTGGTCGGTTTAGCTGGAGAGCCCAGGGACTGCCCTAACAGTGGGTGGGTGGATCAGGCCAGGGGGCCAAAATTAGTTGGGTAGGGAGGGGGCTATTTTGACACAACCCCTTCAGTAGGCCTTTCCCGATTGCGCTGAGCACCTTTTGAGCACTTTTTTACATTTTGAGCACCCTTAAGCACTTTTTCGCACTTTGGGCAACATTTGAGCAATATTTCACATTTCGAGCAAATTTCGAGCAACATATGTCTTCGAAAACATTTTAAAGCAGAAACTGTGTGTCGCTCGCAACGAGAATGGTGTTCCAGGTCATAAATTTGAATAACTAATGATGTTGTCAAGAATAAAAGACCGTTGTCATGGAAGGGCACGTGGACTTATCCTTACTGAGCGCGAGAACAGAAGTTTCTGATTGGCTGATGTATCATGCGTGTGTCATCTCAAATTTCTATATCATCTGATGTCTAGGCTTTGCACTAGTACTGCTGAATTTATTTACAATTCATAACCGGCTTTAGTTTTAAAAAATATTATTGTTCTATATTCTATCAACCTTTTGTAACAACCTGTCGAATAACACTACGCAAAATAGATTGTTAATTACTTCAGTAAAAATTGACATATTTACGAAAAGCTTAAAGGTAACTGTTCACAACTTTTACCACTTTTTGAGCACTATTTTGAGATTTTGAGCACTTTTTGAGCACTTGTTAGCCATTTTTGCCAGCACTTTTTTAGGATTTTACGAGCGCAATCGGGAAAGGCCTACCCTTCAGTAACCAGCAGTGTTCACTAGAGGCTTTGACTGGCAAGTACCTTGTTCTTAATTTGCCCTAGCCACTGAGCTGAATCAGACCTCTGCTGAGAATGATAATGTTAATGGCCTTAGTCTCTATTTTTATATTTTGCACGCATGGTCCCGCCTCGAACAACCTTGCTAGCTGCGGGCAATACTTCTGTAAGTTTATGTGTTTATTAATAAAAGTTTTGTTGTTGTTGATGATAATTCTGTCAGATTTATTTATTTATTTATTTAGGCTTACTTATTTTATGCTTTGTAATTAAGGTTGCAAATGCAAATGTGCTTAAACTGTGCGTTTTGGTTCGAAGCCATTGACACTATGAAGTCTTCATCTACATGATATCTGCAAGTTATTTCTTGGGAAAGGTTGGCTATCAGGTCAATGGGTTTGTTCAAGATTTTTTAATATGTTTCTTTAACAGTTCATCAATGAATAAATGGTGGAATCGATATTTTTAATTCAACTTAAGTAACCCCTCAGAGTTTTGACTTGGCTTCTTGTTGTTTCGTCAAAAATATGTCCTGTAAAGACTGAAAGGGGAGGGTCCAAAGAATTTGGAAATGGTATCTTCCCTCTCTTAGCCCTTCCCTCTCTGTAAATAATCCCCACTCCCTGATTTCTTTGAGGTCTTGCTTGAATATTAGTTTATAAGTGTACCTTAAAGCCTCTTCTGTTGTAATTGTTCCTTCAACTTTTTTCACAGTAAAGGCATGTCATTCTAGAAAAAAAGAAAATGTTCTGTCATTTGATCAAGTAGAACAGATGCTATTTAATTTCATGAAGCAAAAACAAACATGGAAAAGTAATTATTCAACAGTAAGATTGTTTTCCCTTGTTTGATCATCATTAAACTTCCCTTCACTTTTCTTGTGCATTATTGGCTGTGTGATTTGACTGGTGGGTCGATTTTTGGTGCACTCTTGATCCTCCTTTCTCCCTCTATATGTTAATTTGTTTTTGTTTTTAATATTTATTTATTTACAAAAAGGAATTAATTACAAATGCGTGTTCTTTTAACCATTTAATTTGTTTTCTTATTCAGTATTTAGAAAGGCATCTGTTCAACTGAAGTGCTCCATACAGTGGCAGATCCAGACCTTCAGATAAGAGGGGGCCCGGTCATCCAGACCCTGAGATGGGGGGGGGTCTTCAAAAAATTTTTTTTGGCCCTTCGGTCCTCAGTTTGGTCTAAAAACAAGGGGGGGAGGGGGGCGGACAACGCCCCTAGATCAGCCACTGCCACAGAGAGAGGAGAATTTGCTATAGCTATGATCTATCATGTGGGCAGCTATTCCGCCAAGAATTTTAGGTCTGATTTGACTGATCTATATGGATGTTTGTTACCAAGAAAAGATGTCTTTACTTACAACAGTTTGGATTAATGCAGATTTTTAACATAGAAATTAATTGCTGTGAACCCAGATGAGTGTCTGTTAGTAAGAGGTGCATGTAATCTTATTGGAGGTGTCGGTTGTTTGAACAACTGCCTACTTATGCATACCCGGCCAACTGTCGATTGCGGATTCTATGGACACTGTTAAGATCTTAAAGAGTTTTGCTTGTGCCAACGAACTAAGCAAATGACATTTTGGGAAATTGGAGTAGGGCTATGGTCAAATTGGAGTAGGGCTATGGTCAATGGCCCACTTTGTATATAACAGTGGCAGACCTAGGGGAGGAGCTTGGGAGGCCCAGGCTCCTCTCCTATTCTTAGACCAAACTGAGGCAGCTCCCGAAGGGCCGAAAAAATTTTTTTGGAGACCGGGCCCCCCCCCCTTTGTCTCAGGGTCTGGATGACTGGGTGCTCCCCCCTTATCTGAAAGTCTGGATTCGCCACTGTATAATAATATAGCTACTACTCACCTGTGCCTCCAAAGCCTTTGCTAGCCTTGTAATCTTTGTAGAGGGAAAATTTACGGTTTTTCCAGTCTCAAAATCTTTGATTAGCTTTGTGCTTCTTCAGCGGATGAAACAGAATATAAATTATCAGAAAACTTAGTTCAAGAATGGCTTGCTGTTGTTTAATACTGGTGCACTTAGCTTTTTTGGCTGTCTTTCTTTTTGTACTGTGTGTGAATGTTTTGTGTAGCTGTGTGTGTTGTGCAGTACCTGACCTTTTAATATAATCATTTATAAAAAACCTAGGTGAGGCTGCCCAATCTTTTTAGCCCTCAATGGTTATTATGGGCAGCCTGTACTTTCTCTATATATTTATCTATTTTTTTTGTATCATGCAAGTCAATGTAGGGCACAGCTGGGTACAAATAAAGTCGTTGTTGTTGCTGCAAGCATTCATTATTATTTGACGGAGACCGACATTACACACATGGATGATTTCCCACGATCTGCAGCAAGATGGGTTTTCTCAATCGTGATTGGTCGAAATTTTCCCCGTGAATCTTTGCAAACTGCTGTCCAACCTCCTCTGAGTGAACAGCTTCTCATATGACCAAATCGTTTGTAGTTTAGGTGAACCATTTCACACAAAACAACCAGACTATTTTATTTCAAGAATGATCATTTCTTTATTATTTGAACCATTTCGTAATTCACCACTAGACCATTGTGGGTTTTGTCTGTGCTATTTGAAATGATTTTATTTGTTGGTGGTAGAATACTTTACGGACAGGACTAGCCTCTACAATTTCGAAGTGTGAAAATCATTCGGTTATTGTTGGGAGTGATAAAAATCACTCAGGCTGGAAGGAGTGATGTTATATACATTACTTCGAAAATATGTTGTCGCGAGTGGATCAGAAAATGAAGTTAGAGGAAAATCCGTTATCTCTTTGAAACGGAGAGATACCCCCTAACACTTACGCGGGCAAGTAGTGAATTGACTCCGAGGAGCGTTTCACTCCAAAAAAAGTCGGCAAGTAAATCCATTTCGAACAACAAAGTTTATACTTGTTCTGATATAAGTACAATCACCCTCCCAACTTCCGTGCTGTAGTCGATCTCGAAGTATGATTGCCAACGAGCAGCCTAACGAAGACTGGGGCGGCAGCATAATAAAGCCGTGCGCGAAACTTCCAAGGCAGAATGAATCTCGAAGCGATGTAACATAAGGTAGTGTAAGGTAACTTTTTGGACGTAATGCATAACAGAGAATGCATTGTTTTCGAACAAACACGTGCATAGTATAATGCATGAGTATACTGCATAAGAGCGTTTCATGAAGGTAAATGACGGACACATACATTACTCGTAAATTACGGTAATTCATGACATTTACAAACAAAGTGAACAGCACGCGCGTGTAGGTAAAATCTTTGCTCGTTGGCTAAAATTAGTATTTTGACTGAATTGTGTAGGTAGTCTCCCCGCAGACGTCCTTTGAGGTTCGTTCGTCACGCATTCATTTCTCCCCCACGAACTCCAAAGGAAGTCTGCGGGGAGGCTATTTTGTAGGGGTTTACGAGCAGCTATGTCTTGTTTACAGCATCACTTAACGAATTCTGCTAGACAACTAACCGTAACTAATCTCAACTACTCACCCCCTTGTGCTAAACACTGGCAACTTATATGAGGAAAACGTAGGTACGTTTAGGCTTGCTGACCATGAGAGTTACAAACGCTTTTCCGAGTGACAAACGAATTTCCTGTTGATAACCAAAGTGGAATAAACAAACCCATAAGAAAACCAATGAAAGCGTGACAGCTAAACCCACAAGGCTCTACCTTAAACCAAAACAGGAACTCTGATGTAGGTAACAATCAAGGTCAGCGACGGTTCCAAAACGTGCCCACTTCAAGGACTGACAATCAAATTTAATAAATGACATTCATGTTGAAAAACTACTTCAAAAGGTAATAGAATTGGAAAACCTGTGGGCACAAATACAGATTAACCTTGGTCTATAAACTGATCATAACAAGACTGTAGTCACGAGTGAAACGTCAAGCCCAAACACGAAATAAACTTAAAATAACCTTCAAAATACTTCACAACAATTTTCACTGTCTGGGCATCTAATCATTTGATAGAAATTATATCACACCACTTGTCAGCTAAGAGAACTGGGAGTTTATCAATTTGTTTTGAAGACTAGTGATATTTAGGCAGGTTATTTTGAAACCGCGAGTTATATATGGAAAATATTGACTAGGAAGTAAGAAGGTGGTCTGTATTCGTTGCCACATTACCAGAGCAGGTCGACAATCAATAGCTTTCGGCTTATACGAATATGTGAGATATAGAGATTACTTAGGTTCTGGCGTACGGTATTTACGCACGGGTTGTTGACGTATCAGAAATCGAACGAATGAGCGCAGCGAACGAGTAAGATTTCTCATACAAAAACAACGAGTGCGTAAATACCGTACAAAGCACTTTCCATGTGGTATTGTGGTATTATATACATAATGAGACATTCATCATTTTGGCGGCCTTTTTATTTTAAATCTTTCAAAAATGCTAAAATTTTACACTTACCGCAAAATGAAAACGAAGTATCAGCTTTCTAGTAAAAACGTTTGTTTGTTGTTTCGCCGGCTCTCTACCGTTTTCTTTATCGACAGTGAAACTAACGAAACTATGCCACTCCATTTCCGAAATGTTTTCCACTTTTGTAGCGAGAAAAAATCTTTGAGTAAAACTTTTCTCGTTGAATGTGTGCGAAGCGGAGCTGCAAGCTGCAATAAAAGGCGGGAATTTTTGGCGTGAAACTCACACACCTCTGTGGCTTCTGATTGAATGTATCATTTTTCTCACACGTGAAAAAACATCGTTCACGATTCTGATTGGACGTATCATTTTTTTCCAGTGTGAAAACCATCGTTCGTTCCTCTGATTGGCTAGAACTAATTTGCGTGCGAAAATCTACGACATAGCTTTTTGGTGAGTATTTCTCAGTATGTATATAATAAAAAGTTAGATGCGAAAGTCTTTGCTCCTTTTGGATTCAAATAAAGACCACTGGAAAATGTTCCATCTAGATGCATTATTCCAAGAAAAGTCTCGTTGACTGTCTGCCTTAATCCTGGTTTTCACTAGCGCATAAGCATAAGCATAAGGACATACGCACGCGCAGAATGGCATATTTGACTCAATTCTCGATACCAGCTCTCCTCTACCCGATGATAAACAAGATGGCGGACTCTTCGTCCCCGTTATTGCTTTTGATATGTTCGCATGAGGTCTGGGTCAAAGTGGCCTCTGATTGGTCTACGGCCTCGTGCTTATGCTTGTGCTTATGTTGACCCCGTTTTCACTTGCTTACACATATGCTTGTGCTTATGCTTACCTTTACGCTTATGCGCCAGTGAAAAGTAGTCTTTAGAGTCTCAAACTGGAATCGGCTTACATGTTACACCAAATTCTCTGGAGAGCTTGTCGGCAGTTTCTAAATTGCTCCATTCTAGATTACGACCTTGTTTTATCTCAAGTCCGACTTGGTTATAATGACGTTCTAAAATTTGCAAACAAGTTCGGGTGATGTTACCTTTGCATGGGTAATTTCTATTACCCGCCTGAAGATCGTGGACAAAAAAAATTAAATTATCACATGGCGAAAAGGCACGATTAGAGCATATATCCAAATTATTTCCTGCTGCTTTGTGAGATAAACAGTAACTAGCTAGGGTATTTTTGCTGAATTCAGGACAAGCCCAACCATGATAACCTGTCTGAGGCTCGGTAAGAACATTTTGTACATCTCCTGGTACAATGGTTTGGCCAGTAGGAAACCTTTTGTTATATTCTGCTAGGTTGTTGCAGATTTTACAATTCCAGTCGTAGCGATCTCTTTCAAAGTAAAATGCATAACTTTGTATAACGCTGACTGGAGAGATATGGTCCTTGTAAAACATTCTGAAGGCCTCTTCAAAGTTAGTTGTGTTTAAGTCATAAAATCAACGACAAATGGTAGTCCTAGTGCCAGTTGAGTAGTACGTGCCCAGGCAAGTGTCCATGTTCTTCGTCTTATATCTGGGTTTTGTAATGTACAGTCTGTGCCTAAGACTCGTACCTTTGTCCCATTAATAATTGTGGGTTTTGTTACTGGGTTAAAAAAGGCTGAGTCACTGTCCATCCACGCAATGACGGTGTCATTTGAAAACAAGTCGATGAAGAAACTGCTCCAAAGGTGTCTGTTGTAACCGGCTGTTTTGCCTTTAAACGCCAGCGTATCTTGGTTTTTTGGAAGAGGCTCATAAAAGGATTCTATTTTACGATCAGGAAAGTATTTTTGAGCTTGGGTTTTTAATCTTTCGGCAAATTCACGATCCTCTTGTGATTCCTCATCAAGTTCTAGGACTAAATTTCCAAGCGAAGGAGGCCAGAATAGAACGGCAGTCTTCAAAACGTTACACAAATAACGTTGCCTGTGATCTGGTCGTTTGCCAGACATTCTCACAAACAGACTTATTGAGGTGTCTGGGGCCTCTTTTGTCGTCATCTCTTCGCTGGTCACGGGTCTTGTGCGGGCGCTTTGGTTGTACAAGGGGAATGGATTTATCTGGATTATATGTGTAATGACAATCACCAGAGCCGACAGGGCAATAAAAAGGCAGGAGAGAACGAGTTTTCTAGTCCCTCTCAAAACCATTTTCTAAGCAGTTGTTCAGATTTCTTCGCATGGACACCGTGTGCTAAAAAAAAGATAACAGAAAATAGATCAAACTTGGGACAGGTTATAAAAGAATGAATACGAACGTGCAGACCACACAAATTTTGACTCATTTATTAAGGGTCGTTCCAGGCCTCATATGATTGAAGATTAATCTCATTGAAAAGAAGTACGATAAGAACCTCTATAGGATTATTAAAAAATTCACTCTTGTCTAATTAAGGTGTTACAACAATTTCACCCAAAGAAATCAATTCCACTCTCACAATAAAGAACTTACCAAGCCTACCGTCCATCCTATTGTGGAACAAACGCTAAGATATTCTCAGCTTTTTTTCAAGGACCCAAGTTTTTAGCCTGAATTTTAGACATTAGTTTGAGTTGCTTATCGGCTCCCTCAGTAACGTCTGAATCGACGAGCCGTCAATGCCGTTGATAACTTAAGGTCTTAGAACTCGTCAACTCCCGATAACTGGAGCCTTTTAGGGAAGTCTATCTCGAAAAAAATGAGTTAGCGAGAGGTAGGAATCGGGAGTTTGGAGCAAACTACCGGAAATAAGGGAAATAAGATGAGTTACTGAGGGTAAAATTATGGTCTGTAGATGTATGAAGGAAATTCAGGGGAAATCGATTTTTGGTTTGAGTTAGCGCGAGGTTCGAGTTGGTAAGGGTTCGAGTTATCGGGAGTCGACTGTACGTTCAATTCGCTGGAAGTCACGGTTTGAGGCTTCCACAAGCGCCAGCAAACAATGATGATAATGAGGGAAAGTCGTAACTGGGGTGTTACGGCCGCATTCTTCATGAAATATGTCTAGTGTTTAGTTGTTTGTTTAGTTTTACACGTTTTACGAAAGAGAAGATTTTTCTGATCCCTCTGTTACTTCCATTTTTTAATCCGAAAAATTTTAGGCTTCCTTCAGATGTGCAAAAAGTGGGGAGTAAAAAATGAGAAATAAAACTTCAGAAAATCGTAGAAAATTTATTAGAATTAAGCTTCGAAAATTGTACATGAATGGAACGGTAATATTGCGTGAGGACGGGTAAAAATTTCTGCAGAAAATTGTAGGCAATATTTGCTTCTCCGAATAGATATTTTACCAAAAGCTGTCGTTGGCTTCCCCTGATGTCCTCCAGTGTACCCATTCTAGCCCCAAGAGCCTCCTATTTTCTTAGCCGGCGAGGCCTAAGCACGAGGATTAGGAAGCTCTGAGGACACAGGATTTGAAGTCCTAGATTTTAGGACTTCCGGTCATTTCTGATTTTCTACAACGTTTCTAATAGCGATCAGTTGCTCTTGCCGAAGTGTCAATGACTGCATGTGAATTAAGGTGATTCAAAGCTTTTAAAAGAGAATCCTCCAACTTACTGTGAATCAGAAATGACCGGAAGTCCTAAAATCTAGGACTTAAAATCCTGTGTCCCCAGAGCTCCCGGTCCTCGTGCTCAGACCTCGCCGGCTAAGTGAACACGAGGTAAGAAGATCGACGGCCTCAACAAGGACACCAGAAACTCTAACTTGTTTAAACATACCACTCTTCTGCAGTGCTCAGAAGTGGCCAAAGGTCCTTTCAATACTGAGAGCAACCTCTTGCTCTATGGAATGAATTGCAGCCAGGGAAAAATTAAATACAGCTTTTACAAGACAGAGTAATCTTCAAGTGTAGCCATTGTTTTAGAGTATGCAGCACTCAAGCTGAGCGAATCAGTGACGGATTTAAAGCGTCAATTTAAGGTACGGAAAAACGGATAGCAAAAACATGCAACTTGCATGTCCTGCAACATTGCGGCAAAACGTCAGTGTTGAGAAGTGATGTTACGCGTTTAACTACCCACATCAAGACTTCCTTGTCACAAACCAGGTTGTTAACAGGTTTGAACGTCGACAGTAAAGCGCGCAACATCGCTTTTCAACTCGTTTGGCAGCGATGTTGCAAAAAATGTTGTACGTTTTTGTTGCCCGTTTTACAGAACTTTAAGCAAGTCTGCTATGTCTCCTTGTAACTTTGTTATGATTTATCTTGGTTTTCAACCTGTGATTTCAATTTTATTTTAACATTAACTCTGAAAAGCCACGTGGAGACGAGCCAATTTCAACTATGTATACACGTATAGACAGTATGTATGTATACTTGGGAGAACTTGGGAGTAAAACGTCTTCAGGGGTTACCCGCCAAATGACTCAGACAATAACGTTCGATTCGACGTTATTCTCAGTTTGAATTGAAAAACACGTTCAGGCTATTAGTCCTCTCTCTCAAGGACTGACTGTGTAAATATGCCGCGCTTTACTCAATTGAAAATTATTGAGCTGTTCGACGAGACAACGAAAACTCTCCGTTACAAACGGATTACCGCAGTGAGCGACCCATGCGACTGTAAACTTTTTTGCGCCATATTTTTTTCGAACTTTGTTCGACGCTTATTCTGAAGTTCGACCATAGATAATAGATTGGAATGGTTATGAAACCCGCCAGACTCCTTTGTTATATGTTTTTGTGGACCTGACGGTGCACAACGTTCAACAGCATTCCCAGCATTTTGATCTTACTGACCAATAAAAACGTCCCATTAGGAGGGGGACATTGGGGGGTACCCAATACCGCAATACCGTAAGAAAAAATGGCAAATACCGAAATACCGCGTCGAAAATCGTCTAAATACCGATACCGCATATTTTAATCACATTCATAATCGGTTGCGCATACTTATGGGTGCTTCCATCTAGCGCGTTTAATTATCTCAGGCATTTATGCACCAGATGCCGATGTTTTTTTAATATTTTGGTAGTTGGCAAATTTTTGGCAAATTTTCACTGAAAAGAACCTTTTGGTAGGTCGACCCAACAGCTAACTAACTCCAATAAAAATAATTCTTGAAAGCGCGAAAAAAAAACAAAAAACAAAAAACAAACCAACCAAAACCCTTTCCACGCACGTCTCGTGCGAGTTTGGATGAGTCTGTAGTCTAGTATGTCAGTATCTCAGGGGTCAACTATCTCGACTGTCTCCCCAGTGGGGAGGAGCGTTGCGTGACGACACTAAAAACGGCTGAGTAGCAGACTGGCACATGTACACAGATCGAAAAGCCTGGTAAGGTAACTTGAGGTGACTCATTGTCATTGGATGCAACAACAATCACATTGTGTATTATCGACCATTAACTGTCACAAAATGACCCACAATGGTTTAATCATTTACCGTTATGTCTCAAGACTTCTAAACATTAACTTTTATTGACCTTTATGTCCTACTGTGTTTTGTTTTGCGCATTGTATCGAAAAGAAAACGCAAATAAACGGTACCGTAATACCGTGAACAATCTTATTTCACCAAATACCGTCAGCCAAAATGATGAAAAACCGCATACCGCAGAGCTAGATGATACCGCAATACCGCACGTTAAAATTAAAATTACCAAAATACCGCATGAAAAAAAGCCCAATACCGCAATACCGTAAACCCCCATGTCCCCCTCCATTAGTTTATTCCGTCGCAATTTGCCAACTGAATAAAGGATTGTGCACCTTCAGGGAGCTTCCAACATAAACTGCAGCACTGTGGTGTTTTTTTTTTGACGTTTGTTGCCTTTCATAACCAGTCTCCTCTAATAAATATGAGTAATCGAAGTTAACTGACAATTTGTTTTATATCCAGTACGTTTGGCCTTGACCTGACACTTCACTTAGAGAGTCAAAGGACGCTGCACCTGTCGAAAGGCATTGTGAGCACGAAATTTGCGGCCGATACGTTTCAAAAAGCGCTATTCCTTAACTTAGGGCCTGTTTAAATGGAGTGGGGGACCCCGGTCTAGTGGGGTAAGTTTCTTTTGTTTTCACGCTCTGGGGGACAAAAAAAAATGAAATGGTTCAAGATCCCTGTGAAATACAATGGCTTACGTTCTTTTTTGCAACTAAAGATTAGCTTGTTTTACAAACAAAAACGGCAAAGGAGTCCTGATGGTAAAGCGATGAACAAGTAAACAAAATAGGAAAAACAAATACGTGTTCTAAATGCATAGTATAAAACACAAATATATAGTAAATAAAGCAATATAATTTAACAAATTTGCCCGATATTTCGGTTTGGAAGACCAAACATTCTTCAAAGGGCTAAAAGGAAAAGAAAAATAAAACCGAAAGATCGTTTTACCAAATAAAAGTTTGAAAATTAAAACAATAAGTAAGGGTTATCGGCCTGAAGCGAGGTGTTAACTGATTTATAAATCACATAACCACGAGCTGAAGGCCGATAAACGGCTTATTTTTACACAAGCGAGGATTCCTCAAGGGATGCAAAAATACATTGACGTAATATGCCTCTATTGTTCATCTTTCTTTTGTTTTTTAACACTCCATGCTGGCACTGGTGGCATTCACAGGTTTCTCGGCTTTTTAGTTATGTTAGTTTTTCAAAGTCGCATTTCAAATTAGTTGTTCGTAGTGAATGCTAGAAACAGGCGAAAGAGCCTAGCAGTGTCGAGCGATTCAGAGCCAGAAGTAGAACCGTTTATTACTCAAACTAAAGCAGCTTTAGTTGCGGTACTGCAAGAGCTTCCGGAAAACAATTTGAATCTTCATTTGCGGGTGCAGAAAACGAGCAAGCAGTTGACAATTTCAATTTTCGCACCGAGGATCTTTCGACCGACCTACATGTTCACAGACAAAGAAGATTCGGGGCGAGGGATCACTACTGTACCAGACAAAAAAATTCACTCGAGGAATGAAGCAAGAATTGGAATACCACAGAACCCAAAGAGGTCAACTACATGTCTTCATAGAGTACAAAGCGACGGATGTCGGAACAAAACGAAGGATTATCAATGATTGTACCAGTAATGGCGATTTCGAATTAAGTGTTGGCCCGATAAATTTATTCTGAAGAGACAAACGGCGCGCATGCACATAACCGTGATCGCGTCCCTTTAATATATACGTTCATAATCACAGCGAAAAGATCTATACTTGTCGCGATCATTCCGTTAGGCGAGAGGTGTGCGGCAAGCCTGTATCTTAAGTCCACTAAGGCTTTTTAATCTTTATATTAACGACCTACCTTTCGCATTTGAAAATACATCATCTGATCCTTTTGTTTTGCCAAACGGTGCAAAACTAAATTCTCTATTATATGCAGACAATTTAATGATTTTATCACGATCCAAAACAGGACTACAAAATTGCCTCGATAAACTATCTTCATTCTGCACTTCATGGATGATGAAAATCTATCCCAAGAAAACAAAAATTATGGTTTTTCAGAAACGTGCGTGAAAAAAAAACTGATTTTCACTTCCTCATAGATAGTCAAATGATTGATGTTGTACAAGAGTACACTTACTTAGGAACTCGAATGTCCTCATCGGGAAATTTTTCAGTGTCACGTGAACATCTCAAGGAGAAAGCTCTTATTGCCAATTACCCTCTTCAGCTTGAGACGACACACGAATCTTAGCAAACTAAAAGCAGCTCTCGCCTGTAAAATATTTGATACTATGATCTCTCCTATTCTAACATATAACAGTGAAATTTGGGGTGTAAATGCCAAACCAGATTTTAAGACCTGGGACGGCTCACAAATCGAGAAGGCACACCTTCAATTTTGTAAATGATACTTGGAGGTAAACAACAAAGCTTCTAATATAGCTTGTAGAGGAGAGCTTGGTCATTTTCCTTTAAATATCAAATACATTTATAACATAGCTAGAAAATTCCCCTAATCAAATTCAATAGCGCGAGCGTGCTTCATATTCCTATTGAGCACGCTGATGACGTCAATAAACTATTCGTAATTTCTCGAGTTGTTGTGAGCTTGGCAATGCTGAGTCTCCTGAGTGCATCCATAACTCAGCAGTACACGATGAAGCGTTTACCATGTGTTTTATACGGAAATTTAAGAGGAAACGTTTGAATTTGTTAACCGATAATAAGGAAAAGAGGTGAGTGTTGTTCAGTTGTTGTTGTCATCTCCGCGAGCTGTGCGGGCTATGGCGTGAGATCATTATTTGCAAAGTTGTTTTCTCTCAATGACAATTTTGCGGTGAATTAATAGTTTTCCCGCAGCTAAATATGGATTTTACATTCATTTTAGAGTACACTTTCTCTCAGTTTCAGGATAAAAACATAAGCATAACTGGGAGGAAATAAATATAGGCACGTAAACATTGACGCGTAACTGCTTTGAGAGCGCCCTACAATAATAGTTCAAAGAATGCTCAGTGTTCTTTTTGTGGAGGAAGGGAGGCTTTTCATCAAGAAATCGTCCTTCGAGGAATTCAAACTTGTTTTCTTCACGGCGGAGCGCGCGGTCTGTTTCAAAATGCAACTGTTTACGTGTTTACCGAAAGTTGATCACTTGACCAACTAATGCAAAAGGCCTATTTTGTGTCCAAGAGTAAGCGATTCGAAGTGATGTCGGAAATTCAGCCTGTGAACTTTACTGATATTTGCATTTAGTTCCGAGCGAAGCTGCGCCTCGCGAAGAGAGAGATCAGTCAACGCTTGAAGTTTACGTCAGAATTATCTTCTTCGATGCAGGAGTTACACGATCTGTACAATGCCCATCAAGAATATCTTTCCAACGGACTGAAGACAGCCGATCAGCCTTTAAATCATGATCAACAATGGGTTTTACAGTAAGCTTTATTTTGCAATGAACAGGTTAGAACACAGATGTGTGACATGTAGGGATGCGTTACATTTGCAAACAAAATCCTTACTGAACAAAATTTTGGCAAACATTCTCATTACTGTAGTTCCACTTAACAATAAATATTTTTTCTCCAATTAGCGGCATTTACTTGTTATTTTCACTGCAGCATTATCCCCTACCATTTCATCCAGTCACTACTATGTTACTTCACAGGTAATTATTATTACACTTATTATTAACAAGTGGCATGGGTTTAAATCCCAGAAAATCTTTTTTCACGACAGGGCGCTGGGTTCAAATTTGCTTCAACCAAAAGGAGATTAACTACATCTCCGGTTTCCAATATTAGAGCCAATGTTGAAACCTGCCCTCCCAAGCTACACAATTTACTCCAATTCTCTCCCCCCCCCCCCCCCCCCCCCGTGACATTTTATGGGCCTCCCACCCCCGAACTTCGCGAGGTTGTGCGAGACACGTATTTCTGGTATAAACTAAAACAGTGGATAGAGTTTTTCGCGCTCTCTTATTGGCTACTCAAACTCGAGATATCCAGTCATCTCCAGGCTCCGAACGACGCCAAACTCACGTAAGTTATGAGCAAAATGGCCTCCCGCTTTGTTGCGGTAACAAACGAAGAAATTTCACGAATTTTGATAGAAGCTGGAAGCGAACCGGCAGAAAAAAATGATTAAAAAATTGAAAAAATAATATCACACATCTTTGCTTTTCTTGCATATCGTATTTGTCTTCTGGTACTGAAACCGCGGGGGGAACTAAACCGCAACCGTATTAGATCTTAACCAACAACAACACGCTCGATCGATTTATAGGTTACATCGTTTTCGCCGAGCGAGGACATCAAAAGATTATGGAAGTAATGATGCTGATAAAATTTATTGGAGAAAGTGTCAAATTTATCGGAAGTAAGTATATTCAAGAGAGCCTTATAAATATGAGCTTACAGCTGTACATGTCATACCTGAATAAACATACCGTATATGTAGTCACACTTCATAACGTTTCACTTCGCTTATTACGATCAGTCAACACCTTGAATTCAAAGTTAAAATTCAAAACAGTCCTAATAAACAAATCACAACTGCTACTGAAAGGTCTGTACCTTGAAGCGACCTGAACTTTCCAAAGGTTTGCAGCAAAACACTGCTTGATAGCTCAACTCTTCCGCGGTTCTTATCCGCCATACGCAGCTATATGTAACATATTCCAAACTCTGCGGAGGGAAATTGTTTAACAGAAAAAGAAAACCACACACTATGTCTGAAAAGCGACATAAAAACCAAAAAATTTGCGAATTACCAAAATGTAATAGTGAGAAACAGTCCCGCCTTGGGCCGCCATGTTTTTGTTTCTTCATAGGGACTGTGCAACAATTATCAGGAGGGGGGGCTGAAAAACTAGAGTTATGTAGCAAAACTTAGACAGTACCCCCCTCCAAAACAAAAAAAAAATAGTTCTAAGCCCCCATCTGTTATATTAAAAATAACGTCGCACCCTCCCCCCCTCAACCACACTGGTAAACTCAAAACTGGACTGAGCTCCCATCACAGCTTCAATAATGACAAACGTTATTCCCGTATTTATTCGAATAAGCGCCCAACCTCGAATTAGCGCCCACCTCGAATAAGCGCCCATCCTGAAGGCCAAAAAATTTAATAAGCGCCCACCTTCACCCCACCTCCCTCCCACTCTCACTCAAACTTAAATAAGCGCCCACCCCCCTAAGAAAGGAATAAGTACTAACAAGAGACTTCCCCGAAGACGGAGTTTTCTTCAGAGTGTTTTGCAGAAACGTTGCTTTGTTACATCTTCGCGTTTTGTTATTACCATTTACCGTTTTGTTGCAAAATATACATACTACACTTGTTGAAAATGGTGAAAATTTAATAAGCGCTCAGCCTGGAATAAGCGCCCACCTCGAATAAGCGCCCACTCTCAAGGTCCAAAAATTTAATAAGCGCCCAGGGCGGTTAATCGAATAAATACGGTATGTAACATCTAGTATCGAGAAGGATGTTGAGAGCTTGATTGAAGATTTAGACAAAGCATTTGCTAAGTACCGGGGTGCTTACCACATTGGCTCAAAATCTAAAATTTCTGAAGCCAGAAAGAGAAAGGAGCAGAGAAAAAAATCAAAGTACAGGAGATTGAACGCTTCAAATAACAGACGAAAAAGAGCTTGCATTATATTTAGATCCTTGGGAGGAGAGCCTGTTGAACTTTGTTATGAGCCACATATATATGGAATTCAGCAAATCGATTCAGTCGATGAAGAAACATTACTTTTATTAACATCAAAAACCGACAAAGCTTGTCTACGAGATCTGTTTGATTGCCATTGTTTTATGGGAAGCTGAAAAACAAGTTCATGATTTTTGCTTTACATAGGATCAGCTCAATTAATTAGAAGACGGGTTAAAATTGATCAGGTGTGAATTTGCTTTTCATTTTGATGGAATATTTTCAATAATCGTTTAACAGCTGTTCGTGTTGATATTTGTTACAGTCTATCATGATGCCTGTATTGAGAATCTCTTATTGCGTTTAATTTTATTTACATTTCGAATAAAACTTAAGAGGCTGTCCGCATAAGAACCGATAAGACAAATTTCGGTCCATCACGGATTGCCCTGATTTTTTCAGTGGAAGATAACTATCCTATCACATGAAGAAATATCACATTTATTTGGACCAACTCAATTTTTTCTCTATTTTACAGGAAGATTTTCTCGGTCGCCTAAAACTGGCCCGTTTGCCGTCAGAAGTGGTGCGATTTTGCTGAAACTTTAGGGCCCTGTCAAACCTACCTTACATAGCCGAATAAGCTGATTATTTTACAAACAAAAGTTTTAACTCTGATTAACAGTGTCAAAGTTCAATGGTTGCATTCTGTGGAAAGTTGGCTGAGATATGATTTTTTAAAATGACCTTTAATTTGCTCAGCGGGAAAAGTAATTTGCATAACTAGAGCTGAACGGTAATTTCGCAAAAGTGGCACCTGACCCAGACTCAAGTCTATGATAAATCTGAAGTATTAAGACCAGTCTACTTCTTAATGCAATAAAATTTATGGGCACTCTTCTCTGCGTGCCGTGCAAAGTTCCGTTTATGTTCCAAAATTCGCCATTTTGACAGCAAAGCTGGAATGTAACGGGTCCGCATCTGATCGACTAATTTCCACAGTTTTCACGTTTCTAGTTATCACCAAATGTCATTAGATCGTTTAAATGTTGGACGTTTGAAAACATGAGGAGAAAACTTGGTAATCGCTTTTCCTTGGGTTTTTTTCCTCCTCAACGATCAGAACGCGACTTCATTCTCCGTATGCAAATTAGCCTTAGATGCGTTGTTTCAACAAATTGACAGGAAATATAATCCTTACATTTTACATTGTAAGGGGAAAAATAACTCTCCTTTCCACAGAAAAACACAAACCATGACTTAGAATCCCCTTTAGGTCTGTTGTTGTTGTTGTTGTTTTTTTTTTTCAACGAGGAAGAAGCAGCTGAATAATACATCATGATATATGTTTGCGTGGCTTAAAATAATTCAATTATCGTGGCCTGTCACGCATTACTAAAGAGGGGTGGTCGATTAGAAAACAATCTCGTTGTGTCGATCAATTCTATAATATTATCATATTTTTTTTAAAATGATAGTTATTGATGATAATAAAAAATAAGAGTTTACTTGCAAGGAAAGTCCTCTTGTCAGCACACGAAAGTTTTTGGGCACTCTTTTTTGCGTGCCTGAAAAAATAGCGTTAACGTCGAAAACTTTATTATGATATTTGCTTATCAGGAGAAGGCAGATCTTTGTACATGGCACTATGATTAAAAAAAATGCCCCACACTATCTTAAATTAGCAGTAAATTTCAGTTTCATTCAAAGATCTTTAAAGCGTATATCGGTAGCACAATGGAACGGGAAAAATAGTTCCTTTTTTCAGTGAATAAACGGAAAAGGCAGTATCTTTTTAGTTTTTGTTAGGGTATAACATCCGAATTCCAACGATGATCTTGTTTTGGTTTCAATCTGATTGAATTATAATGCAACAGGTGCCAGTTTCAAATATAATTATATCAATGAAATAAGAAGAGATCAATTGTGAAAAATGGCTTTTTCGGCTATTTCATTAAGCAGTTCTTCCGCGAGATCGTAGACAGAGTGAGGTCCCAGTAGGGGTGTGGAGGAAAATGTGTTGGTCACAGAGTGCATGGATGATATTACGTCGCACTTAACCAGCTGTCACTTGTCTAAGTGTAGCAAAAACAATGAAAATGAGCTCATTTTAGCGAGAGTACGTATTCGAGGCTTGGTGGGTATTCGGAACTGAAACGATCTGCCCAAGGCACAGACACTAAATAGCCTGTGTACAGAACGCCCTCCCCTGAAGAAAAATCGGAGAAGGTGGGGAGGGGGTTAGTGTGTACACGGGCTAACACTAACATGACAATCTGCCCAAGGCACAGACAGCTACTTGGCAGGTTTTTGCGAGCGCCAAGGTCTTTTTAGGCTCGATTGTAAGCCTTTGTTCTGGAAAATGAAACCCAACGGACGGGGAGACGGCGGAAATCGAGCCTAAGGTCTTGTCAATACCCGGGTCATACTCTTGATGATAGTGGCAAAATAACTACTGTGGCAGGAAGACATGTCGTAAATTTCCAGTTAGCCAGCGAAATAAGTCAAAGTTTTGTTCCATCACGTAAGTATCATTCTTTTTTCTTCTTCATGCAAAAAATTTTCTTAACGTACAGAGATATTCTAATTTCTCTATTTAACATTTTCTCTTGCGATGTTTTCTGAAGTTCGTTTCAAGTTTATTTGAGCTTGCAAAGATAGTTTTGTTATTTCTATTTTTTTGACAGCTGTGTATTTTGCCCTAATCAATTCTTACCTTTAAAATACTATAATACCGGTTAATCCGTGTATTGTAAAGGATAGTTTTCTGATGATTGTTTGAAGAGCATTATAAATGGGAAAAAAAGAACTTTCTACACGGAGTCAGGATTCAACCTCGTCCCCAGGGTTTTCCCGCCCCTGCCATTTTCTGAGAAGAATGTCCTGTGGACGAGGCTAGGAGTAATTGTGGTCGAAGTATCGTTCACGTGTATGAAAAGTATTTCTTTCATTCTTGCAATAAAAATAATTTTTTTGAACTTAAACAGTGTTTAAAACATGTCTCTGCTTTTGTAAAAATTAGTGAGGCTTAAAAGTACCTTAGTGTTCAGTTCAACTTTATATAGCCGATTTGCTCCTTCCGTCGCAAGAAACTTGGAAAAACTTGACGCCGAAGGGTCGAGAAGAGTACGATTGAACAGTCAGCAACCATGTCCACACATTTGCCGGAGAGGTTTATTGGACAAGATTTCTCTGTTTTTCTTGTTTTGATAACGTTTTCATTAAGTCTTCAAAAATGCCTAAAGATTGCTGTTTTTTTTTTTTGTATTTATACCCTCTTGAACAATGTGCTCCATCTCATCTCTCCATTTTTAACCTACTTTATCATCCACCCTCTCTCCCCACATGTTCTACCTCTACTTTTACAAGCATTTGTACTTAGGGGGGTGAAATTTCTCCCGTGTATATTAATTTCTGAAAAATTAAGTCCTTCTACTTTTTCCTTAAATTCTTAAACTTAGTTCTTTTTTCTTTAAGAACCGCCAAAGATGATGCTAAGGCTGCAATAAGGGCACCCGCCCTTTTATATACTTCATCTAGTGAAATGCCCACCCTTTCATATAGCTGAAGCCGGAGAAAGATACTCCCTTCGGGCGGAACCTCCCCGTATAGGCCATCATAAGGATCGAGTTCCCCCCACTCCCGTTCCAATTTCGTTCTCACATATTGCCAGCCCATGTTGGACTCTAGGCCCGTTTGAGTCAACACATAAACATAGTCCTAAGTGTATACAAGTTGAACTTGACCATAGAGATCTGTTGCAAGAAGACGAGGAGTTCGAAAGGGAAAACCTTGTTGCAGAAATTGCTGAAGAATTGACAGACTGAATTGACACCACAACACCCTCAATCAGAAGCTTTCAACCTATGTGTAATGTCAAAGGAAGAACAACCTAGTCATTTCAACGTGGCAATGCTAACAAAATCTTGTGTCTCTTTAAAATACCATTCAAACCCAGGGAAAGAAAAGGAGACCTAATTGGCAAACTTTCGTCTTTCATACAAGATTGCACGTGCTTTTCTCCATCAGCTCAGGAGTGAACATAGGGATCCTTAATTTAGTGTGATTAACAGCCGGCAAAAACTTTTGGGATTTAACAGGAGACGGATTGTAAACAATAACTACGCCTTTTTATGCATGCAATTCCTCATTTTTACTGAAATGTTGTTAATTGGCGATAAACACAATGCTCTATTAAGAGAGTGTCTCTGTAAGAGCGGTCCGGTCGATTTTCCTTGAGACACAGATTTAGCTCATTTCTTGTGTGTTGTAAGACATTCATGTACCTATACTAAAACCACAATCCGTTTGATCGGATCTCTTTATTTTTCAGAGTTTTACGAAAATTAAATTTCCCTCGAGCGAAGGCCTGTCGTGACACTTTTCAAGACGTTAATTTGAGGCAACTTTGCCGGACAATTTACAACAAACTACGGAACTCAGCAAAAAACAAATACCACAGCCATGTATATTAACACTATCTTATCCATCGAGGCGACATTCGTGAACATCACGTTTCAATCAAGCAAACAGGAAGACTTGAACGACACCTTATCAGTTCGCTTAAGTCACACACGCGAAAACCGATCAAATTCAAGGTACATTTTTGAAAAAGTGAGGCGTTGTTAACTGATCCAACTAATATAGCTAGGAAGTAGGTGCCATAGAAAAGGTAACTACGGAAAAAAACTTTGCGGCCCGACCTTTACTAAAACTTTATAACTGCGTGAACTTACCTCATTTTCGGCAACCTCCAAGTTTTGTCGCCATTTTGAGGGACTTGTCAACATGAAGCGTAGCAGATATAAATCGAGCAGGTAGATCTAAAACAGTCAGAAATATATACGAAAGCATTCAAATGAACTTCACTTTCAATTCAAGGGCAAAATTTGTCACTGTTCGTTAAACCTACCATTCCTACATCCCCATGCGACCATTTCTTCCAACAATTCAAACACTACAACTAGTGACCACTAGTGTTCGAATTTCCTTGTCGATTCCACCGTAAGAAATAACCTGTGCCCCCAAGCTTCGACTCGAATGTGAAGTACGAATCAAACAAATAACTACGTCATCTTCGAGGCCATATCACGCTGGTATTTTGATTTTCTGATCGACAAGAACGGTGATCAGGAGGTGATCGCCATGTTTACCTCATAAAGGTGACCGCTGACCAGCCGCTGAATGAAAACAGTACGGCGCAGGGTGGTGTGGGTGGCGGACTTATCGTGATAAGATATTCGAATACACGCTAAAAAAGCTTTAGGACTCTCAGTCTAAACAGTGAAGGCATGCTTCATGGTACAGACAACTTTTATTTTATCCTCATAACTTTTTCCTTTAAATTAGAACTGGTATTAATTAATAGAGTTATTTAAATATTTTTAACCGAGGTACCCATATGAGCTTTTTTCTTGTCCTCTGTGGTATAAAATAAGGTGTCTTTTCTTCCAGAACCTTTTATTTATGCGTTATTGCACGGAATGAACACTAGACTTAGAAGGTTTGTTCTAAATCATTTTGCTGTTCCCAAGAATGTATGCAAAATTATAGCTTTATACAAAGCTGACTCTAAAAAATGATTTTCCGTAACAGTAACCAATGTCATTTAGGTAAGGTGTTAATAAAACTAGCAATGTACAATTTTTAGCGTTTTCCACTTATAAGACTGACATACAATTGTCAAGTGAACTATGTTAGTTTCAACTCATTCCTTGATTCGATGTGACCTTTTATCACTAAGCCCCATTCTTTTCATTTGCAATTTTCCTGTACTTTTTTTTTCATATGACAACGACAAAGAGTTTTATAAGTAAACCGATTCTTTGGTGTACCACGCTTATTACGTTGTATATTCAAATACATGCAAAAGGCCGGCTAAATAAGTTCTTCCCTTTGCTCCTAATTTTTTGGGTTGCCTTCGCCCCATGCCTCTGCACGACTCACTGTCGGCTAAAAGGAAATTTGAAAGACTGCTATGCAGGACACATTTTTTTTCCTCCATTTACCCTTTCCATTTTTTTAAAAGTATGTAAAGATATAAAAAACACGAAGGTTTTTACAAGTAAACTGTTTTTTTTTTGTACCACTCTTAATATATACATATACTTTGTTCTCGCAAAATGGTGGCTAAGAACGGCTGAATATATACCTACTTGGAAATAAAATGATGCTGTTTGGTTTCTCGTTAAAACATTACGTAAGAGTGACGCATGTCCGTTCAAATTGTGACAAAACCACCTCACAAAGTCAAAGCAAAAGAGAAAAAAGTGTAATTTTCATAGCCAACTTACAATCTCTCCTTTATAGACAGCTACAAGGGCCATTGGATCACTGCTTGATGGTGTAATTATCCTTCCACTGAGCACTGGAATTCATGGGTCATTTCCTTTATTTTTGACATTAGGACAGCTTTGAAATCACTAGATTTAAGCTGGGTTGAGAAATCCTCATCCCTTACCCTTTCAGAAGACGACAGTACCAACGTTATCGAGAGACAGGGTAGCGAACCTTTCCAGTCGAATTTAAGTGAAGGATGGGCACTTCATAAGCCAAAAGGTGGCGCTGTTCGCTTCTAAGAGAAAGTAAGGCAGTATCTCACCTCCAAGTTTGAAATTGGTGAGCAATCTGGAAGGAAAGAGGATCTGCTACAAGTCTCGCAAGATATGAGGAAAGCAAAGGGGGAAAACGGGGAGCGCCTGTTTTCCCGGGAAGAGTGGCTGACCAAAGCCCAAATACCAGGATTTTTCTTCCGTTTGTCCTCCTCAAGATGGAGACGGGCAGGTTCGTCTCCGAGCACCGCGGTTGACGATAAATCTGACGAGGAATTAATTGACGAGGAAGAAGTGAATCACATGACCACTGTCGAATCAGTTGTAACAGAAATTGGCTTGACGCATCCGATTGTCTATGACATTTATGACTTGTACGTTTGACTACGTCAAGGAGGGAAAATTGAACTATTTTACTGTTTCCATGCTTAAGGAAATCTGTACTTTCTTCGAGCTCCCATTTAAATGGAAGTCGTGCAGAGGCATGGGGCGAAGGCAACCCAAAAAATTAGGAGCAGGAGGAGGAGCTTATTTAGCCGGCCTTTTGCATGTATTTGTATATACAATGTGATAAGCGTGGTACACCAAAAAATCAGTTTACTTATAAGACTCTTTGTCGTTGTCGCATGAAAAAAAAGTACAAGAAAATTGCAAATGAAAAGAATAGGGTCTAGAGATAAAAGGCCACATCGAATCAAGAAATGAGCTGAAGCTAACATAGTTCACTTGACAATTGTATGTCAGGCTTATAAGTGGAAAACACTAAAAATTGTACATTACTTGTTTTATTAACACCTTACGTAAATGACATTAGTTACTATCACGGAAAATCATATTTTAGAGTCAGATTTGTATAAAGCAATGATTTTGCATACATTCTTGGGAACAGCAAAAATGACTTAGAACAAATCTTCTAAGTATAGTGTTCATTCCGTGCAATAACGCATAAATAAAAGGTTCTGGAAGAAAAGACACCTCATTTTACACCACTGAGGACAAGCAAAAAGCTCATTTGGGTACCTCGGTTAAAAATATTTAAATAACTCTATTAATTAATACCAGTTCTAATTTAAAGGAAAAAGTTATGAGAATAAAACAAAAGTTGTCTGTACCACGAAGCATGCCTTCACTGTTTAGACTGAGAGTCCCAAAGCTTTTTTAGCATGTATTCGAATATCTTATCACGATAAGTCCGCCACCCACACCACCCCGCGGCGTACTGTTTTCACTCAGCGGCTACGGCTTAATAGAAGGTCCAATAGCTTCCTATGGTCAGCGGTCACCTTTATGAGGTAAACATGGCGATCATCTCCTGATCACCGTTCTTGTCGATCAGAAAATCAAAATACCAGCGTGATATGGCCTCGAAGATGACGTAGTTATTTGTTTGATTCGTACTTCACATTCGAGTCGAAGCTTGGGGGGCACAGGTTATTTCTTACGGTGGAATCGACAAGGGAAATTCGAACACTAGTGGTCACTAGTTGTAGTGTTTGAATTGTTGGAAGAAATGGTCGCATGGGGATGTAGGAATGGTAGGTTTAACGAACAGTGACAAATTTTGCCCCTTGAATTAAAAGTGAAGTTCATTTGAATGCTTTCGTATGTATTTCTAACTGTTTTAGATCTACCTGCTCGATTTATATCTGCTACGCTTCATGTTGACAAGTCCCTCAAAATGGCGACAAAACTTGGAGGTTGCCGAAAATGAGGTAAGTTCACGCAGTTATAAAGTTTTAGTAAAGGTCGGGCCGCAAAGTTTTTTTCCGTAGTTACCTTTTCTATGGCACCTACTTCCTAGCTATATTAGTTAGATCAGTTAACAACGCCTCACTTTTTCAAAAATGTACCTTGAATTTGATCGGTTTTCGCGTGTGTGACTTAAGCGAACCGATAAGGTGTCGTTCAAGTCTTCCTGTTTGCTTGATTGAAACGTGATGTTCACGAATGTCGCCTCGATGGATAAGATAGTGTTAATATACATGGCTGTGGTATTTGTTTTTTGCTGAGTTCCGTAGTTTGTTGTAAATTGTCCGGCAAAGTTGCCTCAAATTAACGTCTTGAAAAGTGTCACGACAGGCCTTCGCTCGAGGGAAATTTAATTTCCGTAAAACTCTGAAAAATAAAGAGATCCGATCAAACGGATTGTGGTTTTAGTATAGGTACATGAATGTCTTACAACACACAAGAAATGAGCTAAATCTGTGTCTCAAGGAAAATCGACCGGACCGCTCTTACAGAGACACTCTCTCAATAACCACCCTAAAGTTTGTAGGGTAGCCTATAGTTAGCTAGGGATCTAGGAAATGTGTATGCTGCTTAAAGGACTTTGCAGGAGTGGTCGTGTTGTGTCGCACGGTATTTCTGAAGTTGTTTGCGAGCTATTTCCAGAATATTAATTGTTAATTCTGTAATTGAAAATATTGTGCTAGTGCTCTTGAATAAGAGTGGCCGTGTCCAAGTGACTATTTTCTAGCTAATTGTCGTCTATTACACCATGGGCTGTCATATTAAACCCTATAATTGTATGATTATCAATAACTATCACTTCAAAGAAAATATAATCACATAAAAGAACTGATCGATACACGGCCACTCTCGGGGAATGCGTGACGGGCCACAGTAATAAAATTATTTTAATTCGCGTAAATATCTCCTTCTACTGCTTCTTCCCTTAAAAGAAACAGACCTAAGGGGATTCTAAGTCATATATCGGTCGTGTTTTTCCGTGGAAAGAAGAAATATTTTTCCCTTAAAAATGTGAAATATAAGCAGTTACATTTCCTGTCAATTTGTTAAAACGACGCATCTAAGGTAATTTGCATACGGAGAATGAAGTCGCGTTCTAATCGTTGACGAGGAAAAAAACAAGAAAAAGCGATTACCAAGTTTTCTCCTCATGTTTTCAAAATTCCAACATCTAAAGGGTCTACTGATATTTGGTGATAACTAGAAACGTTAAAACTGTGGAAATTAGTCGATCAAATGTGGACCGTTACAATTCCAGCTTTGCTGTCAAAATGGCGAATTTTGGAACATTAACGGAACTTTGTACAGCGCGCAGAGAAGAGTGCCCACAAATTTTATTACATGAAGAAGTAGACTGGTCTTAGTACTTCTGATTTATCATAGACTTGAGTCCGGGTCAAGTGCCACTTTTCCGAAATTACCGTTCAGCTCTAGTTATGCAAATTACTTTTCCTGCTGAGCAAATTAAAGGTCATTTTAAAAAAAATCATATCTCAGCCAACTTTCCACAGAATTCAACCATTGAACTTTGACACTGTTAATCAGAGTTAAAACTTTTGTTTGTAAAATAATCAGCTTATTCGGCTATGTAAGGTAGGTTTGACAGAGCTCTAAAGTTTCACCAAAATGGCACCACTTCTGACGGCAAACGGGGCAGTTCTAGGTGACCGAGAAAATCTTCCTGTAAAATAGAGAAAAAATTGAGTTGGTCCAAATAAATGTGATATTTCTTCATGTGATAGGATAGTTATCTTCCACTGAAAAAATCAGGGCAATCTGTGATACACCGAAATTTGCCTTATCCGTTCTTACGCGGACAGCCTCTTAAGGTGGCTCGATATAGTTTTTCAAGGTCAATACCTCCCAAGTTTGAGAGTAAACTACGTCGCCATAAACAAAGATTTGGAAAAATTGACACCACAGTTGTATTAGAGAAAGATGAAACTTTGTTATGATCAGAGTTGCGACGACATCGGAGTTGTCATAGCAACGAAATGACGCCATTACCTATTTTACTTGCAGCAATACATCTCGGCACTGGGAACTGTTCTTCCAAAATCGTTTACTGGAGCTTTTTCCTACAATAGCCGCCTCGATGTTCGTGAAGTTTAAGCGAAATCTGTAAGAGCCTTATCGAGATATTTTGGGAAGAAGTTTTTATGTTTAGAAATACGGTAAAAAATGGACAATCTTGATGTTCGACTGTTATCTGTACTAAATGAAGCGCCTTTAATACGCAATTTCACCTCATAGTAGTTTCAATCTTTTTAAAAACGTGTGTGAAAGATCATGGAGATACCTCCAGCCGATTGCTAGAAAGAAGGATTTGATTAGTATGTATCAAGGCGCTCTTTTTAGCAGTAATGTAAACATTTCGGTCTACTTTAACAAATTAGCGAATAATTTTTAAACCGCTCGATAAATTTTTTAGAAAATTTAAGAATCTTGAGACTAACCGTCCTTTTATATGACCTCTTAGTTTCAAGATTATTGATATATTGTAAGGCAGTAAAATAAGGGCTTGAATTCGCTAATATTTTGTCAAGAGTTTTGTGTTTACAAGTGATAGCCTCTCATTATTCAGGGGTATTGTCTCCAAAATTCATATTTTCGTGCACAACAATAGCTAGCATTTTTGCATATGTCAAGTGCATTGTTAGTTACTGCTGTTCATGTGAAAATGAAACCTTGACACAATACCCCTGAATAATCAGAGACTCTCACTTGTAAAGACAAAATTTCTGACAAAATATTAGCGAATTGAAGTCCTTATTTTACTACCTTACAATATATCAATAATCTTGAAACTAAGTGGTCATATAAAAGGACAGTTTATCTCAAGACTCTTAAATTTTTTAAAAAATTTATCGAGCGGTTTAAAAATTATTCGCTAATTTGTTAAAGTAGACCGAAATGTTTACATATTTCTAATAAGAGCGCCCCGATACATACTAATCAAATCCTTCTTTCTAGCAATCGGCTGGAGGTATCTCCATGATCTTTCACACACGTTTTTAAAAAGATTGAAACTACTATGAGGTGAAATTGCATGTCAAAAGCGCTTCGGTTAGCACAGATAACAGTCGAACATCAAGACTGTCCATTTTTTACCGTATTTCTAAACATAAAAACTTCTTCCCAAAATATCTCGATAACGCTCTTACAGATTTCGCTTAAACTTCACGAACATCGAGGCGGCTATTGTAGGAAAAAGCTCCAGTAAACGATTTTGGAAGAACAGTTCCCAGTGCCGAGATATACTGCTGCAAGTAAAATAGGTAATGGTGTCATTTCGTTGCTATGACAACTACGATGTCATTGCAACCCTGATCATAACAAAGTTTCATCTTTATTTAATACAACTGTGGTGTTAATTTTTCCAAATCTTTGTTTATGGCGACGTAGTTTACGCTCAAACGTGGGAGGTATTCACCCTAAAAAACTGTATCGAGCCACCTTAAGTTCCCTACTCACTATACTCACATGTCGTCACGGCGGCCATATTGGTGTTCCAAAACAATGAAACGGAGGCCATGTTGGTGTACCAAGACATCCTTATGGGAAACTATTTTCTTAAGTAAAAACTTTCTTTTGTTCGTATTTAAGCAATAGAAAACGTTTTCCGTGTTTGCATAGCCTGATATGAACACGAGAGGGGTTAAGAGAATTCCAGACAGTTATGCAAACCCGAGACGAAGTCGAGGGTTTGCATAACTGTCTCGAATTCTCCCAACGCCTCGAATGTTTATATATCAGGCTATGCAAACACAGGAAAAAAGACTTCTATCGCTTTTATAAAATAACTTTCCCGAGAAAAAACGCTAAACTCTTTGGATGGCAATGATTAAAAGACAAATTCTTACCAGTCGCAAAGCCTTGTCCACCAAGTCTTGCACGTGTAATCAGTTCTTGTTTTGCAAAAAAGATGCTTTCCAAAATACGGATTTTTCTAGCTTAAAATGTCAGCTTAAGCGAAGAAAAATTGACACACCTTCTTTGTAACGATTTTCCAAGTTTCAGCCGACAAAGGGATGGGTAAATAAAGTAAACTTGTGGAGTTTTGAACTCGAAAACTTTTTTAAATTCGTGCTTACGTGGTCGCTTACGTGATTAGCGGTTGTGCCTAAATTATACCGTCCAAAAGGACAGCCGAGGAGTACTATGAAAGAGTTTCCGATTCGGGCCGACTTCGGAAATTCTCGACAACATCCAATATGGCGGCTCAATCGTGGTGAAAACTGACACCCAAAGGAACCGTTTTATCGCCAGAGAAGCGTGATTTACGGTATTTTTGACGCAGTTTGCGTTTGTTGTAAGTTTTGAAGTGTTCTTGGTCCTGTATAGTAAGCAATCCTTTTATAAATGTCTTATCAATTTGTCTTGTCCCGCTGGCCGGTATTACCAAAGAAAATAGTACCGTATAAAGGGACATCCTAAATGAAAGGAACATTTGTTGGCATGTACATCACCTCTACCTTTCGTTGTTAAACTGTGTTGTAGGACTGGATTTCTGCAGGTTTCTACAAGCTTAGGATAACTCTATGGGAACCTTTTTATTCATAAAAGTGGCCTTGTCCTTTTGGCCGGTATTACCGACGAAAATAGTACCGTCCAACGGACATCCTGAGTTTTAGCAACATTTGTTAGGAGGTGTATCATATCTGAGTTTTTTATTGTTAAACGGTGTTGTACAACTTGATTTCTGTACGCTTCTGGCTGTATAGGAATATTTTTATTCATAAAAGTGGCCCTGTCCTTTTGGCCAGTATTACCGAAGAAAATAGTACCGTCCAGCGGGCCATCCTGAGTTTTAGCAACATTTGTTAGGAGGTATATCATATCTGGGTTTTTATTGTTAAACGGTGATTCTTTAGGTTTCCAAAAGGTCAGGGTAACTAAATAGGAGTGTTTTTTTTTTTTCGTAAAAAATGCCTTGTCCTTTGGCCTGTATTATCTAAGGAAAAAGTACCGCCTAGCAGGACATCCTAAACTATGTCAGCAGTTGCTTGCATGTATTACCACATGAAATGCACCTTGTTATTACTCTCGCTTGCGTAAGCAGCGAGACTCATAATCTGCAAAGCGTTTTTCGCCCCCCCGGGGGGGGGGGGGGGGGTAGTCCCTTATATAGGCTGTGTAGGTATGTGCCGCGCCAAAGGTTTTTTTTTCAGCCGTTTTGGTTTGAAATAGGGTATCAAATTCGACCATTTTGGTCTGAAACAGAGTATGGTTTGAGCCTTCTAGTCTTGAATTGGGTATGTTTTTTAGAAGAATTAGCTCCTTCTTTATCATTTGGCGATAAGACCATTTCCCTTTTAATGTTTACGCCAACTACCATGTACGTGCCGTAACAGCTTGTCATACGCTCCGGTCACGCGCCGGGCTCCAGGGCTTCAGGTCTGAAATAGGGTATCAAAGTTTTGATCAGGTCTGAAATAGGGCAGGGAAAATCACAGATTTTGGTCTGAAATAGGGTAAGGGTTGCAGGAAGCGTGCTGCACACCCCACCCAATTTTTCTGGAAGTACCCCCCTCTCCGTTTTTGGGGTCACAAAAAGCAGGCCATTGTGCCGGGCGTTCCTTGTGGAGACCGTGGAAACTGGGACTAAGAATTGTTGCATGATTGAAGCCACGAAGAAAGCTTAGGAAAGATTAAATTTAGAGTTTTCCGAAACGTGTCGGTCCATGAATTCTATCGCTTGAAAGCGTTGATTACTTTGGAGCAAGTAAACACTACTGAGTGGTTGAAAAAAACAAAATCTTAATTAGCAAAATTGCGATGATCAGGTGTTGTAAACTTTCACTGTATGCAAATGAGTCTTGTGATGAGCATGCGATTTATTTTCGGCGAGGATTGAAATGACGTGCCATGCAAATCACTTTTTCGATATCTGGCAATGACGTAATTTCTCTGGAATCGAGGCCCTTGAATTTTCGTATATTTATACACGCGTATAGCCTGCTACCGGAAAGGTATTTTTGGTCGTCGCTAACACGCGTACTAAATCAATTCAGAAACAAATAACAAGTATCGACTTCTATAAAGTAGGAAGTAAAAAACCTTTAGCGAGTAAATCAGTCTCCCCAATTAGTAAGGCACTGTACCTGAGCTATAAGACATGAGACTATTAGAACTGTTATAAAGTCCAAATATGATTATGCTTATAAAATCGCTTATTTGAAATGTACTCTTAACCTGAACTCAAATCCCAAAAATGAAGCATTTTCGTTAAATATAAGCCGAGAAATCGAGGGCCAAAGTTGGTATCTAAGAGCGCTTTTTTATTATAGCAAAATTCGCTTACATTCTGCTTCACCAAATGAAGTACGATTGTTTTGATATTTCTAAATCATTTCTATGGCTGTCATATTACGCTACGCCAAAAGTGACAAAATACCAAAGATGCAACTTTATAATTCAAATCCACCAATTCACTATCAAGATCGATAAAATTAACATCAATTTGCTTTTTGAATGTGTCAGGATTGAAGAATTTAATTTCAATTCCCTCGTGTTTCATGTCATGTATCAAGAGACACGTTTTCTAAATCAAGATGCATGTTTTTTAAATCAAGAAGGGAGACGACAATTTTTGATCAGTTTTGTTTCCGAGAGGGACTGAAACCGAAAAATCTGCCATGCCCCATGAAGAATTCCGCCCACGCCCTCTCGCGTTAGATATGGCGGAGGAAGGAATCGAAGAACTTCGATCAGCACAAGTAGGAGTTAACACATCTCGAGCTAATGTGGCCTCAAACGTGTCAACACCTGACAAAGAACTGAGCGGCGATTTAAGAACGAGATAGGCTCGATCAGAAAGAAAGCAGAACAGGCTCTCCTAGGAGCGCTGGTGAAATATCACCACAGGCGCGCAAAACGATGATTAACAAACAAGATTCGTAAACTCGAACAGTATAAATCTCGCAGGAATACTATTACTAAGCAGACGTCTCACCAGAAAACGCAATCACCGGCTTGAAAGAAAACTGTCAACAAAGATGACAATGTAAATTGAAGAGCAAGATTAGCGAAGTCGATGTATTGTTAGCACAAATGAGATCACCAGTGTGTGCGAATATAAACCAAAGTGATCTTACTCTTGTCTCGTATCAGACTCCTTAGAAGTAAGGGGGAAAGGGAAAGCAAACCGCAGAGATAACAAAGCGGCCAAAAACCACAAAAGAAAAGAGCGGAGAAGAATCAAAGACAAAAAGCGCTTTTGTGACGCCATTGAATATCAAAAACCTGTCAAATGAACAACTGACAGATGAACAAATTACTCTACTATCGCGTGGTCTAAAGTTTATCCCTACACTTGTGGCAAAAAAAAATCTTATCAGGCGCCAGCTTCTCGCGGATTGCAATCAATTTGAGAGACGAATGCGACTACAATATATCTTTCACGGAGAAGAAAACGAACCTCATCCTTTCAACGTGAAGTCGGACTGGGAACCACAAGGCCAGCCATCTTTAGCTCTGGAGACCTTCCTAGAGGAGGTAAAATTAGAGCTCGCAAGTATTGAATTTGACAAGCCAAACGATGATATATCTACGGGAGAGCGCCAAGCTCTCAAAGAGTTATCGCGCAACAAAAGCATTCATTCTTAAGAAATCTGATAAAGGTAACACCACCGTACTGATGAGCAGACATGGCAAACTAAACGAAGGTCAGGTTCTGCTTGATGATTTAAATAACTACCGACCTACAGACAAACTAATGGTTGAAACTACAACCAAAAAAGCTCAACAACTTATTAAAACACTGCTCTCAGAAGGCACGTCGATAAAACGACGGCTAAATGGCTCTCCCTTACGCCTAATCCTCCGCGAATTCCAGTGTTTTACACTCTTACTAAAATCCACAAACCTATATCTGTCTGAAGACCTATTATCTCAGGGTGTTCCGGACCTACAGAACGGATCTCAGCATTTGTTGACCACCTTATTCAGCCAATAGCACAACTACAAGCTTCGTATCTTAAAGATACGACAGACTTTATTAACTTCATCGCGAGGATTAAACCTGCCTAAAAGTGACATACTTGTTTCATGGACGTCACAAGCCTATACACAAACATACCACAACGAGAGGGTATTATCACTGTATGCCATGCATAGGAAGAATTTCACCAAGGAAACCCTCCAGTCCCTACCAGGTTTTAAGCGAAATGCTTAGTCTGATACTACTAGAAAACTCGTTCCAATTTAACGAGAAAGATTATGTTCAAATCCATGGAACAGCCATGGACACGAAAATGGCCGTAGCCTTTGCTAACATCTTCATGGCCAAAATAGAAAAATAAATACTCAGACAGAGCAGCATTAAGCGCATCTTTTGGAAAAGGTTTAATCGATGACGTCATATCAGTATGGGACACAAGCATAAACGAAATAGAAGAATTCCTTCTAAAGGCAAACAACTTCCATCCTACAATCAAGTTCACGCCGCTGAAATATCAGAAACAGAGACTACATTCTTGGACACTAAAGTGTACGAAGGTGACAGATTCAACAAGGATTCTATCCTTGACGTTCGAACACACTTCAAGCCTACAGAGACATTTGAATACACGAGAGAGATTTAAATGCACTAGAACAGAGAAACAAAAATGCACGTAAGAAAATACTACCCTTTGTAACGCAATACCACCCTGCGTTGCCCAACCTCAAGAACATACTCATGGGGAAATGGCACCTTATACAGAACCAACCATATCTCAGAAACATCTTTAAGGAACCTCCCCTCATTTTATATCACAAAGGAAAATCCCTAAAAGACACTCAAGTAAGAGCTAAACTGTAAAGGTTTTAAGACCAATCTGTTTGCGAACTGCAGGAGTCGTGCAGGCCCGTCAACACTTCCAACCTGTATGCTCGGTTTCAGTCCCTCTCGGAAACAAAACTGATCAAAACTTGTCGTCTCCCTTCTTGATTTTTTAAAAAACATTCATCTTGATTTAGAAAACGTGTCTCTTGATACATGACGTGAAACACGTGGGAATTCAAATTAAATTCTACAATCTTGACACATTCAAAAAGCAAATTGATGTTAATTTTATCGATCTTGATAGAAATTTGGTGGATTTGAATTATAAAGTTGCATCTTTGATATTTTGTCACTTTTGGCGTAGCATAATGGCTGTAAAAAGCCTTCTACATGCAGACACATCAGATATATGATCCTTGTAAGGACGATGACAGATAAGGCCGCAGTTTAATGATCTGTTATCCAAATTAGCACGTTGTTAAGGCTAAAACATTGTTTTAATACGACGCCATATTGAGAGCACGTCACGCAACGATTTTCTCGCCACTTTCCGTGCTACAATCGGATCAGCGTCACAACAAACATTAAGAACAGCGGTTTACTCGTAAGAATTCAAGATGGCGACGAGAAAACAGCGCAGCGCGACGAAAATTAAGGGCGAATTAAGGGCAATTTTGCGGCTGTCTTGGACCGCACTGAAAACAAATCGATGTTAAAAGATGAGGATTTATAATACCGCGCTGAAACTTGCCAGGTTTATTCACATGATGTAAAGGAAAAATTTATTGAATTCCCGGCAATTTCCGGAATATTTTGGAATTTAATGCGGGCGGTCTGAAGTTACAGGGCATTACAAACAATTCCACCTCGATATCTCAGGAAAAATTGACTGGCTACTGACGGGAATTTAAGGTAAATGAACAAACTAGGTATAAGTCAGTTCCTATTTTCTTGTTACTGGGCTGCCTGTGCGGCCCAGTCATAAAATGGGCTTTCGGTCGTCTGCGGCGAAAACCGCCCTTGGGGGGTAAGACACGAGGGTCTGGTACCGAGAAACGATGTTCTCACAAACGGTTTCATATGATTTTCTCTTGCACGAGCCCTTGCACGGATACTTTTTGTACCTCGTCTGCGCTCCCCCTGAAAAACCCACAAAGCGTTGCGGACCTGAAGAAGGCTATTTGCGTTGTTCGAAGCGATTCGATCATGGGAGTCACTCTATGATTACTGGGCTGCCCGGCAAGCCCAGTCATAAAATGGGTTTTCGGTCGTCGGTGTCACAAAGTGGTCATCCGGGGGAGGGAAAACACGAGGATCTGGTACGTAGAAACGATGTTCTCACAAATGGTTTCATAGGGTTTTCTCTTGCATGAACCCTTGCACGGATACTTTTTGTACCTTGTCTGCGCTCCCCCTGAAAAACCCACAAGGCGTTGCGAACCTGAAGAAGGCTATTTGCGTTGTTCGAAGCTATTCGACCATGGGAGTAACTCTATAATTTTTTTATTGTTCGAGTCACTAAAGTCAGTTAGATGATGTTGGCGCTGGGAAACTCAGAGAAATGCTCGCGTTGCATTCAAACCGACACGCCGTTCACGGTAGGTTCACACTAAAAGACTGAAAAGACGACTGTGAGCGTCAGGTTTGGAACGCCGTGGCTGCTTCGTGAACTATCGATCGATGTAGTACATGAGCAGTTAAGAAGCACAATTTATGAGCAAAGTATTTCACCAGTTGACGACACTATGGCTGAAGACTTGATTGTAAGCCGTCATAGTCAGTGAAGCGAACAACTCAGTTGCCGATGAATGGCACGTCCATAAGCGAGGGACGTGACAACTTTGCCATGTTAGAAGACCGGCTTTTCCCTTAAATATTTCCTTCTTTTTAATGCAACACACGCCACTTTGGAGATCTAAATTTCGGATACTGAGGATAAAGAAGACACGGACAAACATAGGAACTGTGAGAATTTCGCACACAAGTTTAAAGCTTCTCCGGGACATCCCATCCGGGAGTATCAAAATATCTGCGGTACGAAGTTTAGCAGATATTTGTTTTCTGCACGTTCTGAATTTGGTATTTTCATTGTGTTTTTCAATGAAGTGTTCAGTAGTTACGTAATACGTGTTAATTGCGTTTCATATATAAGTTGTTGTCAGTCAGTATGTTCTTCCTTCGGGTCTGCAACGCCACACGCTACAACACTGTTCTTTTATTTTTATGTTATGGATTTTATTTTCATGTTTTTCTGTATGTGTTCCCCTTTTTTCAGTGCGGGGATTTTGGTCATTTGAGTTCCACGTGCTTGAAGCCTGCGGATTCTTCGAAGAGTAGCTCTCGACGCGATTGACTAGATGGCGACTCGTCGACCTGTGATGAAGTTGAGTGTGATTTAATTCATTTATTGTCTTGTTGTGGCGACGATTTTAGTGCGAAAGGCGGAAGCAGTGACGTGAAAGGTCGCTTGCAATCTTCGTTTAACTTTTGGGTCGAGACTTTAGATGCACCAGATTTTGTCCTTGATATGATTAGGCGCGGTTATAATTGCCGTTTGCCGAGTACCCCTCGCAGTGCTTTTTGAAGAACAATAGATCAGCTCTTCAGCATCCGGAATTTGTCGCTGATGCTATTAGCGAGCTTTTAAGTAAAGGCTGCATTCTTGAGCACGAATTCCCCCCGTACTGTGTTAATCCTTTGACAGTCGCTGTTGGGAAGAAGCTTCGCCTGGTTATCGATCTGGGACACGTAAACAATTATTTAGTAAAACCTATATTCAAGTACGAGGACTTACGATCGCTTTCTCAAGTTCTCGATGAGGGACACTGGTTTTTCTCTTGGGACCTTAAGTCCGGTTACCACCATGTCGATATTTGTCTCGACCACCAAAAGTACCTTGGTTTCGCGTGGCCTTGTTCTGGCGTCGTCAGATATTTTTCCTTTACAGTACTGCCTTTCGGGTTAAGTAGCGCTTGCTTTTGTTTTACCAAGTTAATGCGCCCGTTAGATAGGCGTTGGCGTTCTATGGGACACAACAGTTTCATTTATTTGGACGATGGTTTCGGGAGTCGACCAGACAAATGTTCTGCCGTGGCAGCTAGCTTAATTCAACGTAAAGAGCTCTCTTCATCTGGTCTTCTTTGTAACGAGGAAAAGTCTCACTGGGATCCAGTTCAAATTGGCGAATGGCTAGGCTTCGTTATTGATACTATTTTAATGTGTTTCCGGATTCCCGAGAAGAAAGTTCTTAAGCTTAAAATAAAGGCTTGCTAGATTCTACGATTCAGGATGGATTCTCTTCATTTCGCGAGTTAGCGAGAATAGCAGGCACTATCATTTCAGCTGCGTTAGCTGTTGGTCCAATTTCTCGTCTTTTGACCAGACAAATGTACTTCGCCATTGAAACCAGATCTGCTTGGGATGACATAATTCATTTTCCTCCGAGCCTTTTACAAGAACTGAAATTTTGGTATTGCAACATCGACTGCTTAAACGGCTATTCTATTAGGCCACCGTTAGCTACGCATACCGTTGTATTTTCCGATGCTAGCGACGTAGCGTTCGGAGGATTTTCGGCTACTTTAGACGGCTCCGTCGTTAGCGGCATGTGGGAGTGCGAGGATATCGGCCAAAGCTCTACGTTTCGCGAGCTGAAAGCAATTTTTTACGTGTTGCTTTCTTACGTGGCTCAACTGAAACACAAGAGAGTTAAAATCTTCACTGATAATCAGGCCGCCGCCAGAATAGTTGCTATCGGAAGCTCCAAATCTCACCTCCAGGCCCTGGCTATGGATATTTTCCATCTTTGTCTTGCCAACAGCATCGTTCTCGAAGCCCAGTGGATCCCTAGGTCTCTTAATAAAAGAGCAGATCTTCTTAGCAGATTTATTGATAAAGACGACTGGTCCATCAATCCCTCGGTATTTCGACTTGTCGACGCTAAATGGGGCCCTCACACAATTGATCGCTTTTCGTCCTATTACAATGCCCAGCTTCCGAGGCTCAACTCTAAATTTGCTTCCCCAGGTTGCAGCGGTGTGGACGCCTTGGCTCAGGATTGGCGACATGAGAATAACTGGGTTTGCCCTCCGGTGGGTGCCATTGTGCCTTCAGTTAGGGCTCTCTCGTCCTGCTCCGGTTACGGCACTTTGATCGTTCCACAATGGCCTTCGGCCTATTTTTGGCCTTTTTTGCACGACAACGCCTTCCAGTTCAAGGCTTTTGTTAAAGAAGTGTTTGAGCTTCCTTATATTGAAGACCTCTTGCTGGAGGGTCCAGGACAGAAGCAGATTTACAAAACGCGTCCGTCGGCGTTCAGCGGCTGCCCGAAATTTAAAATGTTAGCATTTCGGATAGATTTTAGGTGAGCTTTCCCATTTTTGTCTCCCCTTACAGCTCATTTTTGTCGGTGTTTTTTAGGTTTATCTTTGGCAGTGTATTTTTGCCTGATTTGGCAGCTTTGTTTTGCCTGTTTTGGCAGCGTATTTTTGCCTGATCTGGCGGTGTATTTTTTGCCTGGTTTGGCGGCGTCTTCTTGGCTCTGAGTTCGATGTCCGCTTCACCACGCAGTTTGCCTGTTTTGGCGCCGTCAGTTGGCCTTATTTTATGTCTTATTTTATTGGTCTACATTTGTTTTATTGAATGTTTGCTATTTTGTTGTATTTTTTACTGTTTTTTGCAGCATTACCGGGCCCAGCCGGTTCGGCTTCCGTTTGTCGTTGTTTCTCATTACATGTCGTTTTTGCGCTGTAGTACTGTCCGTGCTGCATGATTATGGTGCAGCATCATATTTTCTACTGTATTATAATTTTAAATGTTTTGCCTTTTCCTGCCTACTTTTATTTTATTTTTTAGATGTTCTCCAATCCGTGATTTGGAGTGAAGCGAATTCTTTGGCCGATCCATCCTTGCGCAAGCTTGTTCCAGACCCTCTCCATTTACAGTTTGAGTCCAAGGCTCCCTCTACCGTGCAGAAGTATACATCTGGCTGGATCAGATGGCGTGAATGGGCAGATTGTAAGATTGGCGTTTCAGTTATTCCAGCGAAGCCACGGCACATTGCTCTCTTTATCAGCGAACTTACTGCTGTTTCTATTTCTAATAATACGGGGATATCCCCTATAGAGTCAGTTGTTTATGGTATTAAGTGGGGTCATAGTCTGGCCGGTATTGTAGAATGCCCTAGTGGTCACCCCCTTGTTAAGTCGTCCTTGGAGGGTGCAAGAAGGAAGCTTGCTCGTCCTGTTCAACCCAAAGAGCCTTTATCCGTCGATACAGTTTTAAGGATCGCTGAATATTATATTTCTAGTAGTTCGCTTGCCGTTATTCGTTTTCTTTTCGTCCTCTTGGTTGGCTTTACTGGGTTTTTTCGTGTGGACGAAATTCGCAATATGACAGTTAGAGATGCCTCTTTTTTCAACGAGTACATGTCAGTTTTTATTCCTAAACGCAAAAATGATCAATATAGAGAAGGGCAAACGTCCTTTCTAGCTAGGTCTCATAAGGCTACTTGCCCAGTTTCTATCACCGAAAGGTTACTTAAGCTTTTCCCTTCAACTTGTGAGTCATCTTCGCCCCTCGTTAGGCGAATCGTTAAAACTAAGTCTAGGGAGTGTTTTCATGCTTCTAGAGGAGTTTCATATTCAACGCTAAGAGATGAATTTAAGAAATTTGTTAAACCATTTGTAGGTGACATTGCTCTTTACGGCACGCACAGTATAAAGTCTGGTGCCGCCTCAAATCCTGCTTGTCGGAGTGTTTCCGCTGATCTGCTAGATATGCATGCTGGCTGGAAATGTGCCACTTCAAAGAACAGATACATTAAGCACACCGTTAGTGATCGCTTAAAAGTTGCTCAAACTATTGCTATTTAGTTTTCGTTTGTTTATTACAATTATTTAGTTTAGTAGTAGTCTTGGCGGGGGACTTAAGAGCGGCCGTCCGTAAATATCGCCTGGGGGTGTGCAAAATGAAAAAATCGAAAATCCCCAAACTTTGTCAGATTATAGGTCTAGGTAAACTATTTCTAGAAAAATAACTTTTAGTTCCATTGGACTTTTATTTTACGCGTACGGCGACCGAGTCTGTTCGGAGGCTCTCAGATCAGTTTTCACAGGCTCAAGACCATATATTACTTAATAATCGTTTAAAAATTAAAGAAGTAACAAACTCTGCCTCTGAAAATCTTAATAGAAAGAGCACAACTTAACAAATAGTTTCGATGTGAAATTTTCCTATTCGACAAGAAATCTAATATTTTTCGGATTTTTAATAATTTTACTTATTTTACAGCTTTTTGACAGACATAAAATTAGCAAATTTCAGACACAAAAATCACTACTTGGTATACGGCTTTGAGCCATAACTTACCTACTGATGGAAAGAACAAGGTGTCTTCCTCAAATAAATGCAATAAAAATCTTGGGCAATCCTGCAGGGAAAATGTTTGAACGCCAAACAAAAGCGACCGTTGAGGTCAAAACACGCCATTTTGTCACGACACTCGAAGCCGGTTAAATCAATAAAAATGCTCTATTGGCCAGATTTCTCCAAAGCTCTTTGCTATTGAGTAATATTGATTAGACTCGACTTATTTGCATTTCTTTTGCCTAATTATTTCACTTACAATGCGCCCGTTGGCAGTCGAAAGCCTAATTTTAACCGGCGGTCAATGTTTCACAGCATTCGGATCACCTGTTTCAAAGCTTACTACCAATCGGATTCATGCACATAAAAGAACAAATTTACCGACGTTGGCTTACATAACGATGTATAAAGACTAAATATAATACTTATCTCTTAGGAAATGAGGATGTTTTGGAAATATTTAAAAATAACCGGCCATTGCGGTCATTGCGGTCTCCTCACATCACAGTACCTGCTCGCGTGAAGGAGAATGCGTTACTCACTTTTGTCCTAGGGTAGGGGGATACTCCAGACGAGGGGGTGGGGAATGTCAGCAGCACTGTGTCTGAAAAGTTCTGGAGTAAGTAAGATTTGTGCTGCATAATGCACTAAATCCTTCCTAAAACTAAAATCTAAAAGTAAAAAGATATGTCAGTTGGCTGGTTGAAAGTTCGACGAACTGATTACGAAACGTTTGAGAAACAAAAAATTATGCCACATGCGCTATCTATTATTTTGGGATATCTCGTCTGCTGCTCCTGGCATGCTTATTTTAAGCCAAAAGATCATTAGATTATAGGAAGACCCCATGGAACTACAATCTTGGACAGAATCATGAAAAATGAAACAACAACCGTAACCCACCTCCCTTCCCCCCAAAAATATCAAGGATGACACCGCGCAAAAGCCAAAATGCACCATTTTCCCATCTATTTCGTAGAAACATCGAAGACAACTTGGCGAAAAACTTCATATTAATCACTCAAGACTTCGCGATGAAATTCCTGCCCCAAGCAGCTCAGTACCACGGAAACTTGTGAAGCCAAAACCACGATGACAAACTAGTGAGGGTCAGCGGGATCTTTAGTAGACCTGGATCAGTAACATCTTCAGTACTGTCCAAATTATAAAATTAAAACAGTAAACTGATCCTTACGGCAGGAAGAGTGACAGAAAATGAAAGAAAGAAAACAAAAATAAAATGGCATTAGAATCCCATGGTGTAAGTCAACGTGTTGAACTCAGTAAGTGGCATTTATCTTTTCAGTAACGTATCTTTTTCTGTTACTACAGGGTATTCAAATCTCGCACGTGCAACCTAACGTTCGAATTGATCTTACATCTGTATTCATTTTTTTGTTCTTTTTTATTCCCGTTGAAGGTTTGTGTTGCAGACCGAAGTATTGGGCAAATATCATTCATCCTTTCGATGATCAAAATTCCCTAACCTCCAAATGCATAGAAAACTGGGCTTTATTTGAAAGACTTACACACAGCCCGCGATCGACATTATCGGTATCCCCCGGGGTCCCCGGGGGTGTGCCCAACGCCAAGCCCTCGAAAGCCAGCTCTTTTTTGTCCAGTTCAAGGATGAGTATATAAGCACCTTTTAGCGCCCGGACTTACATTAGAGAAAATATTGGTTTCTCGAGGAGAAGCACAGCCTTTCGGAAGATTACTCAGCTGAGCGCCCGGGCAACTCTCTATGATAATAGTGTATACGGCAACTGGCTCCACCAGATAGGGGTAGCTAAGGTTTTAGGGATATTGGAGGGTAGCGATTTTAATATTAAAAGTATATATGAAAAGTTGAGAAAAGGACGCAAAAGGAAGGGTTAAAAAACAAAATGCAGAGAAAATATCTTAGTTTTTTATCTTTTCAATTACATACAGTTTTAAAAAAGGAGAAGGAGAGGGACAGTGCATTCAAAGCAGTTTGAAGGGATACAAAGAAAAGCGACTGTTTAAGGGACACCATTTTTTAATGGAAAGTACACGAAAGAGGACACCTTTTCAGTCAAAAATGGTATATAAATGGGTAATGGCTTCATTCCAGCTGGGGCAGTGACTCCCCGTATAAAACTTTGAGTGTGTCGATGTTGCGTTTGATATGTTGATCTGGAAAGCGAAGATATTTCAGTAAAACTGATCGTCACGGAACGCGTAAAATCGTGCTCTTGAAACTAATTAGTAAGATTTTAAGCATGTCCACCTATTCTCTTCTAACATTCCCCAGCACAGTATTCTTCCATTAATGTCATTGCGTAATAACAGAAAATCTGGTAAGCTGATAAGCAAATTTACCCCTTTGGAACTAAATAGTTGAACGGGCTTACTGCTAAATCTCCTGACATCCAAGCTAACGAGGGATTGTGTCTCACGGCTTGTGCCCGTGCGAAGGCAGGGTGGGGCAGGGAGTCGGGGAGTGGAATTGGGGTTATGGATGTTACTGACTCTAAGTGTTAAAGACAACCGAAAGAAAAACAAAGTTTCGGTTAAATTTAATTCTAGACCTAGACAGATTCTGCGCTGTACCCTTTTAGCAACTTGTACGATTTTGAGCTACTTTTTCGATTCTGAGCAGCTTTTCGGAGAGTAAGCTACTCTCAAAGTTTGCGCATCTTTGGCATATTTTCACTATTTTTAAATTAAATTCATAAATAATCGATATTTCAACACATTTTCTTTTGAAATTCGCAAGGAATTTCACTAGAAAATTTCTTGCGTTTTGATCGGTTGGGTATCATATGTTAATAGATTCCAAATATGGATGTCCCAGATGTGACTCCATTTCCATAATGGATGGGTATCCTGGCCTGTGATAATATTCCAAATATGGTACAACAGTACGTACATTAAAGGTAGCACGCTGCACGCCTCTGCTGTCCGTTTCAGGTTTAAGGATTAAGGCCGAATGCTGTCTCACTGGAAGAGCTTAAGATGTTCTCTTTGTGGGTGACAACATCATAGCAAACTTAGCGACAAAGCTTCCCGCCAATCTTGCAACTGCTGACGGTGTTGTGTACTCAAGTGATACACGATGAAGTAGTCTTAGGACGTCTCAGTTTTATTTTCTCAATATTTTAGCTGATAAGATCTTTTTTTCTAGAGATCAAACGATGACAACCAGCACGCAGGATCTTCGTCCACGGCTTGTGCAGTTTATTCCTTAAACCGGAAGTGGAAGGTTATCATAGTGTGTTCAGTCAGTCAATTCAGTTTATTTTCTCTCATATTTTAACTAGTGATAAGTTAGAGCCTTTTTAAAGATTTTTGTTCACAGTTATAAACGTTTCTATTGAACTTGTTGCACACTATGAAACTTTAAGAAATAAACTTCAGAAGCTGTAGACGTAGATCCTGCTGGTTTTCAACGTTGGATCTCTAGAAAAAAAGATCTAATCAGCTAAAATATAAAGAAGAGAAAACGAGACGTCCTAAGACGGCATAGTTTCAGGCTGGGATAGTTTTGAATCACTGCCTAGGCCTACTTAAATTGTACAGTCAGCTTCCGGTTTGAAGTGCATTGCACTTCCTGCTCTGTGTCACGCAAACGTGACATTCCTACTCGGTGATGTACAAGTATTTGGCACAGGATGGGAAGACAGTATGCTGTTGCACATCTTTGATAGGCTTTAAAAAAAATGGTAGGTTTAAAAATAGGGTTTCTTGGTATCATATTAAGAAAGTTACAATTCCACGTTGAGTTGCGTGAATGATTTTGAGTTCTAAAAAGCTATGACGTTTCAACGCGCTTTCGACCGCGACAACTAAACTTACGAAGAGTATAGATATTACAAGACGCAATATGTCATTTGTTAGCAAACGGTTCCCAACAAAATGCACAGAACAAGGCATATAGCTGCTTAGAAACAAATTGTCTCGGCAAATGGAAAGAGTTCCGTGCGAAAAAAAGCATAAGTATCTTGTTAACCGGGAGTATCGTTGTTTTTCCCCTTCGAGTGTCGTGACAAAATGGCGTGTTTTGACCTCAACGGTCGCTTTTGTTTGGCGTTCAAACATTTTCCCTGCAGGATTGCCCAAGAATTTTATTGCATTTATTTGAGGAAGACACCTTGCTCTTTCCATCAGTAGGTAAGTTATGGCTCAAAGCCGTATACCAAGTAGTGATTTTTGTGTCTGAAATTTGCTAATTTTATGTCTGTCAAAAAGCTGTAAAATAAGTAAAATTATTAAAAATCCGAAAAATATTAGATTTCTTGTCGAATAGGAAAATTTCACATCGAAACTATTTGTTAAGTTGTGCTCTTTCTATTAAGATTTTCAGAGGCAGAGTTTGTTACTTCTTTAATTTTTAAACGATTATTAAGTAATATATGGTCTTGAGCCTGTGAAAACTGATCTGAGAGCCTCCGAACAGACTCGGTCGCCGTACGCGTAAAATAAAAGTCCAATGGAACTAAAAGTTATTTTTCTAGAAATAGTTTACCTAGACCTATAATCTGACAAAGTTTGGGGATTTTCGATTTTTTCATTTTGCACACCCCCAGGCGATATTTACGGACGGCCGCTCTTAAGTCGTGCCTGGCCCGCCACAGATTTCCTATCCCTTTTTCCCCACGGGGTTTTTTAGGTTAGGTTTTTTTCTGGCTCCCCTGGCACGGCTTACTTTATTTTACTTTTCACTTCTATTCTGTACTAGTTGTTTGCATTTTCGTTAATAAAGGGGTGTTATAGCGTTACCCCACAGGCCATAATCCAATATTCTCAGTGATTTGCTGCATTTGTGTTTATATTTCTATAGGTTAGTGCAGAACTTCACAGAGAGCGACTTGAGGAAAATAGGAGCTATTACTGACAAGCCCACGTCGAGGTTTCAGGGGGTTTGCTTTTGTTTGTATCTGTATCTTGCTAAGCTTTTATCATTAAATTTGTACATGATCTTGTGATCACAATTCTGTGTTTTCGCCCATTCAACAAGCACGCTATATTGATGTCAGCATTAGCGAGTTTCAGAAACATGCCTTTGAAAGTTTTCAGCTCTCGTGATGTTTCTTGATATTTCTTTTACCATTTTGTGGAGATGTAAACTGAAGCCACCGCAAAATGGAAACTTAAAAAAAGCGTATAATCCATTTATCTCGAAACATAACACACATGACTTATACGACCTTTATTTTCCTAAAGGTGTTTTGAATACAAACGAACACAGTCAATGTGAGGGGCAAAAACAGCATTAATACAAATGAACCATAGGGTTTTAACTAATATAAGGGTCAATTATTGTGCATTGAGATGAATCGCTGGAAAAGAGAGACTTCGCTTGAAGATGTGATCAGAAGTAGACAAAGGCATAATAGTGCGTCACGTTCAGTCTTTTTAATATCCAAGGAGTTACTGTGAATAGTGTTTCCATATTGTTTAGCTGGCACAAAAACCTCGGACGAGTTATAAAGCGGCATAGTTATCTTCCATGAAGAAAAGTTAGTCTTGGGTGAGACAAACAGAACTGGAGTGAATTTTTAACTCACATCGGTATCAGGTAAAAAATATGTTATCGATCGTTTCATCTATTTACATTGTTTGGAGTGCGTGCTGGTGAACGCAACATGCGAGCGAGAAATCTTT
>CALNXK010000132.1:1190000-1387500 GCA_942486035.1 Porites lobata
GAAACTTTCCTAGCAGGTCTGGTTGACTCTTCCAGACTTTTGTCTGGCTACAGTTTCTGCAGAAACTTTCTACGGTTAACAAGGTACCTGTCTGTGATACAGAAAGTTTGGGTTTTGAAAAGAAGCACAAGTGGCAGAACTGAAACAAAAGAAGAAGTTTGGAAAGGAAAACAATTCCCTTTGGTTCCTCTCGAATGTTTTTTCCTTGTAGATCCAACCTGTAAAAAATGATTGAAAGAAAAAACTTATTTAATCATAGCATCTGAAATAATAAAATAACAATAAAAAAATGATTATCATTTTCATTGTTTTTCTCAGGGTGTTGCCAGTTTTTCAACTTGTTGTAAACCTGGCTAATTGTGGGTTGGGATTTTATTCTCACATACATCCGGAAAAATGCTTTTTTTATAATTATTCTGTTGATTGCACACATGACAACTTTGAGCCCTTAAGCTATCTAGCCCACCCCAACGATGCATAATTTATTGCAAGTGGTTGAGTGGACAAACCAAACATTTTTAGGCCTGGGACTTCCAGTCTATGGGCTGGCTATGCCTCTTCTTCTTTTTTTTTTTTTGTTGCAATTCTTATCTGAGTAAATTAAAAAACAAATTTCATGTACTCTTGTTTCTAAATAGATCCTCTCATGATGGAAGTTAGTTTTAGGCCTAAATCACTTCCCAGAGGATACTTAGAGCTAAGATGTTAAAATGCAATAAATTTTGCATCTTTGCACCTTGGGTTCTGATGAGTCTTCACCGAGTCATCATCTTCCTTTAGTTTTTTATATGTATCTTCGATTTCTTCAGGACTCCATGTAGGGTCTTCATCACACTCAAACTCCTTATACGTGTCGTCCTGCATTTCCTGCTCATCTTCTGATTCATCCTCTTGCCCTAACTCTGTCTCATTTGTTGTCTCATTTGCTGGCCATGGATCAGTTTGAATAGCTTAAACAAATGGAATTAAAAAAATTCTATCACCATTAAAATTTTAACTATTATTAAATAATCAAATATTGATAAAATGTAATAAAAATATAAAGATAGGCCGTTATGCCTATATGACTCATCAACATCAATTATTGTTGACTCACCAGCATTCACCATCAGCAACTACTTCGGCTCTGGTATGCTCTTAAAGGTTTCAACCCACTGATCTTGATTGGAGATTAACTTACTCTTCAGTCTTGTGACTTTGCCCCTTAACTGAGTCACCTCACTCCTCAGGGTTTTGCATGTTGTGCAATTCCCAGCATGTCTAGTTGGAGTATCCTACAAAAAACAAACTTTCAACATTAATACAGGCTGTAATAACAAGACTTTAGAATTTTTGTGTTTTAGTATTGTTGTAAAATAACTGCAGATGTAGTTTTCCATTGTTATGATAATACAAAGATGCAAATAAACATTAATTAGAGTTACGCGCCTACCATAGAAACCTGTTCAAGTTCAGGAATCCTTAATGATTCATCAATCTGCATAACTTCATCCATATCCTGCACTTTTTCGATTCCCTGAGCCTCCAGGATCTGCATGGTCTCAGTAACCTCATCAGTGCCTGAAATCCCTTGGCTCTCGAGAGCTGTCTTATCACCAGGAGTACCTAGGACCTCTCAAGCCATCTCAGGATCAACACTTATCTCACCCGTGTCAGTCTCAGGGATGCAGCCCTCCTTTTCAGGATTTACCTCAAGCAAAGAACCCTGACTTGTATTCAGAACACCCTTGACTTCTGGAGACTCCTCAGGGTTGAGATTGGGGGCCCCCATAGTGTCAGCACTCTCCTCAGGTGCAGAACTTCCTTTCAAAGAGATCACCTCTTCTTCAGGATTGTCTTCTTCCTCTGTATCCTCATTAGTAGTTTGACCAGCCAGCATTTCATTTAGTAGCTAAAAATGAAAGTAGGTACGACCATTTTTTATATCTCCCCTTCAAAACAAGTTTAAATTTGAGCTTCATGTCGATGTTTTCAAAACTAGAAATGGAAGCAAGGTTAACCACATCTTTGCCTTAAAATGTATGCATCATTTGCAGACAGTGAAAATAGAATTAAAATACAAACGAAAAAAAAAAACCCGCAAACAGTAACTGAACTTATAGAATGTAGAAATCAGACTAAGTCCATTTTTGGTCGTTTTAAAAGACTCGCGTGTAACTCTTAATTTGCTGTAAGATTTCTTTGAGGGAAGTTTGGAGTGCTGTCAAATCTCAAAGTAACGGCAAGATAATCTCTCAAAAAATAGAGAGCCGGATTTCTATGTAGCTTCACTTTTTCTAAATTTTACGCTTGAGTGGAAAGGTCTGGGAATTGGGGAATTGACTTCACGTCCACTCAGCGCAAATGCCCGTTTTACTATAACTATGAGAAGAAAGCAGAAAAGTATGAAAACACATGCAACAATATGGAAAGTCCAAATAGTCAGAGCATTCATTACACGAATACTGAACAACGATGCCAGAAAAAATCATGTCACAGGTAAATGGGGAAATAAATATAACGGTGATACGCACAGCGCAAATACATTGTAATTTCACTCACCGATCGTAAACTCCGCTTTGATAGTGTTTGAGAGGATTTTTTCCAAATGGTTGGAAAAGTGCCCTTCTTCAAATTCCTTTTCATGTCTTTCATAGGAAAAGCAAGCGTAAAACAATCCCTTGTAAAATGCGCCGATCACACAGCAAATTTTCCCACTGGGTTGAAATTCTTCCGATGAATGGACACGAACCTTTTCCACTTTAATTTAACGCTACCCGAATCAGGAGAATTATGAATAGAAATCCCCAATTCATCGTTCTTTACGTCTCCACAGTCCTGAACAACACAACGTCTACCAGGCATACTTTCGCTTTAAGTCAAAAAAGCGAAGAAAGAACCTCCAAAAGCTTCCAAAAATATCTCGTCCTGCATGCGAAATTAGCCACGTTTGTTTGCCTTGTTTTGTCGCGTTGATGTTTCTACGTCACATCTCGCCCCAACTCCTTCAAATACTACTCCCGGTCATTTTTTTAATAGAGTAATGGCGGCAAGACATTTACGAAAATTGCCGTGCAAATAAACACACTTCCAGATCATATTTGGACTCCAAACTTGGCACGGTAAGTCACTTTTACATACATTTTCGAAATATGTAATCAAAAACAAATTCCCAAATTTGATCGTAGTAGCACTTTAAAAATGGTACTCTTTTTTTTTGGTTACGAAAGTCTTTCAAAAGGGTACAATGTTCTGAGTGAGTTTATGTTTCAGTCTCACATGAGGTTCTGTCACATGCAATGGTTGCCGACAGGTTCTGTCACATGCAATGGTTGCCGACAAGGTTTTATGGTAGCCTGAGTGTGTATATCCGCCCCCTCCCTTCAGAAAAAAATGCCCCTTTGCAGCCCAGTTAAAAATCGCCTTTCGGCGATTCTTGTTATTCCTAGCTGTCGAGAGAAAGCCAGAAATACGGAATTATTGAATTTTTGAGCCTGCGATATAAATGGGAAATAACTCCTTAGGGACACCTTAGATGTGAAAATTGGCACCTCGCATATCGATTTTCTGAAAGTTCAGCTCTCGCTTGATAGGCCTGTGTAATTGTTATTTTGCACCATTCTTAATCATTTGAGAAATAAATTTGTCAAATGGAAGGGTTTACAGCAGATCTAATACCTTAATAAAGTTCACTATTATTTATTATCATGTTTCTTGTAGAATTAATCGTTTTTCTATCTAATCTCCAAGCAGGCGAGACCTGAATGCAGCTGTAAGTGCGTTCTTGTTGTTACATTGTAATATATACCTTGTGTTTTGCATTCCGCCCACAGCCGGCGTTACCGCGTAAATTACCTAGTGTTTATTTAGTCCCTTGAGGACATTTTATGTTATATTAGCGGTATTAGACATGAAGACAGGGCAGAAATGGACCAGGTTTTTTTGACGCTCCCTTTCGCTCGGAGTAGTCAACGTTTAAGAAGTGTAATAAGGAAATTACAAGTGGCAGAATAAACGTGACGAAAGTGCAAAAACTGGTTCGTGATACTCTTCTACGTGGATACGACATATATCCAATTCAGTCAAAAAAACCTGAACAAGTTCGAAGACGAGAAGTCACAGGTTCTGTTCAAAGCCTCAAGCTCGCCGATTTGAAGTCAGTAGCTGACGAACCGCCGAGGAAAAGTCGCAAGCAGAAGCTAGACAAGTGGCAGTGAAAGCTCAAGACCTCAGAAAATCAGGAGCAGACTGGAATCTACAAAAGCAGCATATTCAGTAGGAAAAAGGTAAAACAGTTACTTTATTACCGCAGAAAATACGAAGAATCATTTGAATTCAAGTTCAGAAGTTACGCAACTGGACCTTGCTTAGATGACACCTTACATGCAATTCAGAAGAGAGTTTCATGAAGACATTTGGATGCATTGATTACATGAGGATGAATTGTCTTTGTTCCAATATTGGAAGTTAGAACTGAACAGTAAAGTTTAATATTTTATTCAATCGTTGAGAAAACGCAAAAGGAAAAAAACACTTAATTTCCCGCTTAATTGTGTTAAGTTTGAGTACGACAATAGAAATAGTTACGTAATATAACAATAGAAATCTACAAGTATTCAGCAATATACGCATTTGCAATTAGCGATTAGTTACAAACAATTATTAAGTCAAGAATGCCTCCTAAGGTGGACGTATCAATACTAATTGCGAAAAGAGATAGTACAATAGTCGCATTGTACGAACTTTTAGAAGAATTTCAAGTGCTTTACAAAGTTCAGCCCGTATTAAGTACGCTTGAAAATGTTTACAAAGAAATGGAAATTAAGTACAGAAGTGTCAAAAAACAGCAAGAAGCAATTACGGATAGGCTAATTGAGACGGGATCTACAGAAGAGCAACTTAAGGCTAATCAGCAGGTCGGAGATAAAGTCAGAAGCGATTTTCTAAAATACAGCGAAATTTTTGCCACTTATCAAAAAGCGTGCAATTCCCAGGAACCGGCGCTTAAGCACGATGCGCTCGAAGCTATGACCACAGCAGTAACCAAAATGGCAGACGTTTTAGGTTCGCAAAAGACCGCTAGTCACGGACTTGAAAAGTTATCAGTGCCAACATGGGACGGAAATAGAAAATCTTACGCAACTTGGAAGAGCGAATTTAACTATTGGATGTATAAGTACAAACAGGACGAAGACGAACAGCTGCAACGACTAAGAAAAGCGTTACCAAAAAACTTTTTCTGGTCTGATCAAGTGCGGCCAAGCAAGAAAATCGAGCAGGCGTGGAAAATTCTTGATACTGAATTTGGAGACCAAAGGAAATTAATGGACACACTGCTAAACCAAATTACCAATCTCAAACCAATAAAGAATGACTCGAACTCGCTCTCGCGTTACGCTGCTAGAATATTAAGCTTCGTGAACAATATGGAACAAAACGGTTGCGCAGTAACAAGCACATCGGAAGCACCCTTTGTCATGTCACAGCTTCTGTCTAAATTGGATGCCAGCGACAACATTGAATTTGGCCGCGAAATGCTACGCATGGGAAAAGAAGAAAATGTTTTAAATTTGATTGATTGGCTAAACAAAGAAGCAAGTTTACGATCGCGCATCAAAAGAGACACTAACTATCGCAATAATTCAAGAGAACACCGTTCTGACAATAACGCTAACGACAGTGGACTAGACCAGGATGAAAAATGCCCACTTGGTTGCAAAACAAAGCATTTACTTTCCGCGTGTCCTATGTACCAAAAGTCAACAGTTGATGAGAAATGGGAAATTGTAAAACAAAACAATCGCTGTCGAAAATGCCTACGAGCCCATCATACAAACTCTTGTAAGAAGCCCGACGGTACCACTTGCGATAAGTGTACGCGACGCCACCATCGTTCCTTGCACAATGAGCGTGTACCTCTTGCAAATTCAGACCAAAGCACAGAAACACTTCCATCCGCAAACGAAAGCCAAGAAGCTAGTAATCACAATGTTCAGGGCGAGACAAGCGTCCCCGCCATTTGTCCAGTTCAAAAAGTAAAGATTAGAGGCCAAAATGGAAATTTTATCGAAGCCCTAGCTATGCTAGATAGCGGCTCAAACACGAGCTTCATTTCAAAGAACGTTGTGAGGAAACTTGGCATACGCGGACCCAAAATGCATTTAACGATGAACTTAGCAGGAGGCCAAAAGAAGTCGGAAGCATCAGAGTTTCTCGATATTACTGTTGTTTCAAACACTGAACCAAGTATTCAGAAATCTATGCGAGCTTATGCAATAAACAAGCCATGCAGCCCAGCTAGAACAATCTCGAGAACGACATTGGAAAGCTATCCCCACTTGAAATCAATTTCAGAGCAATTACATCTATCGGGCGGAACAGTTGATTTGTTAATTGGAACAGACTTTGCCGACGCCTTTAATGATATGCACGTTATCGCAGGGAAATCCGGAGAACCAATTGCAAAGAGAAATTGCCTCGGGTGGTACGTCATGGGAACATTTGCTTCAAAGCAGGGTGAACGTCCCTCGGCTATCAATTCAATTGATGTAGGAACTGTTGATGTGTTAGAAGACATGAAAAAGCTCCTTACACAAGACATGTTGGGAGTAAGACCAACCGAACTTTGTACGTGCAGAGACAATGATCTTAAGGAGAACAAGTTTATCAAATCAATTTCAGAATCGACTCAGATTGTTGAGGGGAGAATCCAGGTGCGAATGCCTTGGAATGGCGAGGGACCCCCAAAGGAGAGCAATTACGATGTTGCATATAAAAGAATGATTTCTTCTGAAAAGTCCTTTAAGAAAAAAGATTGTCTCGAAATCGTTGAAAGTGAAGTTCAAAAGTTGCTGGATCAAGATTTCGTCGTTGAAATTCCCCCTGAAAACGTAAACCATGATCAGCCTGAATGGTATTTGCCTTTACAAGCCGTGTTCACACCTGACCGAACAACGCAAGTTCGACTAGTGTTTGATGCCTCAGCGAAGGGTCCAAGAGGAAAGTCGCTTAACGAGCATCTCGAAAAGGGACCAAACTACATAAACAGTTTGCCCAACGTGCTTTTGGCTTGGCGCTTTGACAAAGTGGCTTATACCGGAGATGTTAGGAAAATGTTCAATCAAGTGTTAATCCATCCAGACGACCAAGTCTTCCACAGATTCCTATGGAGGACAAACGAAAGTTTGAAGCCAAAAGTCTATCAGTGGAAAAGACTTAACTTTGGAGACAAACCAGCCCCAGATATAGCCGCAGGAGCAATCATTACCTTAGCCAAAGCTTCTCAAGACCAGTACCCGGAAGCCGCGAAGGAACTCCGAACCCATGTCTACGTTGATGACATTGGTGGCTCCCGAGAAAACGAGGATAAAAGTAAGCAGATCACGAGTGAAATCGACGCCATTCTCAGCAAAGGTCAGTTTCAAATCAAACAGTGGCATTCAAACAACAAGAAAATTGATCAGACAGATGAAGAGCATGTAGATTTTCTTGGCCACAAATGGAATAAGGTTCGAGACACCATTACCTTTAAGAAAACAGAGATTGTTGCAGAGGAGACGCCTGTTACAAAGAGAAATTGCCTCGCCTACCTGGCCCAGCTTTGGGATTCCACAGGCCTCGTGACTCCAACAACCATCGAGATGAGAATTGATTTACAAGAACTGTGGAGTTCAGGTTATTCCTGGGATGAAGTCCTACCAGACGAGATTCAAACAAAGTGGAAAGGAAATGTCCAAGTACTCAACCAACTTCTCAAGTACGAATTCAAAAGAAAGTTAAAGCCAGATAATGCAGTTGGAATGCCAGAAACACACGGATTCTGTGACGCGGGAGAGAAGGCTTATGGTTCAGCCATGTTTCTTCGTTGGAAACTTGATGACGGCAGCTATACCTGCGTTCAGCTCATGGTGAAAGCCTTTGTCTCACCCCTAAAGAAGAAGTCAATACCACGCTTGGAGTTAATGGGTTGTCTCGCGCTCTCAAGGCTATACCGAACATGTAGAGAAGCCTTAGAATTCGCGGAGATTAGCAGCTGCAAGAAAGTGTTCTGGATCGACTCCCAAGTTGTACTGTCATGGCTTAAAACAAGTCCGAGAAAATTTAAGCCGTTTGTCTCAGTACGAGTTGCTGAAATCCAAGAGACAATTGACCCTCAAGAGTTCAGCTACATCAGATCTGAACATAATCCAGCTGACGCCTTGACGAAAGGAATTCTCCCGGAACAGCTGGAAAAATGGTCACAAGGACCGCAGTTCCTTAGAAAGCCGCAAGAAGAGTGGCCCAAATTTGAAGAAAATTCCCTGAAGATCAATGAAGAGTTGTAAGCTGAAATGAAACCTCCCATTGAAGCCAGACCAACGTCCTGCGACAAATCAGAATTTTCAACTTCCCAGAAAGAATTAAGAGACAATCCTCTCTTTGAACATTTGATGAAAACGTGTTCAACATTCTCAAAGGCCAGGAAAACGTTTGCTTACGTACTAAGATTCGTCAACAACACAAGAATGAAAACGCAGAATAGAGATCCAATTTCGCCAAAAGAACTGACGGAGTCAGAACTTCGGTTGTTCAAATGGTGCCAGCAGACGATCGACGTCGACAAGCTAGACAAGAAGCTTATTCCGTCAAAGGACGAGCAGGGATTATTACGCGCACATGGAAGATAGGAAAACATAAGGACGCTTCCTGATGAAATGCGCAATCCTATTATCCTCCCGAAGAGCCATCGATTAGTCGAACTGTTACTCGTTCACCTACACGGAAAACGAGCGCACTGTGGTTACAAGAGCCTCATTTACGAATCAAGAAAGCGATTCTGGATTGTGGGAGTACGTCACATGGAAAAAACATCTAACAGGAAAATGTGTGACTTGCAAGAAACTGCGAAAGAAGCCATTGGAGCAGTTAATGGGCCAGATTCCAAAACTACGCGTAGCGGCAGGGTTTCCAGCCTTCAGTAACACAGCCATCGACATGTTTGGACCTCTGCAGGTACGACTTGGACGAAAAACGCTGAAAGAAGCACAGGTAATTATATTTACTTGCATGACAACCAGAGCAGTCCATCTTGAACTAGTAACAGACAGAAGTACCGACACGTTTCTTATGGCGTTTCGACGATTTGTTTTCTTGAGAGGAAAACCTAACAACTGCTGGTCCGACTGCGGAACAAATTTCATTGGAGCTCAACACTACCTGAAGGAACTTTTGAACGACTGGGATATGCCTAGAATCCAGAGCGTTGTCTCAGAAGAATTTTCGTCTACCTTTCAGTGGAGTTGGAATGTCCCTCGCGCCAGTCACCAGAACGGAATTGTGGAGAGTCTCATCAAATCAGTACGACAAGCGTTGGATGCTACATCCAAAAACCAAGCCATTACAGAAGAGCAGTGGAGAACGTATTTAGCAGAAGTTACATGCTTAATAAATCAGCGTCCTCTCTACCCAAGCTCAAACGGAATTTGGGAAAGCCCGCCTATCACGCCAAATGATCTTTTGATCGGAAATCACTTTCCACCTCCGATGCCAGAAGTAGAATCGAAAGTAAATCCAAGACACCTCATGAGAAGTACAGAGAAACGAGTGCAAGAGTTTTGGAATTGCTGGATGAAATATTTTGCTCCCAATCTGCTGCCAAGAAACAAGTGGTTCAGAAAGCGAGAAAATCTACGAAAAGGAGATTTGGTGTTAGAAATTGAGCCAACTCCCAGGAGAACGTGGAAGATGGGACTTGTACTCGAAACTTATCCCGGTGAAGATGGTCTTGTTAGAAAAGCAAAGATTAAAACAGCAACGTCAGTCTATGATCGACCAATTCACAAACTATGTTTAATCGCGACAAACGAAGAATTAAACAGCATGCCTTAGTTACAACCTAGTTAAACTAACTTATGTAGTGCAAAGAAACAAGCTGCTCAACCAATTACTTAAGTAATTCGCTTTCCGCACTGGGGGGGGAGTGTTTTGCATTCCGCCCACAGCCGGCGTTACCGCGTAAATTACCTAGTGTTTATTTAGTCCCTTGAGGACATTTTATGTTATATAAGCGGTATTAGACATGAAGACAGGGCAGAAATGGACCAGGTTTTTTTGACGCTCCCTTTCGCTCGGAGTAGTCAACGTTTAAGAAGTGTAATAAGGAAATTACAAGTGGCAGAATAAACGTGACGAAAGTGCAAAAACTGGTTCGTGATACTCTTCTACGTGGATACGACATATATCCAATTCACCTTGCTCTCTGAAGGCTTTTTCCTACCAGCTGGAGACAGCTGAATAAAGATAGTTTTATTCATTCCTTGTTGTTGTAATCACCTAAGAATGTCCACCCAGGGGGACAATCTATAGGGAGTACTCAAAACTGACAGCTTGAGGTGCCGTTTTATCGCCAGGGAAGCGTGATTTTAGGGTATACTTTGCGATATTTGAGATTCTCATGTTCTTTGAAAAATTCCTGATTGATCATATCAGCAGTCGATTATGTAAGTGATATCCTTCCATTCATGTTTTATAGTTAGATCTATTATTATCATAAATATTATTGTTATTGTTGTTGTTGTTGTTATTTATTATTGTTATAGAATCATTGTTATTTCCTGTCCTCATTACTTGTGTGTTGTTCGACTGGTCAGTATCACTCAGCAAAAAAAAAAAGGTTGATACAGTTGGCTGTACTCTCTGGCTGGCACTATCAAAACAAATCCAAATTCTTCTTTTTTGTGACAACAACATTATTCTCAAACCCCCCCCCCCCCCACCTCTCCATACTGAAATTGTTGTTCAGTTTTATCCTTGGTCTAAATTTTATTTTCCTTTGTTTCAAACTCATTATCATACATTACCATACCCAAAAACCTACCTACCTTGGCAGCAACCAACCTTGGTTGTTGATTCTGGAGACTCTCTATTTTTAACTTCCCCCATCTCCCCATTTGTCAACAGCCCCAATAACCCCACTACCGGTCGGAGAAATAAATCAAGTAAACAAGATCCTCGCGTTGCTTTGTGCTGCTCACTAGTGTTCATTTAAAAAAAAATGAAAAAAGAATTGAAAAAAAATTTAAAACTTTGAAGAGGAATCTAGGCTAAATAGACAGTACATTGTAACTGTCTACCAATTTCATAACAAGAAACCGTAAAATTCTGAAAATAAGCCCCTCCAAATATAAGCCCCCCAAACCGGTCACGCAAAAAACCCTCCGTTAACTCGCTCCTCCAAATACAAGCCCCCTGGGGACTTGTACTTGGAAAATTGCCCTCAAATATGTAGTAAAACAAAGCAAAATGGTAGATTTATTCCCAGCTATAAGGCTAGCCCAATCGATTTTGAAACGCAAATTTCCCGCCGTAAATAAGCCCCTCAAAAAGGGCCTTTGAAAAATATAAGCCCCTGGGCTTATTTTCGGAATTTTACGGTATGCTTGGTTCTTCGTTCATGGACGAAATTACAGAAACTCATCAGTGACAAGTTCTATTCAATTTCTACATTACAGATGTACCAGAGCAATTCTGAACTCAACTCATTGTGGTGTCTTTGTCTGTATGGTAGGTTTTGCTTTTTCATCACCTTTGCAATGAACATTATTGAATGGAAAGTCATTCATTATGCAATTCCATCAAAATAAATATGAAATTTTAAGTATTATCCATCAAAACAATTCTCATACATCACTACTGTCACTGATTAGTTTGCAGAGTACCTCAGCAGGGGGATAATGCCCAACTGTAAGCAGATATTAAAACATGGGCACCCAACGTCAATTTTCGGAAAATATCTGTTCGGAAGACGATTTGAGATGTAGACTTTTCGGAACATTTGTTGTAAAATTTCTTGCTTGCCTGCCTCTCCTAGGATTTTCAAACATCTAAAAATGGAATAATTGCCCATTTTTCACGAATTTTCACCCTAACAAGGTCACCTAGAATTTTCAAGAGCCTTTTTTCTGGCTGAAATTTTCGAAAATGTAAGTTTTGATCCCTATAATTGTCGGATCACTAGACTTTCAGCTAGGAAATCCGAACAGATGAAAAAATTTTAGGGGATAAAAATATGCCTACATCTACCGTTTAAACACTAAAATACGTTCAACAATGCTATGGTTAAGTGGTTTTGAACTATATTCGCGATGGGTGCCCCTGTTAAAAGTTCAGACGCTAGACAATTTTCAAAAATAAAAACCACTCCCGTTTGGTTATCCTTGGATTTCAAATGTCAAACCAGAAAAAGGGTTTTGCACTTCCCCATCTGATTACAACAACAAGGAATAAATTAAACTATCTTTGTTCAGCTGTCCCCAGCTGGTAGGAAAAAGCCTTCAGAGGGCAAGTATCTATTACAATGTAACAATAACAGGCGGCATGTCATGTAGTAATACATGCAAGCAACTGCTGACATAGTTTAGGATGTCCTGCTAGGCGGTATTATTTCCTTAGATAATACAGGCCAAAAGGACAAGGCAGTTTTTACGAAAAAAAAAACCTTTTAGCAATAAAAAACCCAGATATGATATGCCTCCTAACAAATGTTGCTAAACTCAGGATGTCCCGCTGGAAGGTACCAGGACAGGGCCACTTTTATGAATAAAAATATTCCTATACAGTTATCCTAAGCTTTCTCGATCTAATCTCCAAGCAAGCGAGACTGAATGCCGCTGTAAGCGCGTTCTTGTCTTTTATCAAATCATGGCATGACGTTAAGGTGGCTTGATACAGTTTTTCAGGGCCAATACCTCTCAAGTTTGAGCATAAACTACGTCGCCATAAACAAAGGTTTGGAAAAATTGCCACCACAGTTGTATTAGATGAAGATGAAAATTTGTTATGATCAGTGTTGCAACGGCATCAGAGTGGGGGGGAGGGGACATGAAGCAAACCGAAGCCGCACGTCCAAGACGTAATCAATCTACAGAAACGATGCGCCAGAGTAATCCTAGACAGAAAATGAGACACCCCAGCGGGGCCTTTATTTAGAGACCTTAAGGTGGCTCGATACAGTTTTTCGGGGTCAATACCTCTCAAGTGTGAGCATAAACTACGTCGCCAAAAACAAAGTTTTGGAAAAATTGCCAGCACAGTTGTATTAGATAATGATGAAAATTTGTTATGATCAGTGTTGCAACGGCATCAGAGTTGTCATAGCAATAAAACGACGCTATTGCCTATTTTACTTGCAGCAGTATATCTCGGCACTGGGAACTGTTCTTCGAAAAGCATTCCGGGAGCTTTTTCCTCCAATAGCAGCCTCGATGTTCGTGAAGTTTAAGCGAACTCTGTAAGAACCTTATCGAGATATTTTGGGATAAAGATTTTGTGGTTAGAAATACTGTAAAAAATGGACAATCTTGATGTTCGGCTGTTATCTGTAGAAAACGAAGCGATTTTGACCCGCAATTTCACCTTTTAGTAGTTTCAATCTTTTTAAAAACGTGTGTGAAAGATCAAGGAGATAGCTCCAGCCGTTTGCTAGAAAGAAGGGTTTGATTAGTATGTATCGACGCGCTCTTGTTAACGGTTTTATGAACATTTTGGTCTACTTTAACAAATTAGCGAATAATTTCTAAACCGCTCAATAGATTCTTGAGATTAACCTTCCTTTTATGTGACCTTTTAGTTTCAAGATTATTGATAAATTGTAAGGCAGTAAAATAAGGGCTACAATTCGCTAATATTTTGGCAGAAATTTTGTGTTTACAAGTGTGAGCCTCTCATTATTCAGGGTATTGTGTCCAAGTTTCATATTTTCCTGCACAACAAAAGCTAGCATTTTTGCATATTTTAAATGCATTGTTAGTTACTGCTGTTCACGTGAAAATGAAACTTGGAGACTTGAATAATTAGAGGCTTTTACTGGTAATGACGAAACTTCCGATAAAAAAGTAACTAATTGTAGCCCTTATTTTACTGCCTTACAACATATCAATAATCTTGAAACTAAAAGGTTATATAAAAGGAAGGTTAATCTCAAGAATCTTAAATTTTTAAAAAAATCTATCGAGCGGTTTAAAAATTATTCGCTCATTTGTTAAAGAAGACCAAAATGTTTACCAAACCGCTAACAAGAGCGCTTCGATGCATACTAATCAAACCCTTCTTTCTAGCAATTGGCTGGAGCTATCTCCTTGATCTTTCACACATACACGTTTTTAAAAAGATTGAAACTACTAAAAGGTGAAATTGCGTGTCAAAAGCGCTTCATTTTCTACAGATAACGGCCAAACAACAATATTGTCCATTTTTTACTGTGTTTCTAACAATATAAACATTATCGCAAAATATCTCGATAACGCTCTTACAGAGTTCGCTTAAACTTCACGAACATCGAGGCTGCTATTGGAGGAAAAAGCTCCCGTGAATGCTTTTCGAAGAACAGTTCCCAGTGCCGAGATATACTGCTGCAAGTAAAATAGGCAATAGCGTCGTTTTATTGCTATGACAACTCTGATGCCGTTGCAACACTGATCATAACAAATTTTCATCATTATCTAATACAACTGTGCTGGCAATTTTTCCAAAACTTTGTTTTTGGCGACGTAGTTTATGCTCACACTTGAGAGGTATTGACCCCGAAAAACTGTATCGAGCCACCTTAAGGTCTCTAAATAAAGGCCCCGCTGGGGTGTCTCATTTTCTGTCTAGGATTACTCTGGCGCATCGTTTCTGTAGATTGATTACGTCTTGGACGTGCGGCTTCGGTTTGCTTCATGTCCCCTAGCCTGCGAGCAAGCTCTCCTATTTGGGCAAGCGAAGCGAGCCTCGCGAGAACGCGTTTCACTGGCCCAAATAGGAGAGCTTGCTCTCAGGGTACATGTCCCCAAGACAATAACCCCCGTAGTAGTATTGGCTGGATAAGTGAGTTGTAAAACAAACTTCTCAGCTTTCAGTCACAGAAATTTATCTGTTCTTTTCAAAAGGCAAAGTCGCTTTCCTATATTCGATACCGTTACTTAAAAACAGTTGTCTATCTTTATGCCAGGTAGTTTAGTATCGGCTACAGAATCAAGCTGAACCTCAACTGTTCTCACATTAAGATTTCTGCCGTTCAAGCAGTTAGCCCCAAACTTATGCTGTAGACAATCGCTTGCAGGGACGAGAATCATCAGCAAACGCAAACGCAAACACAACTTACATATAAGCTTCTGGGAACGAAAACTCGAACTTAGTTACCCTATAGCTTTGTGGAAGACGAGCTCAGAGCACTAGCCTAATCACCAATTAACCGACTGCTGCTTCAGCCACGAACACTGAGATACACTTTAGAAAATAGAAGTAGTTGATTATGTAACTGAAAAGGAAGCTGCGTACTTACCACGGAAACTGCGAGGTACTGTTCTCTGTGACGCAACCAGCAGTCACATGAAAATTATGCTGCTTGCTATAGCTCTAATCAATGATCAATTTTCTGTACGAGCCATAGAACCGTGAGATCTCGACATTTTGACACTTTTCCAGTCGTGAGGTAATGAACCGTTCACCCGCTAGATCATTCTTTCTGTTGACATTTGCTTGAAAGAATTATCTTTGATCCTAGCGCACTTGTAAAATGGATTTAAGATAAGAAGGCAGTCTTTGCCAAATCATTCATATCGTATCAGAGGATTATAGTTTTTGTTTGATATTATTCAAAAGTAAATCAACTGGGGTAAAGATACAGTCCAGTTCAGAACATCAGGTTAAATTTTCAAAGCTATCCCCGGCGTTGTTTAGCATTGGTCACCCGGTGAAGGCCCTTACATAATGGAGAAAGGGTGGGCGGTTTTGAGTATTTTTAGAGTCCGGGGTATTCATTTTTAGTGCCTATTAAAGGCCATTTGTGCATGATTTAAAAAAAGCCATCGTTTATGATTTTTCCAAAAAACTGTTATCATTAAATAGTTTGGAAATGAATAAACTGACGATGAATGGCAAGATTTAGAATTTTAGACCAGACGTCACATTCCCGCGTTCACTTTAGAAAAAGACACGTCATTCATGTTCACTGAACTGGCAATAGACCCGAATGACGCACGTGTTTTGTAGGAATAAACTTCCTTCGTGGAAAAAATCTGGACCGAAAAGTCCCAAGTACATATTTACTGAACGACCTGCCATTTCATTGACTTATTCTAGTTTTGGCTTTAAACTAGGGTTTTTCCTACTTATAATTCCGAATATATTAGCATCTCTGCGGTACCAGTCACCTGAGTTTGACTTTTGGGAGTCATTTGCATTAATCTCAAACGTGAGATACACCAGCTAATCCGTAGTTCAAAAAGTACAAATTATTAGCTACAAATGCTCTTACTTTTTTCACCACTCTTATATAATTCTGTCTCGTTCCAAATGCCCATACTTCTTCAGTTTTCAAAGAACTGACAAAAGTAAAGAGAAATAATTTCTATTCTGTTGAAAAACACTAATCTTTGCCACAACTTTAACCCAAACCTTACTACGCCGATGGAATGCCGACGAAAACGGGTTTAAAGCGATCAAAGAAGGCCTATAAATTTCCTCCAACTACTACAAAATATAGCGGGAAGCGGCCAGAGAAGTCAGAGAAAGCGTTTCGTCGTACGGAGAAGATCTGGAAAAGGTACTTGGTCCTGGATTACAGAATTGGGGAAAATTAAAATGAGGGATTCGTTCGAGAAGCAATATCGTATGATTTCCTGACGGCGGCGGATGACCGTCGAGTCAGAAACTCGGGCATTTACGTCGTTGTTGATTATGTAAGTTTCATGAATGATTTTTATTGAGGGTCGCTGACTGGATTCAGCTGTACGGTTATGCTCTTCAGTCCTTCTCAATTTTCTAAACATCAGCCGAAGCGGGGTAAGTCTATTTTGGGTTCGTTTGTATCATCTTCAAATGGATACCTATTATTATTTTAGCACAAAAACCTGTTAAGGTCGACACCGATCACTCGATCATTTTATTCTCAATAACTGCTAATTGTGTGAAAGTGTAATGTTCATAGAGAATGTTGATGGAGATCACTATTTCTTAAGCCTGATCGCACTCAACAGCTCAGTTCAGTCACAGTTCAGTTTTTAAGTGTGGATAGTAGTAGATATTTTTACACTGTTTAAATCTGTAAAGTTAATTGTTCTGATTGTTTTAAGGGTACGAGGAGTGTAATCACATGAATCAGAGATTTTTAGTAAACAAAGTAATTGCACTTTTGAGCTTTGGTCAAACTCAGGTGGTTGTGAGTTTTAGGTTTGATGTTAAGACTATCTTGTTTGTGTTTTTGCGGTGACTCTAATCTCGATTTGAAATGCCTGTATTTGATTTTTTTTTTTTAAGTTTAAAGATGAAAATTTGTGCCTTAATTGAAATCGAGTTTTTTTCTTCTGCCAAGATTTAAGGGTACTTAAAGTTATTCATAACTTGTGATCAATAATAGATGTATAATTGTTAAGAACTTCCTTGAATACATTTTAGTGTTGTTGAGAGAAGATGGTGATGACCAGCCTTTAACTTTACAAACAAAACTAATCCTAAAGGAAACATTGATGATAGTGCATTTCCAGCATTAAGTAAAACAGATTGGCCTTCTTGATGCAACAGAGCAGCTTAGCCGTTTTAGGCTGTGGCTCTGTGAGAATTATATTCTCCAGGTCTTTCAGAGGGAACTGAAAATGAGCTTTCAGATATTGTTTGACCCCCTGTTTAGAATTAAGTAAAACGTTTGGCCTTCCTGATGCAACAGAGCAGCTTGCCCTTTTTAGGCTGTGGCTCTGTGAGAATTATATTCTCCAGGTCTTTCAGAGGGAACTACAAATGAGCTTTCAGATATTGTTTGACCCCCTGTTTAGAATTAAGTAAAAAAGTTTGGCCTTCCTGATGCGACAGAGCAGCTTAGCCTTTTTAGGCTGTGGGTCTGTGAAAATCATATTCTCCAGGTGTCTAAGAGAGAACTAAAAGTGCGCTTCCAGATATTGGTTGAATCTCTGTCCAGCATTAAGAAATACAGTTTGGCCTTCCTGATGCGACAGAGCAGCTTAGCCTTTTTAGGCCGTGGCTCTGTGAGAATTTCATCCTCCAGGTGTCTCAGAGAGAAATAAAAAGTAGCTTTATTTTTAAGACATTGTTTAAGTATTTAGTTCCCAGTATTGTATCGTGTTGCTCAAGAGCTCTTTCAAATATTGCAAGTGTTTCGCTTACATTTGAATTTAACCCCATCCAGATCCAGTGAGGCCTTTAAAACAAACGCGTCATTTTTAAAAGTTTTTGCATAAGGCAGTTTCCGTTTGGCGGTTAGTTCTGGCCTTGAATGAAGATTCCATAAAAAGGTTGCGTTTACATAAAGTTATGGAGATCTTGTAAGCACGGATTGAAATATATGAAACGATTCATAAATTGTTTTGAACTGTGGATGAAGGTATGAAAGTGAACATGATCATCGCAGTAAAATGCGCAGCCTATTCGGTTACTTTTGCCAGTCTGAAAAGCGTTAATCAAATGTACCCGTCGGATACATCTAGAAATCCCTTTTAACCTTGCCTTGTGTTTCATTCGATCCTCGATCTTTTACAGAAAACCTCTTTTTGAGCAAACTTTAACCATTTTATGACGTTATTTTATCATATTTGGTTAAAAACAGTATCCAAAGGAACATGAACAGAAGAGGTGAGAAACGCGTAGGCGCCGGGCAGGAGAAATCACCTTCGTTTACCAAAATAACAAAAGAAATGAATCAATAACACTGGCGAGCAAATAATCATTATATAAATTTGGAAAGTCGATGGAAAAGGTTACATAAGTTTGGAAAATCAAGCTTTATTTCTCGACCTTGAACCTTCGACAATGATTCATGCAGACTCCGTGTTATTTCTCACCTCTACTGATGATCGAATTCAGAAGTATTTGTTGATGTTTGGCTTTCCCTGGACAAATCCATCGGTGAATGCTCAATGGTATATAAAAAAATGAGCTGGCTGGTATGGCTTAAAGTCTATAATCATGATTTTGGCTTGTAATTAATTCAACTCTACAAGGTTTGTTTTAAGTATCCTCACTTTATGTCTCACGCGCGCGTCCTGTGACATGCAATTCAGCTAAGAAATGGTATCTAATGCGCATGTGTATCAGCTGACTTTGTCCCTTTAAGAAACCATTGGACCTCCATGACTCTTGGTGGGTTAATTTAAGAAAATAAGTGCTTTTCAAGTGTAGGTTTTTGTTGAGGGTCGAGGGTAAATTGTCGAGGGTATTTTTTTAAATAGTTTTTTTTTGAGCTTTGGTCGCAAGATTTCCCGATTTTTCGGACGAGTAAAAACATTCCTTGCAACAACAAGAAATGAATTAAACTATCTTTGTTCAGCTGTTCCCAGCTGGTAGGAAAAAGCCTTCAGAGGGCAAGGTATGTACTTCAATATAGCAATAACAAGCTGCATGTCATGTAGTAATACATGCAAGCAACTGCTGACATAGTTTAGGATGTCCTACTAGGCGGTACTATTTCCGTAGATAATACAGGCCAAATGGACAAGGCATTTTTTACGAAAAAAAAAACACTCCTGTTTAGTTACCCTGGCCTTTTAAAAACCTAAAAAATGACCGTTTAGTAATAAAAAACCCAGATATGACATACCTCCTAACAAATGTTGCTAAAACTCAGGATGGCCCGCTGGACGGTACAAATTTCTTCGGTAATACCGGCCAAACGGACAAGGCCACTTTTATGAATAAAAATGTTCCCATAGAGTTATCCTAAGCTTGTAGAAACCTTCAGAAATCCAGTCCTACAACACAGTTTAACAATGAAAGCTAGAGGTGATGTACATGCCAACAAATGTTGCTATAATTTAGAATGTCCCGTTGGACGGTACTATTTTCTTCGGTAATACCGGCCAGCGGGACAAGACAAATTGATAAGACATTTATAAAAGGATTGCTTACTATACAGGACCAAGAACACTTCAAAACTCACAATAAACGCAAACTGCGTCAACAATATCGTAAATCACGCTTCTCTGGCGATAAAACGGTTCCTTTGGGTGTCAGTTTTCACCACGCTTGAGCCGCCATATTGGATGTTTTCGAGAATTTCCGAAGTCGGCCCGAATCGGAAACTCGTTCATAGTACTCCTCTGCTGTCCTTTTGGACGGTATGATTTAGGCACAACCGTGATTAGCGCGCGAAAAGCAAAACATGTTGACGCCACAACCATGTTTACATACTCTCATGCAAACACTCCTCTCGGCCAGTCAGAGCGCGCGTACTATCTTTGTCATTTTATAAAAATTAGCATAGATGCGTGATGTTGTCCTTCAGCAGCATGATTAAAAAACATAAAACTATTCTAGTGAGGCCTTAAACTGCTGTTTTAAGAAAGTAAACAGCAGTTTAAGGCCTCACCGGAACGGTTTTATATATTTTTTTCACTGTATTCATCTTTCCACGATCCGGCCTGGGACATGATGAAACCTATGTTGGCTGCCCTTAAATAAGTTCTGCAGCGTTCTGTACTCGTTGTAGTCTACTTATATGATATTTGGGAAGGCCATAAAGTAGGCTATTACAATAATCTAGTAAAAATGTGTTAAGGGATTCCTGTGAAAGGTATTTAGAAATTCTACGAATATTGTGAATATGGTAAAAAAAACTTGATTTATATGAGTATCCATACTATTTGAATTGTCAAATATCGTTCCCAAATTCCTTCCGTTAACCGAAGGATCAATCGTCTGATCACCTACATGAAGTACAGTATGTGGTCCTTGGTTCGCGAAAGTCCGCGATGCCCACGGTCCGCGACTTTTTCGAAAATGATAAAATATTTCGTCGTAGGTCCGCGACCTATGACCTTGGTTGAACAAAACTTCGCAAAATAAAAAGCGACGGCCTTTGTTTTCGAAGAACGTCTTCAAAATCGTCCCTATACATGTCTACAAGTTTCGGCCGCGCTGAAAACCGCTCGCCGCTCGTGTGGGAGACTCGAGGAGACTGTTGTCCGAAGTCTTTGAAAGAAAAGCAGATTATTTTATACTCACAACATCTTCCAAAAAAAACCTTTAGCTTAATTGCATCAAGAAAAGAAAAAAAATACATGAAATATTGTGAAAATCACGTTTTCGTGTGGAAACTATAAAATTTTTACGTTTTTTTCGCGCTGCTTACCTGAGTCGCTGAACAAGGAGCACATTCACGGACCAAGGACCATCGAAAATGGTCGTCTTTTTTCGAATTACAAGCAAAATATTTATGTCTGGAACTTGAAACTTCAGGATTATCGAGGTGAACGTAAAAGCTATCTTCAAGGAGTAGTTCAGCTCGTTACTTTTCTTCAAGATCATGACTTTTAGTCGCGGACCGAGGACCACATACTGTACTGATGGATTTAATTTATTTAACTGCTGACGAGTTCTAATAACTAGAAATTCAGTTTTATCATCATTGAGTAACAGCCGTCCTTCAATAAGCCAGTTCGTTGCATCTTAAATGCAATCCTCCATTGCGCGAATGGCCTCATCCTGGGCGTTAGCATCATCGGGCTTGAAACTCACGTATAGCCGGGTATCATCCGCGGAACAATGAGAGCCTCCGGGGAGATGACGTAACCTTGAATATATGCGAATCACTACATGTTGAAATTCTAACAACCTTTGTGCTTCAACTACGAAAATGTTCTGACGGAAAATTTCCCCTAAATTTCAGACAAAAATGTAGGGACGATTTGGAAGAAAATTTTGGAATCAGATACAGCGTCTAAATAATGATAACTTTATTGATCAAACTCCTGATATACCTCTTAGAATTTACGCCTTGCGTTAAAATTTATGCCACTGGCCCTAACCTACTAACACTGTAACAAGACAGCAGGAGAGTGATTGAGAAATTACATACTTTTAAGAACTTCAAGTTGTTTCCAGTAACTTGTCATTAAAAATTAAAACATCGCACAAAAGAAGTGTTACCATGAAAACGTACCTTTCTTTGCAAACGTTCGAATCAAATCGCTTTATTTTTCTCTTTCATTCAACGCCTTTCTATCAGATTATTTTTAAAAGCTCTTGCACTCCAAAATTATGAGAACAAATTAGGGTTAAACTTTGTTCTTGGCTCAATATTTCCTTCTTTACATGATTCGTCAACCGTTGTTATTGTCCACAGAGGAACGAATAAAGATAAGTAAATATTAAACTAAATTAAAAAGTTGTCAAATTAAACTGAAATACATGAATACAACAAGCATTATTGTAGGTAAGCTCGATTTCCATCAGTGTTGTTGTACTAATTAAAATCAGTCTTCTGTTATTAATATATTTCGGTTCTTGGTAAACTGAATGGACGAAAAAGGAGATACATAAAACAGAAACACTTTAACAACCAAGAAGAGTTGCATCAAAGGAAATACACTAACAGTAGACATTGTTAGAAATTTTCTATCATAGAACACGATAAAAAAATTAAGGAAAACTGCTTGCAATTCTGGCCGACGGAAAGTGGATTAAAAATTGTAATTAATAATAAATACATTATATAAACACCACCAGATGTCATCCTAGAGTAAGCCCAGTAGGCTTTGTAAAGAACTCCTGTTGTATGATACATGTAGTTATATGCACTGTAACAATGTAAGATTTTGGGACGAATAAACATAAAAAATCGACCATTAAGGCTAGATCAAGATACTCAAGAGAGCGAGGCGTACCCTTTTAAAAATGAAATATTTAGTATTGAACTGAGTTAATGCAAACGCGCGATCACGTATAACTAAACCTCATTCAGTGGTGTTTCCTCTCCGAGATATGGCTATTTTCCTAGCACGTCAATGAACTCGTTTTATTTCTCGCCCCATGTAAGGGAATCCGTGACAGTCGTGGATTCTGGATTCCACCCTGTGGATTCCGGATTCCAGCTCAGTGGATTCCGGATTCCAAAAAGGGCTGGATTCCAAATTTTTTTTCTGTTTTAATGCTTTTCTTCGCATTTCGTTTTCGTGTTCGAATCTTGCTATATTGAAAGACGTTGTTTAGAATGCATAACAAGTTTGTTTTCAGTTCTTTTTCGATTTATAAATTACATGAAGAAATGTATTACTGTTCCGTAAGGGTTTAAGGTATAATGATGAGGGGGACATTGGGGGACTGTCAACACCGCATCACCGCAAAAAAACGTGGCGAAACACCGATATCGCAATTTTAAATTTTGTCCTTCGATTAATCTAGTCCAAATCTCCATATGATTAGGGATCGAGGATCTCGGAGCTGGTTTAGTGATTAGTAGAGAGTGAGACTGACCTCAATACTCTATTTTTCACTTACGCTATTTTTGCGAACTCTATTTTTAGTCATGCAGATAGAAAAATGATTAATTAGCAGAAACAAAAGAACTCTTGCAAATCATTCCTAAATATTCAAGTTTATTCATTTGATTGCTGCATAATAAAGTATTGGGAAAAGGTACAGTCATTGCCAGGGAAAATCGAGCCGCAATTTGCAAGAAAACGACCTAACAAAGTTCGTGTGTAACTCCAAATCAATTTTTCCTATCTATGCCATATCATAAACCAGCGAAGGTTAATCAAATCTTTTGCTATCCACCAATAATATAATAGAAGGTTCATTTTGTTTGTATGTCGTTGCATTCGTAGTTTTCCTTGTCCTGTCCGAACGCCTGGAACAGGCTAGTCGAAACGTGTTTGCAAATTCTTTTGGAACTTTAAAACAGTATTTCGAAGTAATAGAAATAATATAAAAGCCGCCAATCGCTAATCACCTCCAAACTATCACAAAGAAAAGCTTGGTTTCTTAACATGTTTTCGGACATTTTTTTGGTTCTCTTTCTACTTTTTATTGGAATCATTGTCATAGCGCAAAAAACTAAATTCGGTTACCGCTCTTTTGTAAAACTTTCATTTATAGAGACACAGTAAGCTGTAGAACACACGCATTAGATATCACTTCTTAACTGAATTGCTTTCACACTTTCTCATATGACTAGTGAGACACGAATTTTAGCCAAATACAATAAAATACACTTCTCCTAGGACGGGATAAGCATATATACTCAGTAAAAGATTGACAATCAAAAAGAGCAGAAGATTAAACTGGACTTAAGCTGACAAAAGTGGTGTCCCGGTCAGCGCGGCCCTAAAGTGACTAAAGTTGACTTTGTCACATAATTGTCTAAGAATGATAACATGGCTCAAAATAAATTTCGGACAGTGGCGGGGCCACGTTGATCCACCAAATAAATTTTTACGCTGTCACGTCTCGACGTTTTTGACTGGTCAAAATAAAGAAAAAAAAGTTAACTCTTGACAGTCTGAGTCTGCAAGCCCAAAACTATCAGTTACTTGGTCTAGTCGTCCAAAAAGTGGCTTAATAGACAAAACGGCTCAAAACGTAGTCAAAGATAGCCTGATTTGCCCGCGTTCAGTCAAAACTGTAGAGTTGAACTTGTTTGTTCTTCATTGACTTACGCTACGCAAGCATCCTTGCTGGACAGCATGCGAGAGTAAACCAACCCCTCCCCCCTCGCCCTAAAGGTCAATGAAATCCCTAATCTCGTACCCAGATCTCTTGTTGACGAAGCCAAAGGCGAGATCTGGCCCCAGTTGTCGCGTTGAATTTGATGTTAAAAAGATAAAAAAGAACACAAAAATTAGTTGGTTCATACTTAAGATGTGCGCATAACCACGTTTTGATAGAAAAAACTTCACGGCTCCATCAAATTCGTTCATTAACACGTCAAAAATTGAGGATTAATTTCAAGCATGCGCTCTTTCATGGCCTGTCACATTACTGACAGGCAATCACGGGTACAAAATCGGATTTGATCAGATATCGCCTTTGGCTTCATCAATAAGTAAGAGATCTAAGTATGAGATTATGAAATCCCCCGCGAGTTTTATTTCATATTAGCGCGTTCTAGGTGGCTCTTGGATCCATTTCAAAGAAAAATTACGGGCTGATCTGATCTTAGATCGGTCTAATTTCCAAAAGCGACCTCACTGCGAACGAGGCCTAATCACAACTGTAGAACCAGAAAACATGAAAAGTCCGTTTGATCCTCGATGGAGTCTGAGATGACTGAGAGATCGAGAGAGACTTGCGCGTTTCTGACGCATGGCTCGTTTTAAGCGTTTAACAACTATATAGCGCTCATGTATACGATATTTTCCCCAAGGACGACGTAAAATTTATATTACATTCAATTATGATTGAGAAAAAAATCAATCAGCGGGCTTAAAACTATAAACTTAACGTTTCTTTTTTTCATGATGGTGACTTGCTGGCCGCCACGTTCAGTACAGTCCACAGATCGACATAAACGAAAAATCATGCAGCTTTGCCTTTGGCACGTTTAGATCTATCGCAGGCAGCTAAAAATTGCTATTCAATTTCACAACACAGTATTACAGGTACCTTTTTCTCTCAGCCTTTTGTTTTTCCTTGTGCTTTCCAATAATAGAAAAGAAAAATCCAACAAACAACAAGCTTCAAACTGGTCCTGGATCGAGGAGGTGGCGAGATTTCACTCGATTATGCCAGGGGATGAATGAAAAAAGGCACCCACCGCGTCCTTACACGTGATTACTTTGGTGAGAGCTGATTGGTACGGTTCTGACACTTCCTGGCTTATTTCTCAAATAAAGATTATCGAAACTATGAAACTGTTCTCAGCGAAACTACTATGACCAAATTAGGCACTAGGAGACTGTGAATTTCCTTTTTTCCTTCTTAGGTAACTGTTGAACGTAGACGTTTATTTTCATTTGTGAACCAGGAGGACGTTCACCGCAGGTGCACCTTTTCCAGTCCTATGCCAGGTCAAAAAGCTCGCATAAAATCGCTTTTGTTTTTTAAAGTTCAGCGAAGCCAGTGAACAACAGAGAATCAAACATAACCAGAGGTCGAAGTTATTCATAACAATACCTTAAAAAACTGCGCTGTGTTCCCTTGAAAACCCCCGAATTATTGTGATCCTCCCAGCCCCTCATAAGCAAGGCTTCCTTCGCTATTATAGAATTTTAATCATGTGATCGTGACCTCGACCTTTCATATGGAGCTCGTGAACTATTGTTTTGACACCAGATATGCTGATATTATGTAGTCACGTTCAGGTCTATACACTCGGAAGGCTTTCCATAAACTAATGGTTTTTCTTTCGAGCGAGTAGCTCAATTTAATCTGGAGTGGATCTTTAGTAAGTTGGATTCCGGATTCCAATCTTAAGTAGGATTTCGGATCCTTAGTGCTGGATTCCGGATTCCAAAGCCCAGGATTCCGGATTCCACAAGCAAAAAATTCCTGGATTCCGGAATCCGGATTCCCTTACATGGGGCGATATTTCACTGAGTTTTAGGACAGTTTCATTAAGAAGATTAATCGAGGATGACCTTGTGCTTTAAGCTTTCACGGTCTAAATATGCATATGGCACACCTGGATGGTGACGGGTGGCATTTATACAGTAAGTTGACGATCTCAAAGTGTATTGAGCAAAGTTTTCTTTATGCTTTTCGAATATGATGCAGCTTCGATAAGCTGTCTGCGCTTCACGTTGGATTTCCTCAATAAAGCTTCGCCATCTCGCATTAAAATGTTCAGTAGAACGAGGATATTCGCGATGTTTCGGGTTTCCAACAGTCACGGCTGCAAACAGAAGTGCTTGGCCGCGGAATTTCAACCCAGCAACGGCCATGATATGCAAAGCTGACACCCACCAACTTTCCTTTTCATACTTGCTGTTGTATGGCAAAATGTGAGCGACAGCCTTATGGTGGAAAGCATGGAAAAAGCATCGAACCAAACCACTGGAATTACTAGTGATGTGTCGTGAATTCCACACAACTGTCTTCTTCTTCGTAAAGTCCACTCGGCACCATGATGCACTGCATAGTCTAAAACACCAAGCACTGGTTCATATTCTAAAAGCCAGTCTTGCACGACTCGTAGCGGTTGAGTTTTTCTCAAATCAGGCGGAGTCATTTTATTGAAGCTAAAGGTGACGTCATCATCTAAAAATATGTAATAACCGTAGGGTAGCCTTCTGTTTAAGGCCGTAAAGTAGAGCGCATTTCTTCCTGATCCCCAAGTAGTTTGTGGATAAAATATGTATGATGTATGAGATGGAATTATTGATTTAATGCACTTCGCTTGAAAGCTTAACACTATGATGTCACAATTGCAATTTTCAGCGACATCAATCGATTCTGCAAGGTGTGAAGGAAGAAATTGTTCCGTTTGTACAAGGTAAACAAATTGCTTCTGAATAACACCTAACGAATCCGCCTTCGATCCTTTCTCGTATACTGCTGGAACTTCCTTGCCAAAACCCTTGCTATTGTAAAGGGTAATGTGCATATATATGAGATTGCTAGCAATAAGAGTACATCCCACCAAGACGACATATGTAAAACATCGGAAGGAAAACTGGCTGTTTCTTGTACTCGTCATTAACAACTGCGTGAATTGAAATTTCACACCACTGGAGGCAGCGTTTCCACGAAAACGTTTTTTCGTTTAAGAAACTTCATGTTCCTAGCAGGCAAGCAAGGCACTGTAAACAAACCATTTAAAGACATTTACTTGTCAAAGAAAAAGACAAAATTTCATGTGATTTAACTTTCATTTTCATTGAGAGTTTAATACATCAGTTTATTGAAACTCTAGCCCCCTGACCCCCACGGACTTGGCAGGGAATTTAACATTGGCCGCGTGTTAAAACTCCGCTAATTTCCAGGCTCCCCGGGCCAAACAGGTTATTAAAAGTCCTGTATAACGGGGCATTAGTAGTTCATAAACAATAGACACGATTCAGGTCGGACTTACATTGTTTGCCGTTGCTGTACTTGTTCCTAAATTCAACCATATTTTCAGCTATACTCACCAACTGCAGTGAAATTGGACCTCTTTAAATGAGCTACATTCAAATTCGATCATGGTGTGCGTTAATCAGGCCGAGGATCGCTAGGAAAAGACCAGGGTCAGAATATCACCCTTAAGAGGCTGTCCGCGTAAGAACCGATATAAGGCAAATTTCGGTCTATCACGGATTGCCCTGATTTTTTCAGTGGAAGATAACTATCCTATCCCATGAAGAAATATCACATTTATTTGGACCAACTCATTTTTTCTCTATATTACAGGAAGATTTTCTCGGTCACCTAAAACTGGCCCGTTTGCCTTCAGAAGTGGTGCGATTTTGGTGAAACTTTAGGGCTCTGTCAAACCTACCTTACATAGCCGAATAATCTGATTATTTTACACAAAAGAGTTTTAACTCTCATTAACAGTGTCAAAGTTTAATGGTTGCATTCTGTGGAAAGTTGGCTGAGATATGATTTTTTTTAAATGACCGTTAATTTGCTCAGCAGGAAAAGTAATTTGCATAACTAGAGCTGAACGGTAATTTCGTGAAAGTGGCACCTGACCCAGACTCAAGTCTGTGATAAATCAGAAGTACTAAGACCAGTCTACTTCTTAATGCAATAAAATTTGTGGGCACTCTTCTCTGCGCGCTGTACAAAGTTCCGTTAATGTTACAAATTCGCCATTTTGACAGCAAAGCTGGAATTGTAACGGTCCGCATTTGATCGACTAATTTCCACAGTTTTAACGTTTCTAGTTATCACCAAATGTCATTAGACCCTTTAAATGTTGGACTTTTGAAAACATGAGGAGAAAACTTGGTAATCGCTTTTTCTTGGTTTTTTTCCTGGTCGACGATCAGAACGCGACTTCATTCTCCGTATGCAAATTACCTTAGATGCCTCGTTTCAACAAATTGAATTGACAGGAAACATAACTGCTTATATTTCACATTTTTAAGGGAAAATATCTCTTAGAACTTTCCACGGAAAAACACGAACGATATATGACCTAGAATCCCCTTAGGTCTGTTTCACGAGGAAGAAGTAGTAGAAGAAGATATGTTTACGCGAATTAAAATAATTTAATCTGTGGCCCGTCACGCATTCCCCGAGAGTGGCTGTGTATCGATCAGTTCTTTTATCTGATTATACATTTTTTGAAGTGATAGTTATTGATAATCATACAATTTAATCACTGTTAATTCCGATTCTTTACTGGGTGAGAAATACCGTGCTGTTGTATTTATTCATTCTACGACCGTTTTAACTGAGTCAGTATCCCCGGGAGTTACCGTGAGGATAGGGTTTAATATGACAGCCCATGGTGTAATACACGACAATTAGCTACAAAGTAGTCACTTGGACACGGCCACTCTTATTCACGAGCACTAGCACAATATTTTCAATTATAGAATCAAAAATTAATATTTTGGAAATAGCTCGCAAACAACTTCAGAAATACCGTGCGACACCATAGGACCACACCTGCAAAGTACTTTCATTTCCTAGATCCCTTGCTAACCATAGGCTATACAAACGTTAGGGTGGTATTAACAGAGCATTGTGTTTATCGCCAATTAACAACATTTCAGTAAAAATGAGGAACGGCATGCAGAAAAAGGCATAGTTATTGTTTACGGTCCTTCTCCTGTTAAATCCCAAAAGTTTTGCCGGCTGTTAATCACACTAAATTAAGGATCCATATGTTCACTCCTGAGCTGTTGGAGAAAAGCACGTGCAATCTTGTATGAAAGACGAAAGTTTGTCAACTAGGTCTCCTTTTCTTTCCCTGGATTTGAATGGTATTTTAAAGTGACACAAGATTTTTTTAGCATTGCCACGTTAAACTGACTAGGTTGTTCTTCCTTTGACATACACATAGGTTGAAAGCTTCTGGTTGAGGGTGTTGTGGTCTCAATTCTTCAGCGATTTCTGCAACAAGCTTTTGCCTTTCGAACTCCTCGTCTTCTTGCAACAGATCTCTATGGTCAAGTTCAACTTGTATATATTAGGATTATGTTTACGTGTTGACTCAAACGGGCCTAGAGTCCAACATGGGCTGGCAATAGGTGAGCACGGAATTGGAACGGGAGTGGGGGGAACTCCCTATGATGGCCTATACGGGGAGGTTGCTCCCGAAAGGAGTATCTTTTTCAGGCTTCAGGTATATGAAAGGGCGGGCATTTCACTAAATGAAGTATATAAAAGGGCGAGTGCGCTTATGGCAGCCTTAGCAGCATCTTTGGTGGTTCTTAAAGAAAAAAGAACTAAGTTTAAGAATTTAAGGAAAAAGTAGAAGGATTTATTTTTTCAGAAATTAATATACACGGGAGAAATTTCACCCCCTTAAATACAAATGCTTATTAAAGTAGAGGTGGAACAGTGGGGAGAGAGGGTGGATGGTAAATTAGGCTAAAAATGGAGAGGTGAGATGAAGCACATTGTTCAAGAGGGTATAAATACAAAAAAACAACCAAAAAAACAGCAATCTGGAGGGATTTTTGAAGACTTAATGAAAACCTTATCAAAGAAGAAAAACAGAGAAATCTTGTCCAATAAACCTCTCCGGCAAATGTGTGGACATGGTTGCAGACTGTTCAATCGTGCTCTTCTCGACCCTTCGGCGTCAAGTTTTTTCAAGTTTCTTGCGACAGGAGGAGCAAATCGGCTATATAAAGTTGAACTGAACACTAAGGTACTTTTAAGTGTCACTAATTTTTACAAAACCCAGATACATGTTTTAAACATTGTTTAAGTTCAAAAAAGTTATTTTTATTGCAAGAATGAAATACTTTTCATACACGTGAACGACACCTCGACCGGCAAGTAATTCATGGCAGTCTCCATATAGACTCCCTGAAATGTTATCTCATATACCTTGTATACCACTATATATTTTATGTGTACCCATGTTTACCCTAGTAATACTGTATACCCTGTATACCCCTATATAACCTGTTTACCCATGTTTACCCAAGTAATACTGTATACCCTGTATACCCCTATATATCCTGTTTACTCTTGATTACCCTAGTAATACTGTATACCCTGTATACCTCTATATAACCTGTTTACCCATGTTTACCCTAGTAATACTGTATACCCTGTATACCCCTATATAACCTGTTTACCCATGTTTACCCTAGTACTACTGTATACCCTGTATACCCCTATATATCCTGTTTACCCTAGATTACCCTAGTAATACTGTATACCCTGTATACCCCTATATATCTTGTGCACCCATGTTTACCCTAGTAGTACTGTATACCCTGCATACCATTATATACCTTGTGCACCCATGTTTACCCTAATAGTACTGTATACCCTGTATACCCCTATATATCTTGTGTACCCATGTTTACCCTAGTAGTACTGTATACCCTGTATACCCCTATATATCGTGTGTACCCATGTATATCCTGTGTACCCATGAATACCCTAGTAATACTGTATACCCTGTATACCCCTATATAACCTGTTTACCCATGTTTACCCTAGTAATACTGTATACCCTGTATACCCCTATATCCTGTTTACCCTTGATTACCCTAGTAATACTGTATACCCTGTAGACCCCTATATATCCTGTTTACCCTTGATTACCCTAGTAATACTGTATACCCTCTATACCCCTATATATCCTGTTTACCCTTGATTACCCTAGTAATACTGTATACCCCTATATATCCTGTGTACCCATGTTTACCCTAGTAATACTGTATACCCTGTATACCCTTATCTAACCTGTTTACCCATGTTTACCCTAGTAATACTGTATACCCTGTATACCCCTATATATCCTGTTTACCCTTGATTACCCTAGTAATACTGTATACCCTGTATACCCCTATATATCCTGTGTACCCATGTTTACCCTAGTAATACTGTATACCCTGTATACCCCTATATAACCTGTTTACCCATGTTTACCCAAGTAATACTGTATACCCTGTATACCCCTATATATCCTGTTTACTCTTGATTACCCTAGTAATACTGTATACCCTGTATACCTCTATATAACCTGTTTACCCATGTTTACCCTAGTACTACTGTATACCCTGTATACCCCTATAAATCCTGTTTACCCTAGATTACCCTAGTAATACTGTATACCCTGTATACCCCTATATATCTTGTGTACCCATGTTTACCCTAGTAGTACTGTATACCCTGCATACCATTATATACCTTGTGCACCCATGTTTACCCTAATAGTACTGTATACCCTGTATACCCCTATATATCTTGTGTACCCATGTTTACCCTAGTAGTACTGTATACCCTGTATACCCCTATATATCGTGTGTACCCATGTATATCCTGTGTACCCATGAATACCCTAGTAATACTGTATACCCTGTATACCCCTATATAACCTGTCTACCCATGTTTACCCTAGTAATACTGTATACCCTGTATACCCCTATATCCTGTTTACCCTTGATTACCCTAGTAATACTGTATACCCTGTATACCCCTATATATCCTTTTTACCCTTGATTACCCTAGTAATACTGTATACCCTCTATACCCCTATATATCCTGTTTACCCTTGATTACCCTAGTAATACTGTATACCCCTATATATCCTGTGTACCCATGTTTACCCTAGTAATACTGTATACCCTGTATACCCCTATATATCCTGTTTACCCTTGATTACCCTAGTAATACTGTATACCCTGTATACCCCTATATATCCTGTGTACCCATGTTTACCCTAGTAATACTGTATACCCTGTATACCCCTATATAACCTGTTTACCCATGTTTACCCAAGTAATACTGTATACCCTGTATACCCCTATATATCCTGTTTACTCTTGATTACCCTAGTAATACTGTATACCCTGTATACCTCTATATAACCTGTTTACCCATGTTTACCCTAGTACTACTGTATACCCTGTATACCCCTATAAATCCTGTTTACCCTAGATTACCCTAGTAATACTGTATACCCTGTATACCCCTATATATCTTGTGTACCCATGTTTACCCTAGTAGTACTGTATACCCTGCATACCATTATATACCTTGTGCACCCATGTTTACCCTAATAGTACTGTATACCCTGTATACCCCTATATATCTTGTGTACCCATGTTTACCCTAATAGTACTGTATACCCTGTATACCCCTATATATCCTGTGTACCCATGTATATCCTGTGTACCCATGAATACCCTAGTAATACTGTATACCCTGTATACCTCTATATAACCTGTTTACCCATGTTTACCCTAGTAATACTGTATACCCTGTATACCCCTATATATCCTGTTTACCCTTGATTACCCTAGTAATACTGTATACCCTGTATACCCCTATATATCCTGTGTACCCATGTTTACCCTAGTATTACTCTATACCCTGTATACCCCTGCATATCGTATGTACCCATGTATATCCTGTGTACCCATGAATACCCTAGTAGTACTGTATACCCTGTATACCCCTATATATCCTGTGTACCCATGTTTACCCTAGTAATACTGTATACCCTGTATACCCCTATATAACCTGTTTACCCATGTTTACCCTACTAATACTGTATACCCTGTATACCCCTATATATCTTGTTTACCTTTGATTACCCTAGTAATACTATATACCCTGTATACCCCTATATACCTTGTGCACCCATGTTTACCCTAATAGTACTGTATACCTGTATACCCCTATATATCTTGTGTACCCATGTTTACCCTAGTAGTACTGTATACCCTGTATACCCCTATATATCGTGTGTACCCATGTATATCCTGTGTACCCATGAATACCCTAGTAATACTTGTATACCCTGTATACCCCTATATAACCTGTTTACCCATGTTTACCCTAGTAATACTGTATACCCTGTATACCCCTATATATCCGGTTTACCCTTGATTACCCTAGTGTGACCGAGCCGCGCGAGTAGGGGAGGTAGCGAATGACAACCAATGAAAGACAAAATGCGTACAAAACAAGCAAGAATTAAATGGCCAATTAGTGGGAAAGAAATACAATAAAAAACAAATACTAGGAAAACGAATAAAGCAACAAAAAGGTAAAGAAAAGGGGCGATGAAAAGGGCAATAGCGCTATAAAGAAACAACGACGCTAAAAATTACTACGACGGCTAAACAATACAACTAAGAGAATAAAACTACACTAAGATGTGAAAAGTAAACAAAACACGCTAGGAAACATCATGCGAGGTCACGAAAGAAGAACAAGCGTGACAAATAGCACGTGACTCGTGTCAAGAGTCATATGATGCGAAGACAAGAAAACACAAGCTAAACGAGGTCAAACTGAAAGGTTGTGATCTAAGCGAGCGGTGACCTAAGCCAGTCTGCCTCTCGTGATGATGAAACTAAATCTACCCTAATCACAATTCACGCATATCTGACGACTGGAGTTATTATGTTCCAGGGAATTGCTTACAAACTGTGGGCAGAACATGAATTTCCTCTACTAAAGGATTTCACAGATACACCAGTTGACCAAGCTCCGCAGGAGCCTTTATTCACGTTTGAAGATACCGAACTCCTTTTCAAGAACCTGGATACGGCGGTCTTGTGCCTACCTACAAACAAAACAAAATCTCTGAAGAAGAGGAAAGCCGACCAACCTGGCACATGCACCGAACAGTTCGACCATGCTTTCCCAACTAATCTGAAAACAAAATCAGATATCGGTGAAGACAACATGGCCAGTTGCGCAACACCTCGGCCCCGGAAGAGAAGGAATTCGCTTGACTCCCTATTAACCCCCAGACAAAGCAACAGCATCGCAACTCTGAAAGAATTAATCAGCAAAATCGAAGCGGATGTGGCAGAACTCAGAAACGCAAACGATCATCACATCGAGGAACAAGTATTCGCACTAGAAGACAAAATCACACAAATGGGAAACTCAACCAAAGTAGATTCTCAGACCCTTCATTCTAGGATGCAGGACCTGGAAACTGAAAATGAATTCCTTAAAGCAGAAAACGCCAAAATGGAATCGGAGAATTCTAAACTCAAAGCGGACATACACTTTATTAAATCAGAAATCAAGCAAATTAAGTGCCTTCTGCAATCCAACAACTCTTCAGAAAATAGCACTGGCAGTAATACAATTAATGGCCCAGCAGGGCGTTCTGATCTGTCTGATCACAATAGCCAGTCTCTACCGACAATGGAAACAAATCCCCCCTCGGAACAATCTCAATATCCAGAAGATGCCTCAATTCCTTTATCAAACAGTTTCTCAGGTCTGATGGATGACGATCCAGGTGACGGCGATATCCACACGGCTTCACCTTCGCATTCACCTAATGATGTCCGTCACGCCACTCAGGAAATCCTCACCAGGAAAGAAAACGAAAAATCCCAAACAAATCGCCCTCCTCAGCATGAGAAAAACCAGTCCACCATCAACTCAATCATCATGCTAATTGACTCTAATGGCAAATACATTGATTGTGAGCGCTTCAGTCCGAGAACCCCTACCCACAAATATTTCACACCAACTATTACATCAGCCACTGATCTTCTTACAACAAATGATCTCGGCAATCCAAGCCACATCATCATACACACTGGCACAAACGATTTAGAAAAACTGCGCACTTCACAATGCATTAGTAACTACCATGAACTACTCAAACTTGTTTCTGAGAAACACTCATCGTCAAAAGTTATCGTCTCATCGCTCCTTATCCGCGCAGACGGTATCGATAAACAAAGGCAAGAATTTAATACAAAACTTGGACATCTCTGCGCCCCATACCCAAATGTCCATCTAGTGAATAACGACAATATCACTGTTGAAAATCTTTACGACAGCAAACATCTAAAACGCAAGCGAATTGGCCTCCTAGTGACAAACTTGAAGGACACTGTTTTCAACAGACTTAGGAGAATCCAATCAAGGAACTTACCGTCTAACCTCAACACCCAAGTACTAGACCTACCACCATCACCGACGAGCAGAATTTTATCAACGCCTGGTCAACGAGAGTTTCTCCCTCGAGTTCCTGTCCCTGGAAACAACCACCTTGGCCTGGGTGGAAAACCCCTTTACTCGTCGGTGGTGAAACGTAACGCCACAAATCCGCCGCCACTGAACATTGAAACCGTATTAAATTTACTAAACCTTTATGAAACAATGCGTCAAAATTAAGGTATTTATAGTTAATTACTTTATTTTACATATATCAACATATTATACTATTATTATTTTACTATATTATATTATTATTAATTTTTTTTTATCTTTTATTTTCACTTCTATCTTTATTTTATTTTATTTTATTTTTATTTTATTTTTTGAAAGCTTTGATCTCCCTTATTTTGAGCGTACACCCCGTCATGATACCCCGATTTGGAAATGTGTTTCAGCGGTTGCCGTTCGCCTTTAAGTGTAAGTCGTAAATCAATACTTAGTCTTAGCTGCTGGAACGTTCATGGGTTAACTGATCGTTTAAGATTTGGGAACAAATTAACAAATGAAGAATTCATCAATCATATAAATAAACATGACATTGTAATTTTAACTGAATCTTGGATGAAAGATGACGTGCAAATCCCTGGCTTTAACACTTTTTCAAACGCAGCCCAAAAAACTTACAAAAAGAAAACTGGAAGACTTTCAGGGGGTTTAGTCCTAGGGTACAAGAATTACTTACGAAATGGCATTTCATTTGTTAAATCACATAATAATTATATCTGGTGTAAACTAAATCACACGTTTTTTAGTTTAGAACAAGATGTTTATCTATGTGCCCTCTATATTCCTCCCCACGACTCACCATATTTTGACCCAGAATTATTCTCCAACATTGAAACAGATATAGCTTTATTTCACAGAAAAGGTTTAATTGTGTTAGCCGGTGACTTTAATGCTAGAACTGGAAAAGAAAATGATTTTATCACGGATGAAAGTGGCAAGTTTATACCTGGCGGAGACATTCCTCCACCACCCAATCTAACTAAAAGACAGAACTTTGATAACATTGTCAACGATCATGGAAAACAATTACTTGATCTTTGTAAAACCTGTGATCTAAGGATTCTAAACGGCCGATCGAAGGGAGATACCCTAGGAAAATTCACATTTCACTCTATTAATGGAATAAGTACTGTAGATTATATTATCGTTAGCCATGACCTGTTCACTTCGGTTCAAGGTTTCGCCGTAAAGCAACCAAACATATTTTCAGATCACTCTCAAATTGTCTGCTGGATCAAAACTGGTGCAGACCTCTCAAATAATAATAACAGTTTTCAAGAGAGAAACAACGTTAAGCTTCCACAACAGTATGTCTGGGACGAAACGTCTGCAGCAAAATTCACTACTGCCTTTCGTTCCGACGCTATTCTGTCTTTATTACATCTCTTCGAAAGTACAAACTTCGATTTAAGCAGTACAGATGTTGAAAATGCTACCAATCAATTCACAAACATTATGACTGAGGCCGCAAAACGTTCACTCAAATTAAGTAGCCAAAAGAAATCTAAAAAGAAAGCCAATTACTAAGAAGTGGTTTGATTATGATTGCAAAACGTTAAGATCTTCACTTAAAAAGTTATCTAACAAAAACACCGCAATCCTCTGGATACCGAACTCAGAAAAGAATATCATGTTCAAAATAAAACCTTTAAAAACTTATAAAACAAAAAAAAACAACAATTTGTTGACTCTAAAATAAATGAGCTGATTAGTAACGAAAATAACCGCAAATTTTGGGATACTCTAAAGTCAATGAACGAAAACATCTTGTCTTATAATAATAACGAAAACCCGACCAATAAACTTTATGATCATTTTAAAATGCTACACTCAGCACCTGATCCTAATACATTATCGGCATTTCAAATACACATGTTAAACGATAAAAAGCGTTTGGAGGACAGCAACCATTTACAATCGGAATTAGACAACCCAATATCCATTGAAGAGATTGATAAAGCAATTAAAAAACTAAAAAACAAGAAGGCCGCTGGACTTGATGGAATACGCAATGAAATGATTAAAACAAGCTCAAGCTTTATAAAATATCCACTTGAGAAACTTTTTAATCTGATTCTACAATCTGGAACATTTCCTACATCATGGAGTAATGGAATAATCACTGCCTTACATAAATCTGGAAACAAAGATGACCCTTCAAATTACAGAGGTATTTGCATTAATAGTTGTCTTGGTAAAGTCTTTTGTTCTATTTTAAAATACGAGATTATTAAACTTTTCAAACAATCATAAAATACTTCATCGCTCCCAAATTGGCTTTGTGCCCGGACATCGTGCGTCCGAACATATCTTTAGTTTAAGAACATTAATAGACCAACATGTTACCCACTCCCCCAGAGGTAAACTTTATACTTGTTTTGTTGATTTTAAAAAGGCATTTGACTCAATTTGGCACCAAGGTTTACTATACAAACTGTTGAAATATAACATAGGTGGCTCCTTTTACAAAATAATTTCCAGCATGTATTCAAATTCAATATGTTGTGTGAAAGACAATTATACTCGATCAGAATTTTTCAACTATGATAAAGGTGTACGACAAGGCTGTATTCTGTCGCCGCTTCTATTTAACCTTTATCTAAACGAACTACCCTCATTCTAAATAACAATGCTAAAGATTCTATCTTACTACCAGATGGTTCTCACTTCAACTGTCTACTTTATGCCGATGACTTACTTCTAATATCTACCTCGGCAGAAGGTTTGCAACAAAGTCTTGACAGACTATCAAAATATTGTCAGGATTGGCTTCTTAAGATTAATCCAACTAAAACCAAAGTTATTGTATTTCAAAAGAAAAGTAGAAAATCAGCAATAGATAAACACAATTTTATGGTTAGCAATGAAAACATTGAAATCGTCAATAACTATACCTATCTTGGAGTGAAATTTTCAGCCAATGGAAATTTTACAAATCACAAGGAAAACTTAACAGAAAAAAACAAAGAGATCCTTTTTTGCCGCTCGTCGTTATCTAGATTTTCTAAAATTACCAATTCACATCATCAACAAACTGTTCAATACACTATTTTTCCCAATTTTAACGTATTGCTCTGAAGTTTGGGGAATCTATGATAAAAGTGATTATAGCCGCTGGGATAAAGACTTGATTGAGAAAACGCATATACATTTTTGTAAGATGTGTTTTAGGTTTAAACAAACGTTCACCGAATGTTGCATCGAGAAATGAGCTTGGTAGATTATCTCTAAATTTACAAATAACAATGAACATTTTCAAATTTTGGATTCACCTTGAAAATCAACCCCCTGACAGCATCGCTAAACTCTGCTTAAACATATCGGATAAAATGGCCGAAGAAAATAAATCAGGTCTAATAAATAAAATAAATCTTTTGAGTACACAACTTAATATTCACAAACAGTCAGTTAACTTTAAAAACCCTTCTACTTTCCTATCCAAAGCTGAGAATACTTTGTCAAAACATCTGAAAAACCACCAGCTAAATTTGATCAGAACAAATAAAAAACTAAAATTCTACTCCATCTTTAAAAATGAAACAAATCACTCTGAATTCATCAATCATATCCGGAATCCTGAACATAGGCGTGTAGCTTCCAAATTTAGGATAGGAAATCATAATTTAAAAATAGAAACTGGAAGATTTACAATCCCCAAAACTCCTGAAGACCTTAGAATCTGTGATCATTGCAGCCAAAATTCGGTTGAAAATGAACTACACATATTATTTCACTGTGATCAATACAATGATTTGAGAAAGACTCTTTTTATTAAAATCAACGACCGAAATACATTATTTACACACTACAATATCCATGATAAAGTCTGTTTTCTTTTTAACAATACTGATTCACATATCAGCAGGCTAGCTGCTAATTTCATCTTTCAAGCATTTGAAAGACGAAAGAAACATAGTTAATTCTACTATTCCATCATACCTGTATTTCCTTAAACTTAGCTGTTTATTATTGTTATTTTAATCGGTAACACCTGTACAAAATGGTAATACTGAATAAACTTGTTGTTGTTGTTGTTGTTGATCTACGATCTCGCACAAAACGGTGGCAAAACTAAGCAAAACACTACGCTAGAGGAATAACAACGGCTACGAAACTAAAGGACAATGATTTCAGAGCGAAAGTGCTCGATACAACAGCGGAAAACAACAAAACCAAGAAACGATGAAATCTACAACAGCAAAGTGATACTACGGTCGCTGGACGTTTCATAAACACGATGACCTCGAAGGAGAACGAAGAACATCCTAGGAAAAACAGCAAAAGGAGAACACTTACCCACTCCAGCGAGGGGAGAACTCTACAAAACTATGTCCTACGGCTTGACTAGAGAACGCGGCAACTGGAACTGTAGTAATGCGTAGAAACGCTACGTGCAGGCGTATTTATATCGCGCGGAACACAAACAGCTCGCATCCTGTTATTAGCAATACAATTGGACAACTGTAGCTAGGTAAGCCACAAAACAGTGAAATCTTCCTTTTGGCAATACGCCTGTTTGCGAAACACTATTATCGCTTTACCGCAGAATACATACGTGTTCTGTTAATACAATAGGAGGAAACAAATGGAGAGTTTCGCGGTTAACTACAGCAATGGCGGCAAATTAAAGCGAGCTAAAATCAATTAATTTCTTTCCTGTTTATGGGTGTAAAGGCGGAGAAATCACAGAGCTAGATAAAACACGGCTAACCACAAAGCACAACTAAAGAAACGCGTACCGTGGGAAAACGATAAACGGAACCGCAAAAATAATACCGAAAAGAAAATGCTTGTGAGCTAATTATCGAGCTCGGTTACACTAGTAATACTGTATACCCTGTATACCCCTATATAACCTGTTTACCCATGTTTACCCTAGTAATACTGTATACCCTGTATACCTCTATATAACCTGTTTACCTTTGATTACCCTAGTAATACTGTATACCCTGTATACCCCTATATAACTTGTTTACCCATGTTTACCCTAGTAATACTGTATACCCTGTATACCCTTATATAACCTGTTTACCCTTGTTTACCCTAGTAATACTGTATACCCTGTATACCCCTATATAACCTGTTTACCCATGTTTACCCTTGTAAAACTGTATACCCTGTATACCCCTGTATACCCCTATATATCCTGTGTGCCATTGTGTTATAATTATCCTCAACATTAAGGCTCGAACTCAGATAACTCGAAGAGAAGAGTGTGAAAACAATAGCTACACTTGTAAATCACACTTGTACAAGTTTTATAAAAACATTGACCCCTAGCTATATTTCGCCCCACTTTCCAGTCATTTTTATCCGAATTTCCTTGCCCGTGATAAGAAATAGTCACTGAAATTTACGCCCGACATTTACCTAGATAACTTGATTTCTCAGGTTCTTTTAACTCCACTGGGATGCCCTCATGTTACTGAGAAAAACGCTAGTTTAAAACAACTTTTGATTTTCATTGGTGAATCGAACAGATCACGTTTTCTTATATAAAAAAAATGCCTAATAATGTTAGCATTTCTGATAAATTTTCACTGTACCATACACTGAAGTGCTGAAAAACTGATCAATTTTAACATGGCAATCGACCGCGATAACTAGAACAGTTTCTCGTTTCCCTTCAGAGTTCTAGTTCCGGGGTTTCTGATCCTACCGATGGTTGAAAATAATCAGTGATTAATATATTTAACATTATTTCAAATATTTAATTAAAAAGGAACCATAATTTAATTCAAGTAGCTTGTGCAATACTGTAATACTTTGTTATAGTCATGCAAATAAAGCTTATTGCTGTTGTTGTTATTGTAATAAATTACTGCACATAGAAGATGTCCGAAGAGAGTGATTTTAAAACCTAATAATCAGTTCCTTGGCCCCTTGATCATTACCTGCATGGTCTTAGTCTAACCGCGCAGGTAAAGGGTTTCGGGCCGTTAGCTAATCGATTTTTACTTTGTAAAGAGGGCAAGCATGCGCACTGTGTTACAACGTGTCTTTGAATAGCATAAAAGAGTCCCGTATAAATATTTGGGATTGTTAGCAACACTCTCCGTTGCAAGGTGTGCGTTCAAAAATAAACTAAGATGTTTTAGAATAAACGTGCGCAGTCGAGCTGTCGTATCTGTAAACCGACTATGCAGGGAAATTACGAAATTGGTAGAACGGATTGGAGCGGAATCAAATTGTGGTCCACTATTTCAGACCCTCAACCGTCTTTCCAGTGTTTTACTGTGATTCATCATATAGTTACATTTTCCATTGAAAAATGGTGGTGTACTGAAATTTAGGACCGAGCAGGCAGACAGGTGCGACTTAAGGACCTCCGGAAAGCCGTTGGACAACCAAACCCAATGCCAGGGGGATTCTAGCAGGTGCATGCTGACATCCGTTCACAAACTTCCTAATTTGGTTGCCCAAAATGCAGTACCTCCGCTTTAGATCTTTAATTTTTGCGACAATGAATAAAATTAATTAGACCAAAAGACAAAAGAAAGTAAGTCGGAGTAAGGTGAAAAAAATGAGCTTTTGAAGCCCTTGTCGAACAAGCCATTCGTCTACAAAAGATAATGAGTCATTAACACGTAACAAAAAAGTTGTCCTTGCATCACTCAAAGACTGATCATACAGGAATAAAAAGATACCCGACTTTTTCTATACAATGGAAAGGATATATATACAAAGGATATACAAGGGTATACGGTACTACTAGGGTAAACATGGGTGCACAAGGTATATATGGGTATACAGGGTGTACAGCATTACTAGGGTAAACATGGGTAAACAGGACATACAAGGGTATACCAGGTATACAGTATTACTGGGGTATTCATGGGTACACAGGATATACATGGGTACACACGATACATAGAGGTATACAGGGTATACAGTACTACTAGGGTAAACATGGGTACACAAGATATATAGGGGTATTCAGGGTATACAGTATTACTAGGGTAAACATGGGTACACAGGATATATAGGGGTATACAAGGTATACAGTATTACTAGGGTATTCATGGGTACACAGGATATACATGGGTACACATGATACATAGGGGTATACAGGGTATACAGTACTACTAGGGTAAACATGGGTACACAAGATATATAGGGGTATACAGGGTATACAGTACTATTAGGGTAAACATGGGTGCACAAGGTATATAGGGGTATGCAGGGTATACAGTACTACTAGGGTAAACATGGGTACACAAGATATATAGGGGTATACAGGGTATACAGTATTACTAGGGTAATCAAGGGTAAACAGGATATATAGGGGTATACAGGTATACAGTACTATTAGGGTAAACATGGGTGCACAAGGTATATAGGGGTATACAGGGTATACAGTATTACTAGGGTAATCAAGGGTAAACAGGATATATAGGGGTCTACAGGGTATACAGTATTACTAGGGTAATCAAGGGTAAACAGGATATATAGGGGTATACAGGGTATACAGTATTACTAGGGTAAACATGGGTAAACAGGTTATATAGGGGTATACAGTATTACTAGCGTAAACATGGGTACACAGGATATATAGGGGTGTACAGGGTATACAGTATTACTAGGGTAAACATGGGTGCACAAGGTATATAGGGGTGTACAGGGTATACAGTACTACTAGGGTAAACATGGGTACACAAGATATATAGGGGTATACAGGGTATACGGTATTACTAGGGTAATCAAGGGTAAACAGGATATATAGGGGTATACAGGGTATACAGTATTACTAGGGTAATCAAGGGTAAACAGCATATATAGGGGTATACAGGGTATACAGTATTACTAGGGTAAACATGGGTAAACAGGTTATATAGGGGTATACAGGGTATACAGTATTACTAGGGTAAACATGGGTACACAAGATATATAGGGGTATACAGGGTATACAGTATTACTAGGGTAAACATGGGTACACAGGATATAGAGGGGTATACAATATTGCTCTAATATATTAGGGAGTCTATATGGAGACTGCCATGAATTACTTGCCCCTCGACCACAATCACTCCCAGCCTCGTCCCCAGGACATTCTTCTTAGAAAATGACAGGGGCGGGAAAGCCCTGGGGACGAGGTTGAATCCTGACTCCGTGTAGAAAGTTCTTTTTTCCCCATTTATAATGCTCTTCAAACAATCATCAGAAAACAATCTTTCACAACACAACGGTATGTATAGTATTTTAAAGGTAAGAATTGATTAGGGCAAGATACACGGCTGTCAAAAAAATAGAAATAACAAAAACTATCTTTGCAAGCTCAAATAAACTGGAGACGAACTTCAGAAAACATCGCAAGATAAAATGTTAAATAGAGAAATTAAAATATCTCTGTACGTTAAGACAATTGTTTGCATGAAGAAGAAAAAAGAATGATGGAACAAAACTTTGACTTATTTCGCTGGCTATCTGGAAATTTACGACGTGTCTTCCTGCCACAGAAGTTATTTTGCCAGTATGATCCAGAGTGTGACCGGGGTATTGACAAGACCTTAGGCTCGATTTCCGCCCTCTCCCCGTCCGTTGGGGGCTCGTTTTCCAGAACAGCGGCTTACAATCGAGCCTAACAAGACCTTGGCGCTCGCAAAAACCTGTGCCTAAAGCAGATTGTCATTTTAGTGTTAGCCTGTGTACACACTACCCTCCCCCCCTTGGGAGAACCGGCCCCTTCTCCGATTTTTCCTGAGAGGAGGGGGTCTGTACACAGGCTATTTAGTGTCTGTGCCTTGGGCAGATTGTCATTTCAGTTCCGAATACCCACCAAGCCTCGAATACGTCCTCTCGCTAAAATGAGTTCATTTTCATTGTCTTTGCTACACTTGCTACACTTAGACAAGCGACAGCTGGCTAAGTGCGAGGTAATATCATCCATGCACTCTGTGACCAACACATTTTCCTCCACACCCCTTCCGGGACCTCACTCTGTCTACGATCTCGCGGAAGAACTGCTTGATGAAATAGCCGAGAAAGCCATTTTTCACAATTGATCTCTTCGGCAATTTCAGTGACATAATTATATTTAATTTGAAACTGGCACCTGTTGCATTATAATTCAATCAGATTGAAACCAAAACAAGATCCTCGTTGGAATTCGGATGTTATACCCCAACAAAAACTGAAAAGATACTCCCTTTTGCGTTTATTCACTGAAAAGAGAACTATTTTTCCCTTTTCATTCTGCTACCCATAAGCTACCGATAAACGCTTTAAAGATCTTTGAATGAAACTGAAATTTACCGCTAATTTAAGATAGAAAAAGTGTGGGGCATTTATCATAGTGCGATGTACAAAGATCTGCCTTCTCCCGATAAGCAAATATCATAATAGCTTTCGACGTTAACGCTATTTTTTATAAAGGCACGCAAAAAAGAGTGCCCAAACATTTTCGTGTGCTGACAGGAGGAAATACCTTGCAAGTGAACTCTTATTTTTTATTATTATCAATAACTATCATTTAAAAAAAAGATGATAATATTATCGAATTGATCGACACAACGCTATTGTTTTCTAATCGACCACCCCTCCTCAGGAATGCGTGACAGGCCACAGTAATTGAATTATTTTAAGCCGCAAACATCTATCATGATATATTATTCAGCTGCTTCTTCCTCGTTAAAAAAAAAAAAAAAACAGACCTTAAGGGGATTCTAAGTCATGGTTTGTGTTTTTCTGTGGAAAGGAGAATTATTTTTCCCCTTAGAAATGTGAATGTAACGATTATATTTCCTGTCAATTTGTTGAAACAACGCATCTAAGGCTAATTTGCATACCGAGAACGAAGTCACGTTCATGGGTCGTTCATCGTCGACAAGAAAAAGACCCAAGGAAAAGCGATTACTAAGTTTTCTCCACATGTTTTCAAACGTCCAACATTTAAAGGGTCTAATGATATTTAGTGCTAACTGGAAACGTTAAAGCTGTGGAAATTAGTCGATCAGATGCGGACCCGTTACAATTCCAGCTTTGCTGTCAAAATGGCGAATTTTGGAACATTAACGGAAATTTGCACGGCACGCAAAGAAGAGTGCCCACAAATTTTATTGCGTTAAGAAGTAGACTGGTCTTAGTACTTCTGATTTATCATAGACTTGAGTCTGGGTCAGGTGCCACTTTTGCGAAATTACCGTTCAGCTCTAGTTATGCAAATAACTTTTCCTGCTGAGCAAATTAAAGGTCATTTTCAAAAAACCATATCTCAGCCAACTTTCCACAGAATGCAACCATTAAACATTGAAACTATTAATTAGAGTTAAAACTTTTGTGTGTAAAATAATCAGATTATTCGGCTATGTAAGGTAGGTTTGACAGAGCCCTAAAGTTTCACCAAAATCGCACTACTTCCTACGGCAAACTGACTAGTTTTAGGTGACCGAGAAAATCTTCCTGTAAAATAGAGAAAAAATTGAGTTGGTCCAAATAAATGTGATATTTCTTCATGGGATAGGATAGTCATCTTCCACTGAAAAAATCAGGGCAATCCGTGATAGACCGAAATTTGCCTTATCGGTTCTTACGCGGACAGCCTCTTAAGAGCCCATGACTGTAAATATCGAGAATCGCTGGCCAGGCTAAAAAAATCGAAAATTCTGATAATTTGTCAGAAAAACCCCTTTGGGGAACTATCTTCGAAAAAAATATTTTTAACTTTCAAGAATCTATAGTGTTCGAGAAAATGAGGAAAAACGAAAATAGCGGTTTTTACCTAATTAATTATGCAAAAATTAGAGTAAAAATGGTCTACTTTATCGCGTCGGTACCGAGGCAAGATTCAAAGCTATAAAACAGAAATATTTTTGTTTAAAAGCATTTTATCTTTTCTTTCTATCCGTGGTATGTTTTAAGCCATAAACACGATTTTGAATTTTTTACGGTTTTTTAAAAACTACCACCAAGCGCACTTTTTAAAATGGGTGACAAATGAGCAACTTCAGAGGCAAAAAACTCAGCTTGGTATGTGTGATACCTAGCCAAAATGTATACTAGGACAACCTTCAGCTCTTATATTAACAGAATATGAAATAAAAAATCTGGGTACTCCAGATTCGCCTTTACAAAATAAACAGTTTCGTGACCACCAGTGGCAAAAGGTCACAAATTTGCATAAGTCAAATTTGTAGAGAAATGATGCCGCCTGACTTCTCTTTCTAGTTTCGGTTCATGGTATATTCGAAACGTAGGAGAAAGGATGAAAGCGCCTTTAAATGAAGCTAAAATTAAGTAAAGGATCAGAAAAATTGATATCCCTGATAACAAATAGCTGCGAAGGTTTGTGACACAATGTGGCAAATTTGCATAATGCATCTGCATATTCCTATCGTAACTGTCAGCATCACGCAATATTTGAGGCTTAAGAATAGCATAACCAAAAGAATAGCTAATAATGTTAAATGTTTTGTAATTAGTATGTTAGCTCTTCTTAATTGTACATTACAAAATTAAGGTTGCTCACAAATTGTTTTCGGGTGTTGGAGTACTGTATTCTGCAATTGCGTGACCGTTGTCAAACTCAGCACAATCACACTTTATTTTTACCGGGACCATAAAAAAAATGTGAGCATATGAAGTGTGTAAAGAAATATTATTCATGTTAGATGACTTAACTTTACTTAATTCACCTGAATGAGTTTCGTAGCCATACATCTTTCTTGGAGGCTTTTATGGTACCGATAGTTCATTCATCAAGGCATTTTAGAGGATTTGCCATTAACACTATACATCAGACCCTAAGTTTTCAATCAATAAAAATCCGAAATAGCTAATTTTCTCAGAAGTTTTTCAAAGTTATATTTTGGTGAAATTGCCAAGTCTCGCTTATTAAAAATAACGTAAGTAAAGACAAGATTAAAGTAATCATTGCCCCCTTTTCTCTCTTTCCTGAAATTCTTCCACCTCCTCTGTCTGCCTCTTCACTGTTCGTGCGCTCAACACTATTAAGTCCAGACATGATTTCGAACACCCAAAGATGGTCAAAGATCGCCAAGTGGACCGACCCGTAATTGTGCCATTGATTAGCTGAAACCTTCATTGAGCGCTCAATAGAAAAAATAAATCAGATGGAGGGAGTACTGCACTGGGGTCGTTTTGGTGTTTTTTTTTTTTTTTTTGAACCAAGAATATCGTAAAATTCCGAAAATAAGCCCCGGGGCTTATATTTTTCAAAGGCCCTTTTTGAGGGGCTTATTTTAGGAGGGGCCTATATTCAGAGGGGCTTATCTATGGAGGGAATTTTGTGTTTCAAAATCGATTGGGCTAACCTTATAGTTGGAAGGAAATTTACCGTTTTTGCTTTGTTTTACCTTGTATTTGAGGGCAATTTCCACGTACAAGCCCCGGGGGGCTTATATATGGAGGGGCGATTTAACGGACGGTTTTTTGCGTTACAAGTTTGGGGACCTATATTTGAAGGTGCTTATACAAGGATGCACTTATTTTCGGAATTTTACGGTATCCTTCATGAACCCATTTACCTTAGCTTTCCATTTATTCGCCAGGATGATGAAATGATCAAAATCAGCAAGGATGGATTTTTCCACTGGTACCTCATTCACCAAATTTTCACCTATCTTCATGTATCTTGACAGAGTTACACACACACAAAAAAGCAACATTTGCGGTGAGCGAACCTACTTCCAATTTTTCTATTCACCTTCTATTCTTTACAGATTAATTAAATGTCCCTTTCCTGAAAAGTTAGCCAGCCAAAATTCCTTGCAAAACAAAGACTGTGGGAAGACGATCATTGCCGGAGCAACAGAAGAAGAAAGGCAAAGGGAAAGAAGAGAGCCGGAGAGAAAGATCGATATAGGTTCGTAAGAGACGTCCAAATTTTGGCTTCTATGAATGCGCCAAAAAAGCTTCCAAATTAGTGTACGTCCAATTTAGCAGTCTTGTGTTGCAAATCTCTTTTTCAGCCATTCCCACATCATGCTAACTGGCTAGCCTCAGTAATCGGCTCCCGCTAGCCTGTATAACAGACGTGCGTTTTTCAGGCGAGCGAAGGCAAGCCCAAAGCCAGAGCGAATGCAAGCTCGAACAGCGTGAGGAGCGCGTCATTAAGGGGTAGGTCTGGGGCGGAATGCAACAAACAATGGTATGTGGACAGGCCGTTATTTTTTTCTGCGTCTTCCCCTCGCGCTTGTCTGGCGCTTCTCACTCACTTCGCGCTTGCCTTCGCTCGCCTGCAAAAACGCGAAAAAAATAAGGTCTGTTATCCAGGCTACTAACTGGTTAAAAACCGGTCCAAAAAGGCTGGGTTTTCTTCCACTAAAATTGGCCGTCAAAAAAAGAGTTAAAGGGGCTATGCCAAGCGATTTGCTAGTTCATTTTAAAAACCTAAAATGGTCTTCATTTCACATCAATTCAGTTCAAAAATAATGGTCCAGTTTTGTTATGTAAGACTATATTTAGGCACGGTCTGTTGCTACTGATAGCCAGGGTGGACATGGACTGAAAATTGAAAAAAATGGGCTAACTTTTTCAAGTTTAAATGCATCACCCAAAAAGATATTTTTGGTTAGTGCTCCCTTATAAAATGATATCTTCCTCATACCCCACATGTAACTCTACACTGAACATTTCTTGACTGGGTAAAGGCAGTAAGTAATGACTTCAGCACAGAATCAGCCTAAAACAACAAACATACTCGCCACATAGGGCCTCGATCTGGGATCTTCTTTCCCTTTTGTCTGAAGCTCTTTCATTCTTTACTTTGGGAAACGGTTAGGCGTAAATAAAATCGCGGATCCCACTTACCTACCTCGTTATGTTATTTAGCTCCTTAGTCGCTATCAACTACCCTGCGAGCAGAGGCCCTTCGATCTTCCTAGTTGGGAAGAGGAAGAGAAGGGTAGCTATCAACTAAATAATAATTCGATCGCACGTTCCGGTGTGAAGGCGCGAGCTGGGACATTGCGGGAACTGACGTTAATACTCCTGAGCAAAAGCAGACATTTCTTTGAACAAAACTCGGGTCTGTTGTAAACTGAGAATTGTAGTCAAGTTACGCTTTTACTCTGCGTCACCTTATTGCCCGGTTAGTAAATGGTACTTACGTCGATACAAGTTCGTTGCCGCATACTGCGATATGCCAGGGGCGTCAAGGATGACCTTTCTAATACTTCTCTTTTCAAGATGATGCTACGTTTTGCAAGCACTCGACATGGGTGGGAGTTGATTAGAGCAGCTCAAAAGAGGTGAACAAGGAGTCTTATCTTCCATGGACAAATCCTAGTCGCATCGTCGTGAAAGGGATTTACTCTGTTGGAGTACAGTTGAACCTCCATGTGCGACTACCTCCCTTAAGCGACCACCTATCCAAAACGCCAAAACCCACCCAGTTTAAGTCTTCCAGCTGGAATCTCTCCTGCAAGCGCCAGCGACCACTAATTGGAGCTGACGGTTTAATGATTTTGCATTGTTTTTAAACTCTTGTAAGCGATCCCTTGTGGTAGAAACAACATCAACATGGAACTGCACATATCGTAACTTGGAAATTGCATGCAATAAATTCTCTTCGTTAAAGTAGATGTGTCCGGTTTTCTTCTCAAAGAAACCTCCCGTGGTTCGATTCTCGTAAGAGACCACCTCCCGTTAGCGACCACTAAGTCTTCGCATTTTGGGTGGTCGTTTTCGGGAGGTTCGACTGTAGTCTCCTTTTCCAGTTCTTCGGCGGCGTCGGTTGGAACTTGCTTTGTTTCATGAGTTGCGCGTATACATTTACACACTAAGGCGCTGCTACATTATATTTTGAAATCACTGAACAAATATCCTTTTGTATCTGAAGGAAAACGCCCCTTGGCAGGTGGTACAACTCTGAGATGACCTAAAAAGGGCAGTTTTTGCGGGAAAGATGTTTCGGATTCGTTTCGGAGGAGAGAAACCGCTGGACCGTATGAACTACGATGACTTAGCTGTGCTAAATGCTAACTTTTAGTGCGTGACTGACAGGCATGCGAAATTAGTATCCCTTCTTTCTGAAAAGAAAATAAGACGAGAAACAAATGATGTTGCGAACTACGCATTGCTTGTTCAAAACAAAGTTTCCATAAAATTTCATAAGGAGAAAAAAATCAATAAAAGAAGGCGGAGCTGCTCGAGACGTCGTTGCGTGACATTGTTACTCTAACTGTTAGTTTATGACTTCCTCGCACGAGTCGAAGTGTATCCCGTTCGCAAAAAACCTCCTTCAAAATAAAATTTCAAGGAAAATATACCTACCTATTTTAGATATACCAGAGGCGAATTTAAGATGATACAGATGGATGCTAATACAAGGAAGTTAGGAAAAACAGAGACATGGGATATAGTTTACATAATAGTCCGGCGCTTTTATATAACGCTTCTTCGAGTTCGTTTTTATTTATTTACTTATTTTTTTGTGAACGGTTAATTACTCTGATATTTTAACATAAACTTTATCAAAAACGTTTTTTGCTTCGTGATGTTTCCGAACATCACATACTGACCCTGAATTGAAACAAAACCGGCTGCCGCAACATTTCTTTACAAATTTGACTTATGCAAATTTGTGACCTTTTGCCACTGGTGGTCACGAAACTGTTTATTTTGTAAAGACGAATGCGGAGTGCCCAGATTTTTTATTTCATATTCTGTTAATATAAGAGCTGAACTTTGTCCTAGTATACATTGTGGCTAGGTATCACACATACCAAGGTGAGTTTTTTGCCTCTGAAGTTGCTCATTTTTTACCCATTTTAAAAAGTGCGCTTGGTGGTAGTTTTTAAAAAACCGTAAAAAATTCAAAATCGTGTTTATGGTTTAAAACATACCACGGGTAGAAAGAAAAGATAAAATGCTTTTAAACAAAAATATTTCTGTTTTATAGCTTTGAATCTTGCCTCGGTACCGACGCGATAAAGTAGACCATTTTTACTCTAATTTTTGCATAATTAATTAGGTAAAAACCGCTATTTTCGTTTTTCCTCATTTTCTCGAACACTATAGATTCTTGAAAGTTAAAAATATTTTTTTCGAAGATAGTTCCCCAAAGGGGTTTTTCTGACAAATTATCAGAGTTTTCGATTTTTTTGGCCTGGCCAGCGATTCTCGATATTTACAGTCATGGGCTCTTAAGACCTGGACAGTGACTTGCCATGGAACTGCTTACATGCTTACATGGCGGCAGATCATGGGACAGAAACGACATAATTTATGCGTACATGTCCACGTAAAAAAAGGCAATGTTTTCAAAGAAACATTTCTCTAGCCAGTGAAATATGAGATGACCTTCCTACCGTGGAAAAACAAGAAATAAATGTTCGTCCGAATGTTTCAATATTCGCTAAGCTGTATTCGTTGTCGCAAAATTGCATCTGCTGTCGCTAAAACTCATTCGCTACCTCTTGCTGTGAATGGCAAAGATTTCCTTTGAAATTTTGTCCCTTGTCTAGATAAAATCGAGTCTCAGTTCGGTCAGGAAAACTAAAGGTTCTTTCCATTTGAAATGAAAATGAAATGTGCTTTGGCCAATCATCATACGTTTCTGGGAAACCGCCCACCTACTCCTCCCCTAAGCCAACATTAACACTTATTTCTCACTTAGGGCAAAAAGTTGGGTTAGGGGATGGGTAGGTGGGAAGTGTCCCCCAGAAAAGTATAATGACCATTTCCTTCTTGCATACTATTTAGAATTTGACTGAAATGGCCGGATGGATTTCATTACAAGTGAAATTCGTATTACATACGGCGGGAATGGTATAGCCGGTCAGTTCTGAAGCGGAATGGAAAGCGCCCTAAGTTAATAAGCACCCTTCCGTTTTCGCCGAAGAGTTAAAAAGGCGTTTGCGTATCAAAGAAGATACTCACTATACTCAATAGAGCGTATTCACATGACGTCACGGCGGCCATATTGGTGTTCCAAAACAATGAAACGGCGGCCGTGTTGGAGTACCAAGACAACCCTGGGAATTTAACTCTTTTCGCACGTAAAAGAAAAGCAGATTATTTTATACTCACAACATCTTCCGAAAAAAACTTTAGCTTAATTGCATCAAGAAAAGAAAAAAAATACATGAAATATTGTGAAAATCACGTTTTCGCGTGGAAACCATAACATTTTTAGGTTTTTTTCGCGCTGCTCACCCTTGTCGCGGAACAAGGAGCACATTCGCGGACCAAGGACCATGGAAAACGGTGGCCTTTTTTCGAATTACAAGCAAAATATTTATGTCTGGAACTTGAAACTTCAGGATTATCGAGAGGAACATAAAAGCTATCTTCAGAGAGTATTTCAGCTCGTTACAGTTTGATTCAGGTAAGATATTCAAGATCATGACTTTCAGTCGCGGACCAAGGACCACATAATGTACTGATGGATTTAATTTATTTTACTGCTGACGAGTTCTAATAACTAGAAATTCAGTTTTATCATCAATGAGTAACAGCCGTCCTTCAATAAGCCAGTTCGTTGCATCTTAAATGCAATCCTCCATTGCGCGAATGGCCTCATCCTGGGCGTTAGCATCATCGGGCTTGAAACTCACGTATAGCTGGGTATCATCCGCGTGACAATGAGCCTCCGGGGAGATGACGTTTGATAACCTTGAATATACAGCTATTTCTAGAAAGGTTGTCGGAAAAACTGTGCACGCGACAAACCCGAAAGGTAATATGGGATATGCTCAATACACTGTTCCTGATACTGTAGCTGTCGAACCTACTTTTATTGCTTTCCTTTAGCACTCGCAAACATACGTCCATGGCCTCTCTTGCCATTGTTTGAAATTTCTTTGAAAAACAGTGAACTAAAAGCCACCCACAATACCTTTCGGGATTGTCGCGTGCACTTTTTCCGACAACCTTTCTCGAAATAGCTGTATGCAAATCACCATATGTTGAAATTGTAAAAACTCATGTGCTTCAACTACGAAAATGTTCGGACGGAAAATTTCCCCTTAACTTCAGACAAAAATGTAGGGAAGGTTTGGAAGAAAATTTCGGAATCAGATACAGCGTCTAAATATTGATAACTTTATTGATCAAACTCCTGATATACCACTTAGAATTTACGCCTTGCGTTAAGATTTATGCCACTGGCCCTAACCTACTAACACTGCAACAAGACGGCACAAGGAGAGTGACTGAGAAATTACATGCTTTTAAGAACTTCAAGTTGTTTCTAGTAACTTGTCATTAAAAATTAAAACATCGCACAAACGATGTGTTACCATGAAAACGTACCTTTCTTTGCAAACGTTCATATCAAATCGCTTTATTTTTCTCTTTCATTCAACGCCTTTCTATCAGGTTATCTTTAAAAGCTCTTGCACCCCAAAATTATGAGAACAAATAAGGATTAAAGCTTGTTCTTGGTTCAATATTTTCGTCCTTACATGATTCGTAAAACGGTCTCGAACGGTTGGTATTGTCCACACAGGTACGAATAAAGATAAGTAAATATTAAACTAAATTAAAAAGTTGTCAAATTAATTTGAAATACATAAATACAACTAATATTAGTATAGGTAATAGCATGATTTGTAGTGATATTTGGTATAAATACCACGAGTGATGTTTCCAAATTGTTATACGTAATTTCACGAGCCGTTAGGCGAGTGAAATTTTGGACAATTTCGAAATATCACGAGTGGTATTTATGCCAAATATCACGTACAAATCATGCTATTATTTGTTTATACTACTACCCACAAAGATTTTGTAATTTTAACATGTAGGTATTTCAAATTAAGCTAAAATACCACTGCTCTAAGCCAATCAAATTACAGAAATTTTTCATGTAGTAGTATAAGTATAGGTAATAGCATGATTTGTAGTGATATTTGGCATAAATATCACGCGTGATATTTCGAAATTGCTATACAAAATTTCACGAGCCGTTAGGCGAGTGAAATTTGAGACAATTTTGAAATATCACAAGTGGTGTTTATGCCAAATATCACATACAAATCATGCTATTATTTGTTTATACTACTACCAGCAAAGGTTTGTAATTTTCACATGTAGGTATTTCAAATTAAGCTGAAATACCACTGCTCTAAGCCAATCAAATTGCAGAAATTTCTCATGTAGTAGTATACTGTAGGTATACTCGATTTCCATCGGTGGTGTTGTACTGATTAAAATCAGTCTTCTGCCATTAATGTATTTCAGTGCTTGGTAAACTGAATGAACGAGAAAGAAAAAAATAAAACAGAAACACTTTAACAACCAAGAAGTGTTTGCATCAAAGGAAATACACTAACAGTATTCTGATATTGTTAAAAGTTTGCTATCATAGTATACACAATAATAAAAAAAAAATTAAAAACTGCTTGCAATTCGGGCTGACGGAAAGTGGACCAAAAATTGTAATTAATAATAAATACATTATATAAACACCGCCAGTGGTCATCCTAGAGTAAGCCCAGTAGGCTTTGTAAAGAACTCCTGTTCTATGATACATGTAGTTACATGCACCGTAACAATGTAAGATTTTGGGACGAATAAACAGAAAAATCGACCATTAAGGCTAGATGGGGAACTTATTCAAGAGACACAAGAGGGCGAAGCGCACCCTTTTAAAAATGAAATATTTAGTATTGAACTGAGTTAATGCAAACGAGCAGTCACGTATAACTAAACCTAATTCGGTGGTGTTTGCAACCCGAGATGTGGCTACATTCCTAACACGTTAATGAACTGCTTTCATTTCACTGAGTTTTTAGAACAGTTTCATTAAGAAGATTAATCAAGGATTACCTTGTGCTTTAAGCTTTCACGGGCTAAATATGCATATGGCACAATTGGATGGTGACGGGTGGCATTTATACAGTACGTTGACGAGTTCAAAGAATGTTGACCTAAGTTTTCTTTATGCTCTTCTAATACGATGTAGTTTTGGTAAGCTGTCGGCACTTCACGTTGGATTTCCTCAACAAAGCTTCGCCATGCCTCATCAAAAAGTTCACCAGAACGAGGATAATTGCGATGTTTCGGGTTTCCAGCAGTCACTGCTGCAAACAGAAGTGCTTGGCCGCGGAATTTCAACCCAACAACGGCCATGATATGCAAAGCTGACACCGTCCAACTTTCCTTTTCATACTTCATGTTGTATGGCAAAATATGAGCGACAGCCTTATGGTGGAAAGCATGGAAAAGAGCATCGAACCAAACCACTGGCATCACTAGTGGTGTGTCGTGAATTCCACACTTTTCTCTTCTTCTTTGTAAAGTCCACTCGGCACCATGATGCGGTGTATAGTCTAAAACACCAAGCGCTGGTTCATATTCTAAAAGCCAGTCTTGCACGACTCGTAGCGGTTGAGTTTTTCTCAAATCAGGCGGAGTCATTTTATTGAAGCTAAAGGTGACGTCATCATCTAAAAATATGTAGTAACGGTAGGGTAGTCTTCTGTTTATGGCCGTAAAGTAGAGCGCATTTCTTCCTGTTCCCCAAGTAGTTTGTGGATAAAATATGTAGGATGTATGAGATGGAATTATTGATTTGTCGCACTTTGCTTGATAGCTTAACACTATGATATCACAACTGCAATTTTCAGCGACACCAATCGATTCTGCAAGGTGTGAAGGAAGACATTGCTCCGTTTGTAGAAGGTAAACAAAATGCTTCTGAATGACACCTAACGAATCCACCTTTGATCCATTCTCGTATACTGCTGGAAGTTCTTTGCCAAAACCCTTTCTCCAGGAAAGGGTAATGTGCAGATATATAAGACTGCTAGCAATACATCCCACCAAGACGACACATGTAAAACATCGGAAGGAAGACATGGCTGTTTCTTGCACTCGTCGTTAGCAACTGCATAAATTGAAATATCACACCACTGGAGGCAGCGTTTCCAAGAAAACTTTTTTTGGTTTAAAAAAAAACTTCACGTTCTCGCAGGCAAGCAAGGCACTGTAAACAAACCATTTAAAGACATTACTTGTCAAAGTAAAAGATAAAATTTCATGTGATTTAACTTTCATTTTCATTGAGAGTATAATACATCAGTTAATTGAAACTACGGCCCCCCGACCCCCGCGACTTAGCAGGGAATTTAACATTGGCCGCGTGTTAAAACTGTCCCCTATAGATGGTTTTCACTGTGACGTCAACAAATTGTAAAGTCAAAATAGCGAGGTTTCACGAATTCTTATTTCCACTAGGTTGAAGATAAACAAAAAGTAAGTCTTTGTACAGGTTTCCATTTCCGTAGCATGTTTCATTTGGAAAATACAGCAATTTGAACTTCCGAGTTTTCACTGTGCGTGACACCAAAATAGGAATGCTATACAAAGCTTTACAAAGGTGCGTGAGACGTTTCGGCAAATAACTTAGAAACTGTAGGCCACAAAGACCTGAGACTTGGACAAAATGTTTATATATTAGTCTTTTATAGCATGTCATTTTCTTGGCTTCTTCCACTGGACGGTTTCCAATTTAATTATTTGTTGTGTGACAGTGAAAACGATCTATAACGGAGCATTAGTAGTTCATAAACAATACACGATTCAGTTCGGACTTACATTATTTGCCGGTGCTGTACTTGTTCCTAAATTCAACCATATTTTCAACTATGCTCACCAACTGCAGTGAAATTGGACCTCTTTAAATGAGCTACATTCAAATTCGATCATGGTGTGCGTTAATCAGGCCGAGGATCACTAGGGAAAGACCAGGGTCAGGATATCGCCCTTAAGACTTGGAACAGTGATTTACGGTTTTGTAACAGTGCCATGGATTTGCTTACATGCCTACTTGGCGGTCGATCATGGGACAGAAACACGAATATCTTCTATTCGCATACTGATGCTTCCTATCTTATGGAAGTTGCAAATTTAGAATTGAAAAAGATAACGTGTTGGTTTTATACAAATAAGCTATCTATTAATGTTAAGAAATCTAATTTTATCATATTCAGACCGAGACAAAACAGGCAAACACTTGATCTAGCTTTTAATATTAGTAATTATTCAGGGGCACCCAACGACAATTTTCCGGAAAATATCTGTTCGGAAGACGATTTGAGATCTAGAATTTTCGGAACATTTGTTGTAAAATTTTTTGCTTGCCTGCCTCTCCTAGGATTTTCGAACATCTAAAAACTACTATAGTTGCCCATTTTTAACGGATTTTTACCCTTAAAAGGTCACCTAGAATTTTCGGGAGCCTTTTTTCTGGCTGAAATTTTCGAAAAGGTAAGTTTTGATCCCTATAATTTTCGGATCACTAGACTTTCAGCTAGGAAATCCGAACAGATGAAAAAATTTTAGGGGATAAAAATATTTCTTTATCTACCGTTTAATACTAAAATACGTTTAACAATGCTATGTTTAAGTGGTTTTGAACTATATTCTCGTTGGGTGCCCCTGATTATTCGATTGATCGTGTTAAGGAAGCTACTTTTCTTGGTGTAATTCTAAGTTTATATAGGGAAAACAGAGAGATCAGTAAGGTTTGTTTACAAATTAGTTTGCTAGCGTGGGTACGTGAAAATACGCGTAGGTAAATGTTTGTTTCAAAGCAGGACAGGGTTGTTAATCTTATTTTTATCGGCTGCAACATATATATGTCTGAAGAATACCAGACAATAAATATGAATTATGGGGATTTATAAAATCGGACAAAAACGACTCCCGCTTCGCGAACAATGAATCTTAAATTATGTGAATTTCCTTGGGTGCATCTTACTCGCTTCCGAGGATTCAAAAACAATCAGTTACTGTCAAAGCTCACACATGCGTACTATCGTGACACAGCCCCTTTAAGGTCTCTAAATAAATTAAAGGCCCCGAGGGGGTGTCTCATTTTTTGTCTAGCATTACTCTGGCGCATTGTTTCTGTAAATTGATTAAGTCTAGCTACTGCTCAGCTAATAAACTTTCTGTAAACTTTAAGAAAACCCACTATATTAAAATCTCCTCCCCCCAAAAAGCATGTAAATAATGCCTTTAATGAAGAGAAATTGGCCTGCCAACACCGCAGTTATACCGTAAATAATATCTTCGTAGCAACGTCAGAGTACCCGGTCGCAAACTTTCGTGTGAAGTTTAGCGATAATTATCTTCTATAAAACTGACGGTATTTTTTCAATCATATGGTTCGGTCACCCCGGTTTCTCTTTGGATGCAGCACGCGTTTATTCAAACAAGCTTCATTGCGAGGAAGCAAGGTCACCATCCTGGAACACATTTATCACCACAGTGTCGTGAAGGTAGAAATTCAAGCAATAATGCCATCTTATATTGTTCTGGTTGATCCTAAAATTCTATAAAACTTGTCTGTTAATTAATTAAGGTTATTATGAATCATTTATATTTTCTGTTAAATAAAAGTATGACCCATCGTTTGTGGAAATGACTTCCATTAACTAGCCTTTAATTAAATTTACAGATCCAAAAACTTATGAGGCTTTGTCTCCTTTTCTTCATCCTCGGAGACCCAGGGGCAGTCAGTCGTGGCGGGAGAAAAGGTGGGATGAAAGTTTTCAAGTACGGGCAAGAGAGCCGCTGGGTACCGACTCTCACCAAACTATTTCCAAAAATTCAAGCGGATGCCGGCTCCTGATTGGGCACAAAAAATGCTTTGTATTATTGTGCCCAATCGGCGAACAGTTTCTCCTGAGTTCTTTTCGTGTGTTTGTACACGACGGCTATTGCCCGGTTCGTTCACCAAGCTTGTGCGTGCAAGGGAAACTTTTATTTTCTACTTTCCTAACTGGAAACGAAGGAACTACAGATGAGTCGGAAAAAAGTTTGGGATCCTGTCAGCGGGAGCAATTCAATTTGCCACGAGAATATTCTGTATCGTAAATAATAGGAAGTTTAAGATGCGGCGGCGACGAGAAAGTCAAATAAGCAATAGCTTGATAAGGCAAAACAACAACTTTGCACGTGCATCACGCTTTTTTGTACATTTCTTTGCTGTCAACTGCACGACTATCCGTGAAAATGCCTAATTTCACGTTTTGTGAAGGACGTAAACAAGCAATGACAAAATTCATTCTCTTCATGAACTTGGATATGTTTGATAGAAATCCAGCTCCAGAAGAGCTCGCTTGCATGTGACAAAGTAAGCGAGTTGGACTAATCACGGTAGAGACTGAAAAAATGTGAATTCACTTTTCCATGCGACGTTTTCGTGGCTGACAGCCGTCGTGGTATCTTTTAAAAAATCCCCGATATTTACGCAAGACGTGACCGATTCAAGAGTGAATACCTGTTGTAAGCTCAAGCTTGTATTTTTAGAAAGCGTCTTTAGTCTTCGGGTAGACAGTATTTTGAAATCAGACGGGGATTTTATATCAAACCGAAAGTTTCCTGACTGCGTGCATTTCTTTGGTACATGAACCAGACAAGCCGTGATCGAGACAATAGCCGTCGTGTACGACCCACGAAAAGAACTCAGGAGAAACTGTTCGTCGATTGAGCACAATAATACAAAGCATTTTTTGTGCCCATTCAGGAGCCGGTATCCGCTTGAATTTCTGGAAATAGTTGGGTGAGAGTCGGTACCCAGGGACTCTTTCGCCCCTACTTGAAAACGTTCGTCCCACCTTTTCTCCCGACCCGACTGACTTCCCCTGGGTCTCCGAGGATGCCTTTTCTTAAGCTTGTGCTAGTTTCTATTTTTTTGTAGTTCAACATAGACACAGTATTCCAAAAAGTTATCTCGAGTTCAGTAAATGAAGACATTTCAAGAGGCATCAAAATATTTTTACTAGGCTAGGCTGAATAGTAGAAGAAAGGGAAAGGGTTTGTCATTTTTTTTAATAGAAACTTGTCATGACAAGTTTAATGACCACACGACAGTTTGATTACCAGAACAGTAGTTTATAATTGACAAATCCAAGGATTACAAGAGTAAAATTATTCATTTTTTTTGCCTTTTGGGAAAAGTGGAATAGGGGGTAAAGGTGACCCTAACTTAAATTTCTAGCTATATGTAAAATACATGAAACTACTTTATCCATCCATTGTTAAACATTGGAGCTCAGAAGGTAACCAAGGAAATAGAGGGTAGGCAAACTGGAAAAAAGCTAGTTTTGTCCGTGGGCGGCAATACTTTAATTTCGACAGTTTAAGGTAAAATATTAAGATAATGTCTAAATCATTTGTGAACTGTGATATTTTTTTGCCTAAATATCTCTCTTCGATCAAATGTGACAATTAGGCCAGATTTATACTAGCGATGTAAAAATTTCCTCCGTCTATGTTGAAACCGAACAAACCTCGCGGGTATCCGCTTTGGCGGGTGATCTCCCTGAGAGATTATTGAGTTGTTGTTTTCATTATTTATTCATCAAGTTCTCAGTTGTAATGATTTTTCGGTAGTATTGTTCTTATTTATTGTTTATTGAGTGGGTCGGCTAAAATTAAAGCCGAAGAGTGAAGCTCCAATGCAGAATTTTCGAAGTCTGTTTAATATTATGCTTTCGACAGTGCACGTGAATAGCAACTACGTTGGGTGTCGACTTAAGATAAACTGGATTAAGTGTCAAAGATGAAAGATTGCTCAATAAAACGAGCATTGTTGACAGCTTTAAGATAGGCTCAGGGTCTCTTGATGTAATATAACCCTTGGTTCAAAACAATAGACTTGGCGCCTCGCCCTTCAGAAATATGCGAAGATCGCGACGTTGAACGTCGCTATCCCCCGAAAATCGAGCCTGCGGCTTGTAATGACTACACCTGCAACACTAACTACACCAACTATACTAACTACATCAACTACACTAACTACGCCAGCTACACCAAACATTAACTTATCATACTACACCAAGTCATTAACTTTGTTCTACTATACTAAATACATCTCTAAATTCGTGACAGTTATCATGAATCTATTACCGCTATTAATTAGTTGGTCTAGTTGGTGTAGTCAGTGTAGTTGGTGTAGTATGTGCAGTTGGTGTAGTTGGTGTAGTTGCTCTACTTGGTGTAGTTGATAAGTTACAATTTACGTATTTTTGGTTATTATCTGTTAGAATAAAATCTTGTATAACTACAAAAACTACAGCAACTACACCAAACTATACCGAACTACACCAACTACTCCAAAATACCTCAACCTACACCAAAATACAATCTACACCAAAATACAGCAACCACACCAACTATGACAACTACAGTAACAACACCAACTACAGTAACTACACCAACTACACTAACTACAGCAACTACACTAACTACAACAACTACAGTAACAACACAAACTACAGTAACTTCAGCAACTACACATACTACACCAACTACACTAAATATAGAAAGTACAGCAACTACACAAACTACAGCAGCTGCAGTAAGGTACAGCAGCTACACTAACTACACCAACAACACATACTACACCAACTACACTAACTACAGCAACTACACTAACTACCGTAAGTACACCAACTACATTAACTACAGTAACTACACAAACTACACCAACTCCACCAACCAGATATACTACACTAACTACATATACCACACCACCTACACAAACTACAGCAACTACACCAACTACACACACTGGGCGAAAAAATGGATTTACTAGGGTAGCCAAATTACAGCAAATGTGTAGCAAATACCACATTTGCACAATTTTGCGCAAGAGCAAAGACTGATATTGCACTAGATTTGCTATCCGTAGCAATGACGGTAAATGCCACATTTGCACAACATTTACATCTTGGTGCAAAGATAATGGGCAGCCATGGATTTGAGGGTCATTTGCAGATGGTTCAAATGTGTAGGCAAATATGTTTCTTTGAACTATATTTGCACATTACGCAAATGATAGCGCAAATCTGCTGTTTTGCACAGCTTTTGCTTTAGATGTAAAAGCATGTAAACCTGTTATTTTCAGAACGTTTACGCAGCTTTGCAAATGTGAGCGAAGTATCTAATTTGAACAATGTTTGCTTGGGTTATCATGGGTGATCAAATTTTCATAATTGAACCAGATTACTTTGCATGGCAAATGTAACCAAACTCTTTGTATTAAACATGTTTGCTCAAGAAGCAAATGTTAGCAAACCTAAACTTTGAACAAATTTTCTAGGGTGTGCAAATTTGATCAAACACAAAATTTTGCTTGTAGCGGCAAATGTGGTCAAAAGTCAAGTTTTGAACAAAGTTGCTTGGGCAGCAAATCTGATCAAACTGTTAGTATTGTACAATTTTTCGCTCAGGTAGCAAATGTAATCAAATTCTGACTTTAAAGCAAATTAAGCAAATGTCATCAAACCCATAAAATTGAGCATGTTTTCTCCAGTAGCAAATGTAAATTCCAAGGTTTAAACGAGTTTGCTTGGGTTGTAGCAAATGCGATAAAATTTTAATAAATTATAATATGGCTCACTTCAGTTTCTTAACAAGTGGCCATAATTAATCAAACATTAAAGTTACTGAAAGAAATTCTAGCAGTGACCTCCCATTAATGTTCAAATGATTTATTCCATAAACCAAAGTGGCTTACACATTATTACAGACATTACAAACTACAGTATAAAGCTGTACATACAGCTCTTCATATTAATTCCCAATTTTACTGTTCGTTGATGTTTACTTGTCTCCACTCTATGCTCTATCAGATCATTACTAACTATTAATATTATAAGAAAAGTGTTCTTCATCTAAATGTGTAAGATATTCTACATACAGCTGTAGGTGTTTCAGAGTTGCATGCCTCAAACCTATTTCAGTTCTTTAGGTTTTTGCAACTCAGAAACAGGTTAAAAATCCTTTCACCCTTGGACCAATATTTACTTATGACAAGACTATTTCTTACTTAAACTTTTGTATCTAAGGACCAAATCCTGTTTCAACGAAATGGAACCCTCAAGACACCCATTTTAATAAATAATTAGTATTTTTGTATTTATTGCTATTTACAGATTAAACAAAATTTGATTCTGGTGGCATTTTTTCCTTTAGGCTCTATTAGCATGAAAGGCCTAATTCTTGCTACCAATTTACAATTTTTGCTGGTATAACAACTGTGTTATAGCATTTAGCAAACTAAGAAATAGTTTAGGTACATATAGCTATTCAATTCAGATCAGACTTCTTTAACTTCATTTTCGTTGCTAATGGTTCCTGTATGGTATTGGATTATGCTCTTAGAGGAAGTACCAGCCGGAGCTTCTAGTACTTGCCCCGTTCTAAGAAAATTGAGGGTCATGAAAGTAATGACCAGCTATAAGTATTCCACAGCATGTCAACATTACCATTGCCACTGTAGTTGGTCCCAATGAAAGAAGCTAATAATTATTTTAAACTCAGTATACATGTACATGTAGTACAAAAGGTTGATCTGGCTAGCCTGCAAAATAACTACACTGCTGTCTCTCATTACTCTTTTTCTTGAGTCATGTTGCAATCCTTTGCAAAATTCCGTAATAAATCATGACAAAAAGCAGGGTGTACCTAAATTTGTTTTGTTTTTTTGTTCAAGCAGGTCAGTTGCAATTGCTGTAATCGGTACAAATGTACTGTGAAGTGGTGCCAGCAGAACTCAAATGCCTGCAGTTAAGCAAACAGATTTAAAAGAAACATGTGTACATTAATTGGCCTTTTTAACCTGCTGACTGGTACATTACTTGCAAACAATAGCCAAAGGATTCTAATGAAAAATTTATCACATCAACCAATTTGATCTACCTGCCACCAGATTCTCAGGACAAATCAACACCATCAGGATTTGTACTGTTTACACAGATTTATCTTTTTCTAAAAAACAGTGTCATAAACAGAGAGTGATTAAAGGATTACTGTATTTGCAGAGCTACATGTACATGTACCTGTAAGTATGACCAGTCATAAACAATCTGGAATTTCTTTAAGAGCCTTGGATTAACTTATATTTCCTTATCACAAAGCAAATTCAGGAGCATTATCTGGTGCCTCCTGCTCTGAGGAGAAGCCATTCGTCCTTTCTATCGTCATTGAGTAATGACAAGCTTACATGTGACTGTTTTAATTTTGCTTTACTGTTCAGCTTGGCAAAGAGGTTTTTACAGGCTAAGTTGTTGACTCCTCCACGTAGAGGCCTCCTGCAAAGCACTTTTCTCGGATTTGTCATCTCCTTGGTCTGTATTGCCTTGCTCTGAAGACATGTACTCCACAATTATACAAGCTTTGAACTTACACCAATCCTTCTTCGAAATAGAGGTTGACTGGAAAAGGGTTGTCTCTTCAGTTTTTTCTGCAACAAACAGAAATTATACATAATTGAGACCATTAATATTGAAACTAAAGCTGTAGATGCTTGTCATGGAAAATACTATTGTCCTTTTCTGTCTAAATATTCTAGCCGTTTATAGCAAAAAAGGTTGCTATTAGATATTACATGTATTATTACTGGCTCAGTCACACTAGGTGACTAAACTTACTTATTTCCTGAGTTAACTGATATCAAAATTAACTAGTTTAAACAAATTGCTGGCTCGTAACTTTCATGTCTCAAATCTAACCCCAAGCGGTCATCATAATCCTGATTACACTGTACCTGTTAAAACTAAGACTTTCTTTGAGCAAAAACAAAACGAAAAAATGAATGCGAGAAACCCTTTTGTAACAAGACAATTGACTCCAGGTAAATCATTGTATTAATTTTATAGTGAGTGTCCCACTACATCACTACCATAACAACATTATTGACATATTACTTAAAACTTCATGAACCTGCTTCTTCTGCAATATTGCCATCACTTACAGTGTATCTTGGGAACAAAAGTTTAATTACCGTATTTATTCAATTAACCGCCCTGGGCGCTTATTAAATTTTTGGGCCTTGATAGTGGGCGCTTATTCGAGGTGGGCGCTTATTAAATTTTCGCCATTCTCAGCAAGTGTAGTATGTTTATTTTGCTACAAAATAATAAATGGTAATAACAAAAAGCGAAGAAGTAACAAAGCAAGGTTTCAGCCCAATCTGTAAAATACTCTGAAGAAAACTCCGTCTTCGGGAGGGTCTCTTATTGTCTTATTTGAGTTTGTGTGGGAGGGAGTGGGGTGGGGTGGGCGCTTATTCGAGGCTGGGCGCTTATTAACTTTTTCTGCCTTTGGGATGGGCGCTTATTCGAGGTGGGCGCTAATTCGAGGTTGGGCGCTTATTCGAATAAATACAGTATACTATAATTGCCTCATATGAGAGAATCCAAGACCTTTTTCAGTGGATTACTTGGTTTCTGGATTCCAATCGTTTGACTTGTATTTCAGGTTTCAAAGCTCAGAATTTAGGATTCCGCAACAAAAATTGCCCGAATTCTGGATTCCATAAGCAAAAATTTCCCGGATTCCAGAATCCCTTACATGGGGTGATCATAAAAAACAATCAGTGAAAGCAGGGTACCATGATCTAAATTCTAGCTACACTATGTTTTCAGCACCATGGCAGTCACTGCCTTTACTCCCCTTTTAAATTTTGGAAAAGCCTTTGGAGAAAGTATAGGCACTAGAGGATAAGGTTAATTTTGGCCTAATAGAGGGGAATTAACGCTTGCTTCAATTCTTATTAAATTTTCCAAGACCATTTATCTGAAGAGAACAACCAAACAAAAGATTACAGTATTTTTTACAACAACAGGACAAATAAAGTTTCAGGAGTAGGGATGGTCCTTGTTGATTACTGAATATTGGAATGCAAATGTAGGTATTATCAAATAGCATCATTAGCGGCTTAACAGTAACAACGAACTTTCTTATACTTACTGAGCATTTCTTTTACTCCCGATTAGTTGCTCCCTCAGCATTTGTTTGTCGTCAACATTTCTCCTGCCTCTTCTTAGTTTTACAATGTCTGCTAATTAAAACAGCATCGATTCACCGAAATCTATTTACTAAGTACTAACGGCTGCTTTTCTTGGATCCACTCGTTACTACTTGATCGTCGCCGATGGAGATATCTAGATGTCTTTCATGGTGGATTTTCGTCGAAGGATCTATAAGTATGCAGTTCCCTCGAGTTCGAGCGATTATTTTTATAAGTTCTTCGAGGACACATTCGTTCGATAAATTCGAACAAATAAGACTGGCCGATTCCTCCATACTCGACAGTCAACCCCACAAAGAAGGAAAATTCGAAACCTCTTGATAAATATGGCGTTAAACGTAGGAAGTAAAAGCTGATGGCAAATCGATGGCAGTGGAACGCGTTAACGGTCGACGAATTTCAATTGTTGTGCCTCGTTCTCGAACGGTTATGCAGACTGTCGCTGACCAGCACCACTGAGGCGCAAATGCTTGGGAAATCGGGCGCGCGGTCTTTTGGCGATTTGGCGGGAGGAAGAGATTGCCTATGTTGCTGGATTTCTTCTCAAGGATGTTCGAAATTTAAAAGGTAAAGTCGATGTATTTTGCTTTGTATATCGTGCTTCTACTGCCACATCTATGTTATAACCGGGAATAAACTACATTTGCATCCATATTTACATTTGTAGCATGTATGAGCACGCGTGTCGCGTGCGTATATGTGGTAGTGATCCAGCTGAAAAAAGCCTTGTTGAAAAATTTAAGTGGTGTTAAGTCAGCAAAATATGTAGTTATGCAATGTTAAAATGCTAATTTATTGGTATTTGGCAGAAGTAGCTCAAGATTAATTGCTTGAGTAATTTATACTACCTCTGGCGCTATATTGACACATTGAGCGTAATACCTGTACATGTACCATTGATTTTGACAGGGGTAGGGTGGAGCCTCTATTTGATATACGTTCAGCGTGCAAAGAAAGTAGTGTCCGATAGCCCGGGGCTAGCGGATTTTGCTATCGGGCTAGTAAATTCTGTTCTTCACTTGCCCGACGGGCAAGTACAATGCAGTTTGAGGAATTCACCTTACAGAAGAACTGTTAAATCAAAAATTTTGTGGGTAGTTGAAATGACGTTTGGGCTAGTAAATGTTAGCTTCAGCTTGCCCGAATGGCAAGCTGTAAAAATGACTTTCTTTGCACCCTGTACGTTACTGTCATTTTTTTCTGTTTTGTTTTGTCATGTTTTCATATACAAGGTTATTTTGTTTATAATAGTTTATAATGATACAGCTGTACATGTAAGCTGAGTCAAAAGGTCAAAAATGCTAAAATGTGCCACATGTGTATTTATAATGTTCATAAAGATAATGGCAACACAAGTAACACAATTCATTTAATTTCACAATATTATCAATAAAGGTAGAATTAACAGTTATTTTTAGTGGGTTTAGTGACTTTTTTGTGTATTTGTTTCAGATTTTTCCTTGAGTGGTACTGGAGTTATTTCCAATGTTCTTGAAATTGAGTTGCATCACCTGAACTCTCCAAAAGATAAAGAGTTCAATGAAATACAGGTTCAACATGGGGAAGCTGTTTGTGGTCTGTGCATGAAGAAATGCTACAGGGGTATTCCAGTGGGTCTCAATTTATTTACAGTAATCATTTTTTCCTCTTCACAAGATGACAGAATTGAAGCTTATATACTGAATGCTCGCATCCATCAATACCCCATCTGTTTGGGGTAAATGTCACAAAACAGAAACCTCACATGTACTTCCTTGGGTTATATTTTTACCATCTTTACAATATTATTTTTCTTGTTCTTTGTGCGGTGCCCTGCTAAGGAAATTCATGTCCCTTTCACAGTGTTCTGCGGGAACATAATGTACTGAAATTGTGTGAAGCTATAGAACATTTGCACTCATACAGGTTTCCCCACAGAGATATAAAGAGTGACAACATTATTCTTACAGAGGTAAACAATATGTACCACCCAATGCTCATTGATTTTGGAAAGGCTATCTTGCTATCGGATGCCCCTTCAAAACAGCAGTCCATGACTGCTCACTAGCACTGACATATAGCTTAAGAAATATGCCTCAGATATTATGTTTTAAAAAGACAAATCATATTGAACTCAAAATCAGGGTTGTAAAGAGCAGCAAAGAAATTATTCATTCATGTCTGTGCTGAGTTTCTATTCACAAATGATATGAAATACAAAGCAATTTCACCATTTGTTGTAGTATTGGCTGTTGGGCTTTCAAAATGTGGCCATTTTTAGGAGGCTTACCATCAAGATGTGGTCATCTCTAGGTATAGTCAGTGAAAACTAGAACAAATAGCGGTAAGAACAAAATTGTCAGTTTTGATGTGAATTTTCTTGAATAAATGGCCATGAGGAAATTGTGTACAAGTGAATAATCTCAACCCTGACTTTGAAATGCACAGAACCTTTTTTTTTTTTTTTTTTTTTTTACAAATTTAAGGTACTGTGGGTGGCCTTGTTATTGTTAGCTTTTTAATAATAATATTATGATGTAGAAAAAATACAGTAAATGATCTGACTACTGGACCTTTGTCCAGTAGATTTGTTGTAGTGTATTTACTTAATGTAAAGGGGAGGTAGTGTGGGCCCTCTGTAACTGTATACAACAGTTACTGTGTCATTTTGAATTTTTAGTTTTAGTAATTGGAGATCCCTGCCCATTGTGCGACCCTAGGCTTTACTATTATCAAATGACAGAAGGGGAATCTAACACATGCCCAGGTTATGTACCATTGACTCACTTCGAAGTGGTTATGTGATTTAGAATTGGACCCAAAAAAAGACCGGGGCCCAGTTGTTCCAAAGACCGATTAGCACTAACCCAGTGCTAGATTTTAACCTGCGTTTCTTTTTCCTTTTAATCAAAAGCATTTTGTCAGATAATTTTCCCTTTTTTTAAGTATCAAATCACCAAATTGTAGACAAAAGGAATTCAAATGAATTTGTTTTTAAAACTGTCATATCTGAATTCATATTTTGTACTAACCTTGGGTTATCTTAACCGGCTTTAAACAACCCAGCCTGGAAGGATAATAAATGCTGCATGTTAATAATTTTGTTTCACCGCCTTAGTTTTTTCTTTATAGCTTACAACTTTTCATGATCCAAGGCCAACTCAGAGCTCCTGTAACCCAGTAGGGGTCTGTTCATTTTTTAAGGGGGGGGACCCTCTCTTCATCAGAATTTTTTGGGGAAGCCACAACCCCGCTCCTTGTATCCCAAGATCAAATAACCAGGATTCAGGTGAATTTTAGCCAGCAAAAATACTATGACTTTTTTTGGATTGAATAGGTAGTACTTAATGAACAGTGAGACTCAAACTCAGGGTTGCAAACAACAAAGTTAGAAAAATTAGCCTTTCATAAATTTGTCAGCTGAGTTAATGTTCAAATAAAATTGTGAGCAGTTTCACCATATTTTGTTGTAGTATTGGCTGTTGGGTTTTCAAAATGTGGTCATTTTTAGGAAGCCGGCCATCGAGATGTGGTCATCTCTAGGTGGGCAGTCAAAACTACAACAAATACCGGTTAAACTAAAAGTGTTGGTTTTAAATTGAATTAAGTTTGTTGGTTAAATGCATGGCCATGAGGAAATTATGTACAAGTGAATAATCACAACACTGAGTTTGAAATCCAAAAAACTTTTTATTTCGGACCAAATTTGATTTTTTAGTATGATGTACAAAAAATGCAGTAAATGATCTGACCACTGGACCCAACCTTGTGTTATCTTAACCCATCTTTGAGCAACCCAGTCCAGAAGTTTAAAGGCTGCATGTTAATTTGTTTCACCACCTTAGTTTTTTCTTTATAGCTCTAGACTTTTCATGATCTAAGGCCAACTCAGAGCTCCTGTGATCCTGTAACCCAATAAAGGTCTGTTCATTGTTTATGGGGCGGGGGGGGGGGGTTGCTTTGTCGGGTAGGATTTGACAATTCGACCGGTAGCTCCTGTAGATCCTCCTTGTATCCCAAGTTCAAATAACCAGGCTTCAGGTGAATTTTAGCTAGCCGAAATGCTATGACTTTTTTGGATTGAATAGGTAGTACTTAATGAACAGTAAAACTTAAAATCAACATTAAAATCAGTGAAACTTAAACTCAGGGTTGCAAACAATAGAGTAAGAAAAATTAGCCTTTCATAAATTTGTCAGCTGAGTTAATGTTCAAATAAAATTGTGAGCAGTTTCACCATATTTTGTTGTAGTATTGGCTGTTGAGTTTTCAAAATGTGGTCATTTTTAGGAAGCCCACCATCGAGATGTAGTCATCTTTAGGTGGTCAGTCAAAACTACAACAAATAAGTCCCGTATGATATATGCCCCTAATATTCTAGAATCAGTATAAATATTGTCGGAAATATAGAAAGAACCCTGCAGTATATGTATTAGCTATTCAGGGTCTTTATGATGACTACGTTGAAACAAAACACTGCCAGGATCAAACCTTAAATGACAGAGGCAAGTGCCTCGGTTTGCCTCATACTGGCTATGGCCCTGACTGTAGGAAATACAGTGGATCAATGATCTGACTACTGGACCTTAATAACGAGTGGATTTGAATTAGTGTATTTGCTTTAAATTAGTATAGCCCGGGAAAGGTTTATGCCAGGGGCGCTGTCAGAAAGGGACACCTTTTTCATGCTTCAGGTATGAAAGGATAGGGATTTCCTGAGTTAAAGTATATGACAGGGTAGACTATCTGTCATTTCGTTCTGTAAAAAGACTAACAGAAGAAATTTGTGAATGTAAAATTGTCAAAAAAAATTAACTGGTTTCTGATTCCTTTATATTAAAATGACAGTGCACATAAAACAGTTAACAGGAAAGATGCACGTAAGGGGTTGGACCTCTGGGCAGACTCTCACAGCGTGTAGAAAATTTTATTGTAACAATGTAATGTTACAGTTGAGATTGGAAATTTACTATAGTCACAAAACGGATCAAACATATAGGAAATGTCACATGCACATCACCTTTGACTGTCAGCAAATGTTATGCAGCTCACTATATTTGCTCCCCTTGCAAATATGGATAATTATGATGTAAATGTGCAAATTTATGATACAGCCAAATGTCTAGAAATTTATTGTTTTTGCTCTTAAGGCAAATACGAGTAAACCACATGCAAAAGTGTTCTTTTGGTATCCTGGAAAAACAAGAGCAAATACCACTGTAAATTAGGGGTTTTGCAATATTTTTGCCTGCATTTGAAGTAAAGTGAAAACTGTCATTTTTGCCAAGGATGTAAATTTGAGTAAACTGATAGAAATGTTCAAGATTTGCCCATGCTGCAAATATGTATCAAATTTGTATCAAACCATTACATTTACTTGACTTTTGCGTATCAATACCTATCTAGCAAATATATGTATTTGCCCACACTTTAGCCGACAGCGCAAATGTAATGCAAATTTGGAGCTCCAAATTTACCACATATTTGCACCTTTCGCAAACATTAGTAAATCCGTTTTTTCGTCCAGTGACATACTACACCGACTGTACTAACTACAGGAACTGCAGCAACTACAGCAATTTCACCAACTACAACAACAACACCAACTACCTGTACTACACCAACTACTCTAACTACACCAACTACAGTAACTTTACCAACTACAGCAACTACACAGACTACAGTAACCACAGCAACTACAGTAACTACACCAATTACATATACTACACTAACTACACCAAGCACACTAACTACACCAACTACAGCAACTACACCAACTACGTATACTACACCAACTACATATACTACACCAACTATACATACTACACCAACCACACTAACTACAGCAACTACATCCTACACCTTACTACACAAACTACACTAACTACACCAACTACAGCAACTACAGTAACTGCACCAACTACACCTAGCTACACCAACTACGCATAAACATAACTAAACATACTACAGTAACTACACCAACTACAACAACTACAGTAACTACACCAACTACACCAACTGCACATACAACACCAACTACGGCAACTACAGCTACTACACCAACTACAGTAACTACACCAACTACAGTAACTACAGCAACTACACCAACTACAGGAACTACAGCAACTACACTAACTTCACCAACTACACCAACTACACATACTACAGTAACTACACCAACTACACCAACTACAGCAACTACACCAACTCCATATACTACACCAACTACACCGACTACAGCAACTACACATACTATACCAACTACACATACTACACATACTACAGCAACTACATCAACTACACCAACTACAGCAATTACACTAACTACCCCAACTACCCCAACTACACATACTACAGCAACTACACTAACTACACCAGCTGCAGCAACTACATATACTACACCAACTACACTAGGTACACCAGCTACTGTAACTACACCAACTACACCAAACATCAACTTTATCATAGTACACCAAGTCATTATTAAATACGTCTCTGTATTTGTGATGGTTATCATGAATCATTACCTTTTCGGGGGCTCTGATTGGCTGCTGAATCAGTGAATATCTTGTACTATTCACTGATTCACCTCCAGTTTCTCCGAGCGAGCGACGCCAAACTCACGTAAGTTGCGACAAGAGAGAATGGTCTTGGTGTAAAGTAAAAAAAAAAAAAACGGAAAAAGCCGTCGAGTAAAGGTGATGCCGGCACGAGACGATTCGTAACGACGATTTTTAGCACAAAACAGCGTTGCAACATTGGTTTGGGTGCTTGCAACACTGTTTCCATATTTCAACGTTGTGTTGCGCTAAAAGTTGTCTTTGCGTTTGTCCTGTGTAACATCACCTTTATGGATCAGGCAACGCGCTCTGCTGTTGCTAGTGTTCTTCTTCAAGGTGATGTTAGGCTAGACCATTCGGAACGATGATTTTATGCGCAACGCATCGTTGCGATGTTGGTACAATGTTGTAACTCCGTGTTGCCCTAAAAATCGTCGTTAAGAATCGTCTCGTGTAACATCACTTAAAGCATGTTTGTCCATCTTCGAAGAATCTGTTCAAAGATTGATTTCTTCCTGTTTAATGCAACAAAAGCTCAGCTGTAGGATTAGCGAGTTTCGATAAACCTTGAAAGTTCACAGCGCACCTTAACATGCATACCTTTTTATGTATACAACCTGTATTTTACTGAAACTGTTCTGAACACGTACACTATAAATGTGAGGAGGTAAAGTACATGTGGGATTTTAACTCCTGCGTGTGAAAAGTCCTTTCTTGAAAGAAAGGAATATGCTATTTGTTAAAAAAATCCCCATGACAGCCCAGTTAAATTCGCGTTTCGGTGAGTCTAGTAGTTTCGCAATGCACTATGATTTTAGTTAACAAATTAGGCGTGTGCACGGTACGTGAGCATTCATGAAAAGCAAGCAGCAAGATATCTTGAATATATTATCAAGCACGAGCATTTTCCACATCGCATTTCAAAACAAGATGGACAGAAGTACTTGAACTGGTGGGTTGTGCATCGACCCGCGATCACGATTCAGAACTAGAGAGCTCTGATTAGAAGGCTTTTTGCTGAGAAAAATCCCGTCGTAGCCAGGTTTCGAAGTTATACACATTGTTTTCATCAATTTGAATGTGGTTTTTAAATGTATGCTAATATCTCAGCCGTGTTTACGCCTGAAGAAAAACAAAAAACATTTTCTCTTAACGTTCCACCATTCTTTTCAAGGATGGTAAAAGTCATGTCTGCTCAAAAATGTAAATGTTTTCTGCTAAAAAAAACCGATTCAAAAACAGCCAACAAAAACAGCGAAACTAATAGTAGTTTAGCCCTTGAATCCATAATAGCTACAATAAGTTAAATTGTCGTTAGAATGCTCTTGCTTGGCACAAGCACTGTATTTCGTTTTATTAAACTGTGAAGAGGCCAAATCAGTGAGCAAAATGTGGCGCTTTATTCGCCACCAACTCATTGTCGTGAAGGAGAACTGTGCTGCACCCCAATGACGGTGCAAAATCCTTTGTTTTTGTCTCAGAAGTGACTGACTAAACTTATGCCCACTTTTTTATTCATCCATAACGGAATGCTATTGATGTTTGCGTACAAAAAAGATATAACACACATTCAGCACATAAACAGCAAAAATTTAAAAACTTGGGAATCCTTTTCATTTTACGCCATTTCTTAACTTTAAACACCCTCAAACAAATATATTACTCACTTATCTACCCCTTCCTTCACTATGGAATTATGAGTTGGGGAAACACATACCCAAGTAGATTAACTAAGGTTCGGACAAAACAAAATAAATGTATTCGCTGCATATTTTTTAGCCATAATAGAGAAAGTAGTGCACCCTACCTCAAACTTCTAGATATATTTAACATAGAGCTCACAAAATCTCACAAAATGAAGCCAATATCCCTGAAGTGTTTCAAAACTGCCTCGTAAAGGTGTCTGATATTCACTCATACAATACCAGATATGCCTCAAATCTTAACTTTCATGTACCACGTGTAAAGTCAAATTACGGCAAACACACATTTAAGTTTCCCATAACCAAAACTTTGGAAGAGATTCCTACTAAGGTAAAAACACTTAGCTACCATAACTTCCAAAAAGAATATAAGCGAATTCTAGTTAACTCTAAAAGGTAAAAATTGTAATATGACTGTCTGACATAACCTGACTGCTGGCATAATCGTCCATAGTTTTCCATGGCACTAAGCGCACGTTTATTGTGTATTTCCAATCATAATATAGCGGTGGTTAGCTCGAAAGCTAAGCTCCTCTGACCACCGTACACTTCTACCCAAGCCATTAATTTTCCTTTTTTTCCTTCTTCTTCTCCTTTATTAGTTTATTCCTACCTTACTATATATAATGTAAACATTTTATAAAGTGTGAATAATAAAATTGAATTGAATTGAAATCTTGGATGTGCGGCTTGTTTGCTTCATGTCCTCCAGACTATAACCCCCGTAGTCAAGTATTAGCTGGATATTAAGTGACTTGTAAAACAAAGTTCTCAGCTTTCAGTCACAGAAATTTATCTGTTCTTTTCAAAAGGCCAAGTCGCTTTCCTATATTCGATACGTTGTTTAAAAACAGTTGTCTGTCTTTATGCCAAGTAATTTAGTATCGGCTACAGAATCAAGTTGAACGTCATCTGTTCTCACATCAAGATTTCTGCCGTTCAAGCAGTTAGCCCCAAACTTATGCTGTAGACAATCGCTTGCATTGGTCCAAATTTGGCATCTACAATTCACTCAAGTAATGTTGATTTTCACATGAAGTTACTAACATTCAAACTACAAAACTATCGATCTTACTGAGATTTTACTTTCATGATGTATTAGAGCAGCTGAAAAATAATTTTCATACAAATTTTCGCTTCAAAAGGGTTCTTGGTTTTGTGATAGAGTACGCTTGAATTTCTAAGCTACTGCGTAACGTGGCATTTGCATGACGGCCGAGAGAGAGCTGTCTTGTAGGTTAAAAAGTGACGTATTTCGGGTAATTTTGCTATCTAAACAGGTCATGTAATTAGAAAAAGTATTACATTAATGTTTATGAATTCCTCGAGGAATAAATTCACGCTTTTGTACCAAAACTCGGTAACAGATGTATTTGTTGGTTTCCGTCCGCCATCTTGGTGCTCATCCAGGTGGGCACCGGCATGGCGTCTCCATACAAATCTCTATAAATTTGGGTAAAACATTTCTTTAGATATCTCGTGTACGAAATATTCTTCTGGCCTGAATCTTGGCGAGGGTCTTTGTATATTTACCTCCTTTTATTTCCCAGATTCCGGACTTTATCTATTCAACGGTTTCGATTTTTATTTTGATCTAGTTTGAATGACGTGGCACTGAAAACCAGCAATAATACCTAATGCTTTCTCCCCAGTAAATCGTAGTTCTAGTTTTTTTTCTTTCCCCAGTGGATTCAGCGCAAGCTGAGTTAGCACTATCTGGCCTTCATAGGCACAAAGCCACTATAGATATCCCTAACTATCTCATCAAGATCTGCTTTCCACTCCCCTCACAAACGTTTGCAATAACTAACACTTGGGAAGAGATTCCTAGTAAGATAAAAACACTTAGCTACCATAAGTTCAAAAGAGAATACAAGCGAATTCTAGTTAACTCTCAAATGTAACAATGTAATATGACTATTTCGCATAAAATGACTGCTGACATAATCGTCCGTGGCACAAGCGCTCATTTATTATATATTTCCACTCATAATATGGCGATGGTTAGCTCGAAAGCTAAGCTCCTCTGACCACCGTACACTTCTACCCAAGCCATTAATTTTCTTTTTTTTTCCTTCTTCTTCTCCTTTATTACTGTATTCCTACCTTGCTATATATAATGTAAATATTTTATAAAAGTGTGTATAAAATTGAATTGAATTGAATTGACGAGAATCATCAGCAAACGCAAAGGCAAACGCAACTTACATATGAGCTTCTGGGAGCGAAAACTCGAACTTACCCTATGGTTATGTGGAAGACGAGCTCAGAGCACTAGCCTAATCACCAATGAACCGACTGCTGAGGTATACTTTAGAAAGTAGAAGTAATTGATTATGTAACTGAAAACGAAGCAGCGTACTTACCACGGAAACTGCGAGGTAATGTTATCTTTCACGCAACCAGCACGGCAGTCAAACGAAAGTTTTGCGCTTGTTAGCTCTAATCAATGCTCAATTTTCTGTAGGAGTCATAGGACCGTGAAATCTCGACATTCTGACTCTTTTCCAATCGTGAGGCAATGAACCATTCAACCGCTAGATTATTCTTTTTTTCTGTAAACCGCATTTGCTTCAAAAACGGTGCAGGTAAAAGGCGGAATGACTGCAAAATTGTATATGACATGGCTTGCGAAATAACATAATTATGCGGAATAAGACTCGTACCCAGTCGCTATTTATGTGTTTTGGGGGTGAGAGAAGAGTGGGGGTTAGGTTGAGGCGTGCGCAAGGTCTCATGGGAAGGGACGAAGGAAAAATAGCGACTGGCAGATTTCGTTCCAAAATGGCGGCTCGAGAAGAAAGCGCATTGTCGCGCGATGTAAATAATGCCTTTAATGAAGAGAAATTGGCCTGCCAACACCGCAGTTATACCGTAAATAATATCTTCGTAGCAACGTCAGAGTACCCGGTCGCAAACTTTCGTGTGAAGTTTAGCGATAATTATCTTCTATAAAACTGACGGTATTTTTTCAATCATATGGTTCGGTCACCCGGGTTTCTCTTTGGATGCAGCACGCGTTTATTCAAACAAGCTTCATTGCGAGGAAGCAAGGTCACCATCCTGGAACACATTTATCACCACAGTGTCGTGAAGGTAGAAATTCAAGCAATAATGCCATCTTATATTGTTCTGGTTGATCCTAAAATTCTATAAAACTTGTCTGTTAATTAATTAAGGTTATTATGAATCATTTATATTTTCTGTTAAATAAAAGTATGACCCATCGTTTGTGGAAATGCCTTCCATTAACCAGCCTTCAATTAAATTTACAGATCAAAAAACTTATGAGGCTTTGCCTCCTCTTCTTCATCCTCGGAGACCCAGGGGCAGTCAGTCGTGGCGGGAGAAAAGGTGGGATGAAAGTTTTCAAGTACGGGCAAGAGAGCCGCTGGGTACCGACTCTCACCAAACTATTTCCAAAAATTCAAGCGGATGCCGGCTCCTGATTGGGCACAAAAAATGCTTTGTATTATTGTGCCTAATCGGCGAACAGTTTCTCCTGAGTTCTTTTCGTGTGTTTGTACACGACGGCTATTGCCCGGTTCGTTCACCAAGCTTGTGCGTGCAAGGGAAACTTTTATTTTCTACTTTCCTAAATGGAAACGAAGGAACTACAGATGAGTCGGAAAAAAGTTTGGGATCCTGTCAGCGGGAGCAATTCAATTTGCCACGAGAATATTCTGTTTTTGACGGATCACAATGTATCGTAAATAATAGGAAGTTTAAGATGCGGCGGCGACGAGAAAGTCAAATAAGCAATAGCTTGATAAGGCAAAACAACAACTTTGCACGTGCATCACGCTTTTTTGTACATTTCTTTGCTGTCAACTGCACGACTATCCGTGAAAATGCCTAATTTCACGTTTTGTGAAGGACGTAAACAAGCAATGACAAAATTCATTCTCTTCATGAACTTGGATATGTTTGATAGAAATCCAGCTCCAGAAGAGCTCGCTTGCATGTGACAAAGTAAGCGAGTTGGACTAATCACGGTAGAGACTGAAAAAATGTGAATTCACTTTTCCATGCGACGTTTTCGTGGCTGACAGCCGTCGTTGTATCTTTTAAAAAATCCCCGATATTTACGCAAGACGTGACCGATTCAAGAGTGAATACCTGTTGTAAGCTCAAGCTTGTATTTTTAGAAAGCGTCTTTAGTCTTCGGGCAGACAGTATTTTGAAATCAGACGGGGATTTTATATCAAACCGAAAGTTTCCTGACTGCGTGCATTTCTTTGGTGCATGAACCAGACAAGCCGTGATCGAGACAATAGCCGTCGTGTACGACCCACGAAAAGAACTCAGGAGAAACTGTTCGTCGATTGAGCACAATAATACAAAGCATTTTTTGTGCCCATTCAGGAGCCGGTATCCGCTTGAATTTCTGGAAATAGTTGGGTGAGAGTCGGTACCCAGGGACTCTTTCGCCCCTACTTGAAAACGTTCGTCCCACCTTTTCTCCCGACCCGACTGACTTCCCCTGGGTCTCCGAGGATGCCTTTTCTTAAGCTTGTGCTAGTTTCTATTTTTTTGTAGTTCAACATAGACACAGTATTCCAAAAAGTTATCTCGAGTTCAGTAAATGAAGACATTTCAAGAGGCATCAAAATATTTTTACTAGGCTAGGCTGAATAGTAGAAGAAAGGGAAAGGGTTTGTCATTTTTTTTAATAGAAACTTGTCATGACAAGTTTAATGACCACACGACAGTTTGATTACCAGAACAGTAGTTTATAATTGACAAATCCAAGGATTACAAGAGTAAAATTATTCATTTTTTTTTTTTGCCTTCTGGGAAAAGTGGAATAGGGGGTAAAGGTGACCCTAACTTAAATTTCTAGCTATATGTAAAATACATGAAACTACTTTATCCATCCATTGTTAAACATTGGAGCTCAGAAGGTAACCAAGGAAATAGAGGGTAGGCAAACTGGAAAAAAGCTAGTTTTGTCCGTGGGCGGCAATACTTTAATTTCGACAGTTTAAGGTAAAATATTAAGATAATGTCTAAATCATTTGTGAACTGTGATATTTTTTTGCCTAAATATCTCTCTTCGATCAAATGTGACAATTAGGCCAGATTTATACTAGCGATGTAAAAATTTCCTCCGTCTATGTTGAAACCGAACAAACCTCGCGGGTATCCGCTTTGGCGGGTGATCTCCCTGAGAGATTATTGAGTTGTTGTTTTCATTATTTATTCATCAAGTTCTCAGTTGTAATGATTTTTCGGTAGTATTGTTCTTATTTATTGTTTATTGAGTGGGTCGGCTAAAATTAAAGCCGAAGAGTGAAGCTCCAATGCAATATTTTCGAAGTCTGTTTAATATTATGCTTTCGACAGTGCACGTGAATAGCAACTACGTTGGGTGTCGACTTAAGATAAACTGGATTAAGTGTCAAAGATGAAAGATTGCTCAATAAAACGAGCATTGTTGACAGCTTTAAGATAGGCTCAGGGTCTCTTGATGTAATATAACCCTTGGTTCAAAACAATAGACTTGGCGCCTCGCCCTTCAGAAATATGCGAAGATCGCGACGTTGAACGTCGCTATCCCCCGAAAATCGAGCCTGCGGCTTGTAATGACTACACCAGCAACACTAACTACACCAACTATACCAACTACATCAACTACACTAACTACGCCAGCTACACCAAACATTAACTTATCATACTACACCAAGTCATTAACTTTGTTCTACTATACTAAATACATCTCTAAATTCGCGACAGTTATCATGAATCTATTACCGCTATTAATTAGTTGGTCTAGTTGGTGTAGTTAGTGTAGTTGGTGTAGTATGTGCAGTTGGTGTAGTTGGTGTAGTTCCTCTACTTGGTGTAGTTGATAAGTTACAATTTACGTATTTTTGGTTATTATCTGTTAGAATAAAATCTTGTATAACTACAAAAACTACAGCAACTACACCAAACTATACCGAACTACACCAACTACTCCAAAATACCTCAACCTACACAAAAATACAACCTACACAAAAATACAATCTACACCAAAATACAGCAACCACACCAACTATGACAACTACAGTAACTACAGCAACTACACTAACTACAACAACTACAGTAACAACACAAACTACAGTAACTTCAGCAACTACACATACTACAGCAACTACACTAATTACACCAACTACACTAAATATAGAAAGTACAGCAACTACACAAACTACAGCAGCTACACTAACTACACCAACAACACATACTACACCAACTACACTAACTACAGCAACTACACTAACTACCGTAAGTACACCAACTACATTAACTACAGTAACTACACAAACTACACCAACTCCACCAACCAGATATACTACACTAACTACATATACCACACCACCTACACAAACTACAGCAACTACACCAACTACACATACTACACCGACTGTACTAACTACAGGAACTACAGGAACTGCAGCAACTACAGCAATTTCACCAACTACAACAACAACACCAACTACCTGTACTACACCAACTACTCTAACTACACCAACTACAGTAACTTTACCAACTACAGCAGCTACACAGACTACAGTAACCACAGCAACTACAGTAACTACACCAATTACATATACTACACTAACTACACCAAGCACACTAACTACACCAACTACAGCAACTACAGCAACTACGAATACTGCACCAACTACATATACTACACCAACTATACATACTACACCAACCACACTAACTACAGCAACTACATCAACTACACCTTACTACACAAACTACACTAACTACACCAACTACAGCAACTACAGTAACTGCACCAACTACACCTAGCTACACCAACTACGCATAAACATAACTAAACATACTACAGTAACTACACCAACTACAACAACTACAGTAACTACACCGACTACACCAACTGCACATACAACACCAACTACGGCAACTACAGCTACTACACCAACTACAGTAACTACACCAACTACAGTAACTACAGCAACTACACCAACTACAGGAACTACAGCAACTACACTAACTTCACCAACTACACCAACTACACATACTACAGTAACTACACCAACTACACCAACTACAGCAACTACACCAACTCCATATACTACACCAACTACACCGACTACAGCAACTACACATACTATACCAACTACACCAACTACACATACTACACATACTACAGCAACTACATCAACTACACCAACTACAGCAATTACACTAACTACCCCAACTACACATACTACAGCAACTACACTAACTACACCAGCTGCAGCAACTACATATACTACACCAACTACACTAGGTACACCAGCTACTGTAACTACACCAACTACACCAAACATCAACTTTATCATAGTACACCAAGTCATTATTAAATACGTCTCTGTATTTGTGACGGTTATCATGAATCATTACCTTTTCGGGGGCTCTGATTGGCTACTGAATCAGTGAATATCTTGTACTATTCACTGATTCACCTCCAGTTTCTCCGAGCGAGCGACGCCAAACTCACGTAAGTTGCGACAAGAGAGAATGGTCTTGGTGTAAAGTAAAAAAAAAAAAAACGGAAAAAGCCGTCTAGTAAAGGTGATGCCGGCACGAGACGATTCGTAACGACGATTTTTAGCACAAAACAGCGTTGCAACATTGGTTTGGGTGCTTGCAACACTGTTTCCATATTTCAACGTTGTGTTGCGCTAAAAGTTGTCTTTGCGTTTTTCCTGTGTAACATCACCTTTATGGATCAGGCAACGCGCTCTGCTGTTGCTAGTGTTCTTCTTCAAGGTGATGTTAGGCTAGACCATTCGGAACGATGATTTTATGCGCAACGCATCGTTGCGATGTTGGTACAATGTTGTAACTCCGTGTTGCCCTAAAAATCGTCGTTAAGAATCGTCTCGTGTAACATCACTTAAAGCATGTTTGTCCATCTTCGAAGAATCTGTTCAAAGATTGATTTCTTCCTGTTTAATGCAACAAAAGCTCAGCTGTAGGATTAGCGAGTTTCGATAAACCTTGAAAGTTCACAGCGCACCTTAACATGCATACCTTTTTATGTATACAACCTGTATTTTACTGAAACTGTTCTGAACACGTACACTATAAATGTGAGGAGGTAAAGTACATGTGGGATTTTAACTCCTGCGTGTGAAAAGTCCTTTCTTGAAAGAAAGGAATATGCTATTTGTTAAAAAAATCCCCATGACAGCCCAGTTAAATTCGCGTTTCGGTGAGTCTAGTAGTTTCGCAATGCACTATGATTTTAGTTAACAAATTAGGCGTGTGCACGGTACGTGAGCATTCATGAAAAGCAAGCAGCAAGATATCTTGAATATGTTATCGAGCACGAGCATTTTCCACATCGCATTTCAAAACAAGATGGACAGAAGTATTTGAACTGGTGGGTTGTGCATCGACCCGCGATCACGATTCAGAACTAGAGAGCTCTGATTAGAAGGCTTTTTGCTGAGAAAAAAAATCCGTCGTAGCCAGGTTTCGAAGTTATACACATTGTTTTCATCAATTTGAATGTGGTTTTAAATGTATGCTAATATCTCAGCCGTGTTTACGCCTGAAGAAAAACAAAAAACATTTTCTCTTAACGTTCCACCATTCTTTTCAAGGATGGTAAAAGTCATGTCTGCTCAAAAATGTAAATGTTTTCTGCTAAAAAAAACCGATTCAAAAACAGCCAACAAAAACAGCGAAACTAATAGTAGTTTAGCCCTTGAATCCATAATAGCTACAATAAGTTAAATTGTCGTTAGAATGCTCTTGCTTGGCACAAGCACTGTATTTCGTTTTATTAAACTGTGAAGAGGCCAAATCAGTGAGCAAAATGTGGCGCTTTATTCGCCACCAACTCATTGTCGTGAAGGAGAACTGTGCTGCACCCCAATGACGGTGCAAAATCCTTTGTTTTTGTCTCAGAAGTGACTGACTAAACTTATGCCCACTTTTTTTTATTCATCCATAACGGAATGCTATTGATGTTTGCGTACAAAAAAGATATAACACACATTCAGCACATAAACAGCAAAAATTTAAAAACTTGGGAATCCTTTTCATTTTACGCCATTTCTTAACTTTAAACACCCTCAAACAAATATATTACTCACTTATCTACCCCTTCCTTCACTATGGAATTATGAGTTGGGGAAACACATACCCAAGTAGATTAACTAAGGTTCGGACAAAACAAAATAAATGTATTCGCTGCATATTTTTTTTAGCCATAATAGAGAAAGTAGTGCACCCTACCTCAAACTTCTAGATATATTTAACATAGAGCTCACAAAATCTCACAAAATGAAGCCAATATCCCTGAAGTGTTTCAAAACTGCCTCGTAAAGGTGTCTGATATTCACTCATACAATACCAGATATGCCTCAAATCTTAACTTTCATGTACCACGTGTAAAGTCAAATTACGGCAAACACACATTTAAGTTTCCCATAACCAAAACTTTGGAAGAGATTCCTACTAAGGTAAAAACACTTAGCTACCATAACTTCCAAAAAGAATATAAGCGAATTCTAGTTAACTCTAAAAGGTAAAAATTGTAATATGACTGTCTGACATAACCTGACTGCTGGCATAATCGTCCATAGTTTTCCATGGCACCAAGTGCACGTTTATTGTGTATTTCCAATCATAATATAGCGGTGGTTAGCTCGAAAGCTAAGCTCCTCTGACCACCGTACACTTCTACCCAAGCCATTAATTTTCCTTTTTTTCCTTCTTCTTCTCCTTTATTAGTTTATTCCTACCTTACTATATATAATGTAAACATTTTATAAAGTGTGAATAATAAAATTGAATTGAATTGAAATCTTGGATGTGCGGCTTGTTTGCTTCATGTCCTCCAGACTATAACCCCCGTAGTCAAGTATTAGCTGGATATTAAGTGACTTGTAAAACAAAGTTCTCAGCTTTCAGTCACAGAAATTTATCTGTTCTTTTCAAAAGGCCAAGTCGCTTTCCTATATTCGATACGTTGTTTAAAAACAGTTGTCTGTCTTTATGCCAAGTAATTTAGTATCGGCTACAGAATCAAGTTGAACGTCATCTGTTCTCACATCAAGATTTCTGCCGTTCAAGCAGTTAGCCCCAAACTTATGCTGTAGACAATCGCTTGCATTGGTCCAAATTTGGCATCTACAATTCACTCAAGTAATGTTGATTTTCACATGAAGTTACTAACATTCAAACTACAAAACTATCGATCTTACTGAGATTTTACTTTCATGATGTATTAGAGCAGCTGAAAAATAATTTTCATACAAATTTTCGCTTCAAAAGGGTTCTTGGTTTTGTGATAGAGTACGCTTGAATTTCTAAGCTACTGCGTAACGTGGCATTTGCATGACGGCCGAGAGAGAGCTGTCTTGTAGGTTAAAAAGTGACGTATTTCGGGTAATTTTGCTATCTAAACAGGTCATGTAATTAGAAAAAGTATTACATTAATGTTTATGAATTCCTCGATCAGGAATAAATTTACGCTTTTGTACCAAAACTCGGTAACAGATGTATTTGTTGGTTTCCGTCCGCCATCTTGGTGCTCATCCAGGTGGGCACCGGCATGGCGTCTCCATACAAATCTCTATAAATTTGGGTAAAACATTTCTTTAGATATCTCGTGTACGAAATATTCTTCTGGCCTGAATCTTGGCGAGGGTCTTTGTATATTTACCTCCTTTTATTTCCCAGATTCCGGACTTTATCTATTCAACGGTTTCGATTTTTATTTTGATCTAGTTTGAATGACGTGGCACTGAAAACCAGCAATAATACCTAATGCTTTCTCCCCAGTAAATCGTAGTTCTAGTTTTTTTTCTTTCCCCAGTGGATTCAGCGCAAGCTGAGTTAGCACTATCTGGCCTTCATAGGCACAAAGCCACTATAGATATCCCTAACTATCTCATCAAGATCCAGCAATCTGCTTTCCACTCCCCTCACAAACGTTTGCAATAACTAACACTTGGGAAGAGATTCCTAGTAAGATAAAAACACTTAGCTACCATAAGTTCAAAAGAGAATACAAGCGAATTCTAGTTAACTCTCAAAGGTAACAATGTAATATGACTATTTCGCATAAAATGACTGCTGACATAATCGTCCGTGGCACAAGCGCTCATTTATTATATATTTCCACTCATAATATGGCGATGGTTAGCTCGAAAGCTAAGCTCCTGTGACCACCGTACACTTCTACCCAAACCATTAATTTTTTTTTTTTCCTTCTTCTTCTCCTTTATTACTGTATTCCTACCTTGCTATATATAATGTAAATATGTTATAAAAGTGTGTATAAAATTGAATTGAATTGAATTGACGAGAATCATCAGCAAACGCAAAGGCAAACGCAACTTACATATGAGCTTCTGGGAGCGAAAACTCGAACTTACCCTATGGTTAGGTGGAAGACGAGCTCAGAGCACTAGCCTAATCACCAATGAACCGACTGCTGAGGTATACTTTAGAAAGTAGAAGTAATTGATTATGTAACTGAAAACGAAGCAGCGTACTTACCACGGAAACTGCGAGGTAATGTTATCTTTCACGCAACCAGCACAGCAGTCAAACGAACGTTTTGCGCTTGTTAGCTCTAATCAATGCTCAATTTTCTGTACTAGTCATAGGACCGTGAAATCTCGACATTCTGACTCTTTTCCAATCGTGAGGCAATGAACCATTCAATCGCTAGATTATTCTTTTCTGTAAACCGCATTTGCTTCAAAAACGGTGGGAGTAAAAGGCGGAATGACTGCAAAATTGTATATAACATGGCTTGCGAAATAACATAATTATGCGGAATAAGACTCGTACCCAGTCGCTATTTATGTGTTTTGGGGGTGAGAGAAGAGTGGGGGTTAGGTTGAGGCGTGCGCGAGGTCTCATGGGAAGGGACGAAGGAAAAATAGCGACTGGCAGATTTCGTTCCAAAATGGCGGCTCGAGAAGAAAGCGCATTGTTGCGCGATGTAAATAATTCCTTTAATGAAGAGAAATTGGCCAGCCAACACCGCAGTTATACCGTAAATAATATCTTCGTAGCAACGTCAGAGTACCCGGTCGCAAACTTTCGTGTGAAGTTTAGCGATAATTATCTTGTATAAAACTGACGGTATTTTTTCAATCATATGGTTTGGTCACCCGGGTTTCTCTTTGGATGCAGCACGCGTTTATTCAAACAAGCTTCATTGCGAGGAAGCAAGGTCACCATCCTGGAACACATTTATCACCACAGTGTCGTGAAGGTAGAAATTCAAGCAATAATGCCATCTTATATTGTTCTGGTTGATCCTAAAATTCTATAAAACTTGTCTGTTAATTAATTAAGGTTATTATGAATCATTTATATTTTCTGTTAAATAAAAGTATGACCCATCGTTTGTGGAAATGACTTCCATTAACCAGCCTTCAATTAAATTTACAGATCAAAAAACTTATGAGGCTTTGCCTCCTCTTCTTCATCCTCGGAGACCCAGGGGCAGTCAGTCGTGGCGGGAGAAAAGGTGGGATGAAAGTTTTCAAGTACGGGCAAGAGAGCCGCTGGGTACCGACTCTCACCAAACTATTTCCAAAAATTCAAACGGATGCCGGCTCCTGATTGGGCACAAAAATGCTTTGTATTATTGTGCCTAATCGGCGAACAGTTTCTCCTGAGTTCTTTTCGTGTGTTTGTACACGACGGCTATTGCCCGGTTCGTTCACCAAGCTTGTGCGTGCAAGGGAAACTTTTATTTTCTACTTTCCTAAATGGAAACGAAGGAACTACAGATGAGTCGGAAAAAAAGTTTGGGATCCTGTCAGCGGGAGCAATTCAATTTGCCACGAGAATATTCTGTTTTTGACGGATCACAATGTATCGTAAATAATAGGAAGTTTAAGATGCGGCGGCGACGAGAAAGTCAAATAAGCAATAGCTTGATAAGGCAAAACAACAACTTTGCACGTGCATCACGCTTTTTTGTACATTTCTTTGCTGTCAACTGCACGACTATCCGTGAAAATGCGTAATTTCACGTTTTGTGAAGGACGTAAACAAGCAATGACAAAATTCATTCTCTTCATGAACTTGGATATGTTTGATAGAAATCCAGCTCCAGAAGAGCTCGCTTGCATGTGACAAAGTAAGCGAGTTGGACTAATCACGGTAGAGACTGAAAAAATGTGAATTCACTTTTCCATGCGACGTTTTCGTGGCTGACAGCCGTCGTGGTATCTTTTAAAAAATCCCCGATATTTACGCAAGACGTGACCGATTCAAGAGTGAATACCTGTTGTAAGCTCAAGCTTGTATTTTTAGAAAGCGTCTTTAGTCTTCGGGTAGACAGTATTTTGAAATCAGACGGGGATTTTATATCAAACCGAAAGTTTCCTGACTGCGTGCATTTCTTTGGTGCATGAACCAGACAAGCCGTGATCGAGACAATAGCCGTCGTGTACGACCCACGAAAAGAACTCAGGAGAAACTGTTCGTCGATTGAGCACAATAATACAAAGCATTTTTGTGCCCATTCAGGAGCCGGTATCCGCTTGAATTTCTGGAAATAGTTGGGTGAGAGTCGGTACCCAGGGACTCTTTTCGCCCCTACTTGAAAACGTTCGTCCCACCTTTTCTCCCGACCCGACTGACTTCCCCTGGGTCTCCGAGGATGCCTTTTCTTAAGCTTGTGCTAGTTTCTATTTTTTGTAGTTCAACATAGACACAGTATTCCAAAAAGTTATCTCGAGTTCAGTAAATGAAGACATTTCAAGAGGCATCAAAATATTTTTTACTAGGCTAGGCTGAATAGTAGAAGAAAGGGAAAGGGTTTGTCATTTTTTTTTAATAGAAACTTGTCATGACAAGTTTAATGACCACACGACAGTTTGATTACCAGAACAGTAGTTTATAATTGACAAATCCAAGGATTACAAGAGTAAAATTATTCATTTTTTTTTTTGCCTTCTGGGAAAAAGTGGAATAGGGGTAAAGGTGACCCTAACTTAAATTTCTAGCTATATGTAAAATACATGAAACTACTTTATCCATCCATTGTTAAACATTGGAGCTCAGAAGGTAACCAAGGAAATAGAGGGTAGGCAAACTGGAAAAAAAGCTAGTTTTGTCCGTGGGCGGCAATACTTTAATTTCGACAGTTTAAGGTAAAATATTAAGATAATGTCTAAATCATTTGTGAACTGTGATATTTTTTTGCCTAAATATCTCTCTTCGATCAAATGTGACAATTAGGCCAGATTTATACTAGCGATGTAAAAATTTCCTCCGTCTATGTTGAAACCGAACAAACCTCGCGGGTATCCGCTTTGGCGGGTGATCTCCTGAGAGATTATTGAGTTGTTGTTTTCATTATTTATTCATCAAGTTCTCAGTTGTAATGATTTTTCGGTAGTATTGTTCTTATTTATTGTTTATTGAGTGGGTCGGCTAAAATTAAAGCCGAAGAGTGAAGCTCAATGCAGAATTTTCGAAGTCTATTTAATATTATGCTTTCGACAGTGCACGTGAATAGCAACTACGTTGGGTGTCCACTTAAGATAAACTGGATTAAGTGTCAAAGATGAAAGATTGCTCAATAAAACGAACATTGTTGACAGCTTTAAGATAGGCTCAGGGTCTCTTGATGTAATATAACCCTTGGTTCAAAACAATAGACTTGGCGCCTCGCCCTTCAGAAATATGCGAAGATCGCGACGTTGAACGTCGCTATCCCCCGAAAATCGAGCCTGCGGCTTGTAATGACTACACCAGCAACACTAACTACACCAACTATACCAACTACATCAACTACACTAACTACACCAGCTACACCAAACATTAACTTATCATACTACACCAAGTCATTAACTTTGTTCTACTATACTAAATACATCTCTAAATTCGTGACAGTTATCATGAATCTATTACCGCTATTGATTAGTTGGTCTAGTTGGTGTAGTTGGTGTAGTATGTGCAGTTGGTGTAGTTGCTCTACTTGGTGTAGTTGATAAGTTACAATTTACGTATTTTTGGTTATTATCTGTTAGAATAAAATCTTGTATAACTACAAAAACTACAGCAACTACACCAAACTATACCGAACTACACCAACTACGCCAAAATACCTCAACCTACACCAAAATACAATCTACACCAAAATACAGCAACCACACCAACTATGACAACTACAGTAACAACACCAACTACAGTAACTACACCAACTACACTAACTACAGCAACTACACTAACTACAACAACTACAGTAACAACACAAACTACAGTAACTTCAGCAACTACACATACTACACCAACTACACTAATTACACCAACTACACTAAATATAGAAAGTACAGCAACTACACAAACTACAGCAGCTGCAGTAAGGTACAGCAGCTACACTAACTACACCAACAACACATACTACACCAACTGCACTAACTACAGCAACTACACTAACTACCGTAAGTACACCAACTACATTAACTACAGTAACTACACAAACTACACCAACTACACCAACCAAATACACTACACTAACTACATATACCACACCACCTACACAAACCTACACCAACTACACATACCACACCGACTGTACTAACTACAGGAACTATAGGAACTACAGGAACTACAGCAATTTCACCAACTACACCAACAACACCAACTACCTGTACTACACCAACTACTCTAACTACACCAACTACAGTAACTTTACCAACTACAGCAACTACACAGACTACAGTAACCACAGCAACTACAGTAACTACACCAATTACATATACTACACCAACTACACCAAGCACACTAACTACACCAACTACAGCAACTACACCAACTACGTATACTACACCAACTACATATACTACACCAACTATACATACTACACCAACCACACTAACTACAGCAACTACATCAACTACACCTTACTACACAAACTACACTATGTACACCAACTACAGCAACTACAGTAACTGCACCAACTACACCAACTACACATACTACAGTAACTACACCACCTACACCAACTACAGCAACTACACCAACTCCATATACTACACCAACTACACCGACTACAGCAACTACGCATACTATACCAACTACACCAACTACACATACTACACATACTACAGCAACTACATCAACTACACCAACTACAGCAATTACACTAACTACCCCAACTACACATACTACAGCAACTACACTAACTACACCAGCTGCAGCAACTACATATACTACACCAACTACACTAGGTACACCAGCTACTGTAACTACACCAACTACACCAAACATCAACTTTATCATAGTACACCAAGTCATTATTAAATACGTCTCTGTATTTGTGATGGTTATCATGAATCATTACCTTTTCGGGGGCTCTGATTGGCTGCTGAATCAGTGAATATCTTGTACTATTCACTGATTCACCTCCAGTTTCTCCGAGCGAGCGACGCCAAACTCACGTAAGTTGCGACAAGAGAGAATGGTCTTGGTGTAAAGTAAAAAAAAAAAAACGGAAAAAGCCGTCGAGTAAAGGTGATGCCGGCACGAGACGATTCGTAACGACGATTTTTAGCACAAAACAGCGTTGCAACATTGGTTTGGGTGCTTGCAACACTGTTTCCATATTTCAACGTTGTGTTGCGCTAAAAGTTGTCTTTGCGTTTTTCCTGTGTAACATCACCTTTATGGATCAGGCAACGCGCTCTGCTGTTGCTAGTGTTCTTCTTCAAGGTGATGTTAGGCTAGACCATTCGGAACGATGATTTTATGCGCAACGCATCGTTGCGATGTTGGTACAATGTTGTAACTCTGTGTTGCCCTAAAAATTGTCGTTAAGAATCGTCTCGTGTAACATCACTTAAAGCATGTTTGTCCATCTTCGAAGAATCTGTTCAAAGATTGATTTCTTCCAGTTTAATGCAACAAAAGCTCAGCTGTAGGATTAGCGAGTTTCGATAAACCTTGAAAGTTCACAGCTCACCTTAACATGCATACCTTTTTATGTATACAACCTGTATTTTACTGAAACTGTTCTGAACACGTACACTATAAATGTGAGGAGGTAAAGTACATGTGGGATTTTAACTCCTGCGTGTGAAAAGTCCTTTCTTGAAAGAAAGGAATACGCTATTTGTTAAAAAAAATCCCCATGACAGCCCAGTTAAATTCGCGTTTCGGTGAGTCTAGTAGTTTCGCAATGCACTATGATTTTAGTTAACAAATTAGGCGTGTGCACGGTACGTGAGCATTCATGAAAAGCAAGCAGCAAGATATCTTGAATATGTTATCGAGCACGAGCATTTTCCACATCGCATTTCAAAACAAGATGGACAGAAGTATTTGAACTGGTGGGTTGTGCATCGACCCGCGATCACGATTCAGAACTAGAGAGCTCTGATTAGAAGGCTTTTTGCTGAGAAAAATCCCGTCGTAGCCAGGTTTCGAAGTTATACACATTGTTTTCATCAATTTGAATGTGGTTTTTAAATGTATGCTAATATCTCAGCCGTGTTTACGCCTGAAGAAAAACAAAAAACATTTTCTCTTAACGTTCCACCATTCTTTTCAAGGATGGTAAAAGTCATGTCTGCTCAAAAATGTAAATGTTTTCTGCTAAAAAAAACCGATTCAAAAACAGCCAACAAAAACAGCGAAACTAATAGTAGTTTAGCCCTTGAATCCATAATAGCTACAATAAGTTAAATTGTCGTTAGAATGCTCTTGCTTGGCACAAGCACTGTATTTCGTTTTATTAAACTGTGAAGAGGCCAAATCAGTGAGCAAAATGTGGCGCTTTATTCGCCACCAACTCATTGTCGTGAAGGAGAACTGTGCTGCACCCCAATGACGGTGCAAAATCCTTTGTTTTTGTCTCAGAAGTGACTGACTAAACTTATGCCCACTTTTTTATTCATCCATAACGGAATGCTATTGATGTTTGCGTACAAAAAAGATATAACACGGGAGTGACTGAAGGGCTCAGATTCGGAGGATAGCGTGAAGACCTTAGGTCCGTGCGATTACGAAGTTTCAGTTCAGGGCGATCCCATTTAAGCTTAAATAGAGAAAACTGAATAGAGAATGTTCGCATTAAGAACAAGAGCGACTTGTTCTCTCAAAATGAATTTTAAGCGTTATCAGCCTAGTTTTAGCCTAGTTAGTTAGCCAGATCTGTTTTGAAAACGACAGGTCTCAGGCCTTGTGTTTACACTTTCTTCCCTCTCAACTCGTTTTTGTAAAATCTTGAATTTAATAGAAAACCGTACGAAGTTGAATGAGAAACACTGTACTTAATTACGCTTACTTACATTTCAGTGGCCGCCATGGTGTTATAAACTGTGTATAGAGAAAATAAAACAAACGATAGTTAGGCTAGTCGCATCGAAAGACCTGATAAAAATGGGCAAGTTCATTGATTGATGCTGAAACCAAATTTGGTGTCTTGCAAAATCTAGGCAATTCAGCAACTTTCCCGGCTTCAAACAACAAAAAATGCTCAAGTTTCGTCTCACGTTTCTAATATTGTCATGTTAACCATTAACTCTCGATCTCCTTGGGAGATGATCCCGGGTTTCATCTCGTGGCCGTTGGTGGAAAGTTAATAGTTAACAACATTAGAAACGTGAGACGAAACTTGAGCGTCTTATTTACTAACCGCCAGACAAGCAAACACATTTGACAACCAGCGATGTTAACCGTCTCTGATCGGATTCAAATCCCTTCCAAAACGACTCATAAAGACACAGGAACAAAGGTAAATGCATCTTATGATTTTATTAGCTTAAACAGCGTAAAAACATCTAATTTTTTCTATTAGCTAATACAGCGTTCGGGGTCCTTGTGGGAACATGGAACATTCTTTCTAAGTGACTCGCTGTTACAGTCAAAATAGGTCAAGCGTACCCCCCAAGATTCTATTACTGAATTGATTATTTGAAAAATGAATCCGTTAGTCGTTCCCGTAAAACTGGTGTCAAATTCAAAGGGGCATTTTTGCATGCGTAATGAGCAGTGAATATTTTACGAGAACTTCTCTGTATTTGGTCAGATTGAAAATCTTTGAATGGATTAAGTTTCTTAGAAGACATTTACATCAAATTCAGGAAAACGGAGCTGGTAGAAATTTCATAACTGCCTCGCGTGTGAATTCACGGCTCATTACACATGCAAGAGTGCAGAGATCAATCTGAAATCTACAACTACCAACGGATTCAACTTTTGAATAATAAATTCATTAATGATTCTTGGGGGGACGCTTGACTTGGTTTGACTGTAAATAGTGGTGATGTAAACATTGTTTGTCTCTATCAATTACCTTCATCCACTGATGAACACGATATAGCCGTGAGGTCTGAATTACACAATCTACCTACTGGAATAAAGTGATACTGATCAAGTAATCTTGGTGGGTGATTTCAATCTTCCGGATGTTTGTTGGTCTCACGGAACAGTTCGCGGAGCCATCGATACTTCTGATCGGAGATTGTTAAATGAAAAGAAGTGCATTGATTGTTTTGTTTCTTGTGGTCCCACGTGGCATATCACTGACGAAATCACAAGAAGGCGGGCATATAGTCAATAACAAAACCCAGACATGTACTTTAGACCAAATATTCACCTGTGACTCTGACATTATCAAGCAGATTACTTCAGGTCCCCCACTGCGTGGAAGTGATCATTTAACAGCAACGCTGGAAGTGAATTGTATGATAATGTGGAAGATCTGGGGTGCTTACCATTTGACAGAAAAATTCGGTTGGGGTGTCGAAAGCATTATGGTAAGCAATTTACCAGTTTACCGTAGAAATGCCAAATCCTTTAGGGTTTGAATTCAAAAAAAGGGCAAATTTGTGTAGCGTGAGTCTGGAACCGAGAAGGAACCGAATGAAAGGACTACGTCAAAACGTACTCCTCAATTTTCGGTTGGAATTTCCGAAAAGTGACCTTACCATTTACCTTCCATCCGGAATTTCCGACATTTTCTGTCAAATGGTAAGCACCCCTGGCTTCCAAGAAATTTAACTGGTCAAAGTGTGATGTTCCTAGATTAATCAGTACCCCTCGGCACATAGATTGGTCCTATTCTGAAGAGGCAATCCACTGAGTTGACATCATGTGCAGCGAACTCTAAAGTAAAATACTACATGCAATTCAATTCAAACAGAGATATCCTGAAGAGATATAATAAAATTATCTTATATTATCTTTGTAGCTCTCGGCCAGGGAGCGCGAAAAAAGAGCAAGGTGAGAATCTTGCGTCGTCTCTCACAACAATAACAAACAATACTTATTATTTTATTTTCATCGACTAGTTTATATTATTTTGCAAACTGTCCCTGATTACAATGCTTATGCGCAAATAGATCTTCTATCACCGGCAAGGGAAAAACAGACCGAAAGAGCCAGACAGCTACAGCACACAATGCAAATTTTACCGATTCGGAAGCTGCGGCCCCAGAATTGCCTCTGCGTTTATTGAAGTGAGCGCAGTGTATCGATTTTGTTATAAACCCGAACCTCACAGTTTTAAAATCCTGTATGATAATGTTTACATCTTCGATAATGGTTCTGTGTTTTGGCGGTAGAGATTTATAACAATTTATTCCCTTACGTAAGTTTACATGAAGATTTGGGTACACATAGCACACACTGCACGCGAGTTATTTTAACGGCATGCTTTCAGTTTCCGCACTGGGTTATGAAAAATGTTTTGTTTCCAAAGGTTATTACAATAATCAAACTTATTTACCTTTTATGGTCTAAATGGAACAAACTCTTCCTAGATTTGGCGTTACTCGCCTCACGTCGGCTTCCTCTTCGGCATGTTTTCTTAGCCCGTTTCCTGGGAGTTATGCTACTTCGCGGAGACGATCTCTTCATTCCAAGGCACTAGCAACGTCTCACAGCGGGAAAACTAACAGGGGTAGACCCGGGTAGACCCCGGTAGACCCCGGAATTTACAAAAAAGAAAGATTGAAGTAATTAAATGACCAAAATAACCCCATAGAACTGCTAACAGTAACCAGCAATGAATCCAAGAAGAACGACAAAAATAACACTCAAATCATCATGGCGGCCTGCACATGACCGAGCAATTCAAACTTGTCACAAACGTTCAAGAAAGCAAAATATTTAAAAGTAACGTAACTATTATCAAGATAAAAAGTTCCAACAACTTTCCACTTGGAATAAAGCGAAAATGTCATCATATACACCTCTGAAAATGGCTCTTTCCAAGAGTGAAAATTACTCTATAAATAACGCATTCTGATTGGCCGAATCTCGTGACGCACACCGCCTGGTTTCCAATATGGAAAAGCAGTATTGATCGCAAATTTAACAGCCAAATTTTAACTGCCATGACTGCATTCGCGCTCTGGGACTACTCTTTACTCATATTGCCCTCAGCTGAATGTCGGTAAAATGAGATCTTCAAGTTTAAGGGAAGTATTTTTTGTTTTACCTTTGGTATCCATCGTATCGTTATATCTTCTATGCATATATCGTTATATCCCCGAATCTCTGAGCATGAAGGCATCTCTTCAGGTACGTTTTCGACTCGACCTAAAAAATCGAATGTTGAAGAACCAACGGAGTCAGCCGAGAAGTCTAAAAACCTTGTAGATGAGTTTGAAGCTTATCTTCGATATACCTCGTCAATTACGCAGTTTCCTCTTCAAGCGCAATCTCGTTCCCAGAGTCCGCGTTGCTTTGTCAACCTGAACGGGCAACTATCGCTGACCAAAAGGATCGCGGCCTCTGGGAACGAGATTGCTTCAAGCGGAAAGTTGGGTCCTACGAAGCATGTCATTATTTTGGCCGAAGAATTCAAAAGTTGTCGTCTTAGATAAAGAAAGTGAAGAAGACAGAAAATACGGTTCTACCCTGAATGAGACAACGCAGAATAAAAAGCTAGATTTGCGAGTTTGTCACATGGAACCATATCCTCAAGAGATGATTCATCACTGGGGGAAAATGCGGATGTATATGGACATGATGCATGCTGATTTGTGTACTAATGCCACGTATGTTGGTTTCCTTGATGTTGACACACTATTCACGACAGCAGTTACGTCAAGGTTAATTCTGGAAGATGGGAAACCTGTGGTAACGGGAAGAATAGGAGACGCTAGTATTCCCTGTTGGATTGAAAGTGTTGCCTATATACTTGGTCGAAAGCAAGTTATGCAGTGTATGCATTATTTCCCCGTGACATTCAAAACCGCACACATCAGAGAATTTCGTCAGTATGTGGCTAAATTGCACGGTAAAGACTTTAAACAAGTTGTTTCTGAAACAACACAGAAACTCAATATCCAGGGGTCGTGTTACTGCCATTATAGTACAATGTGCAACTACATGTGGTACCACCACAGAAATGAATACTCATGGCATTTGCAGTATGTCAAACCGACTCGTCAATTAAACGCCTCAGTACCGTATGCCCATTTCTTCACTGAAGTTAAGCCGAAAGAAAAGATTCCACATCCGCGCTCTTCGATACACATACGCCACTTCATGCTCAATGGAAAATACATGGATGCAGTAGTGCTAACGGCACGTTTTGTCAATGACACGTTGGTTGAAGGCTTATGTTATTCTTTCGGAATAAAACTCTGTGGCGACCTATGCAGGGAATATAATCAAATTAACATTCATGTCAACTTGTTCAATTTCGAAAACTATGATTGGCTATGGGATAGTCGCTGTATGGAGAAACAAATCGAGCATTACAAAAATGTCGCAGATCTTTTCAATGAAACGTTTTCTATATGGACTCGAGTGAGGAAGTATGCCGAACAATAGCATCTCTTAAATCGTAAAAAGCAAGTGTATTCATAGAACCAGGTTAGGATACAGGTAGTTTAAGGATTTCCTTATACTCTCTTTTAGTAACAGGCATACATTCAGCTACTGACGGTACGTTATAAGAGGCTAAAGAGTTATGGTACGAAATGGCTCTTTTTTGTTGATAGGCAGATGAGTTTCCTAGACATAATAACGTAGTTGGAATGGGTGAAGAGTCTGCACCTTCTGTCTAAACAGCTTAAAGTTAAGTTTAACTAGTTAAGTATCATTTAAGACACGTACGATGGCAACAACAAAATTGCATTTCTCAACTATTTAACACTTATTCTTAATTTTTAATCCTTTTTTGCCAGTTGTTGGAAATTTTGTCACAATCTAAGATTTCGAAAGGGCGGATTTTGAAGTTGATGACGTCATGTAACGTAATATGACGTCACGGCTAAAACGTTGCTACAACGAACTTAAGAGTTTCAGGGCACTTAACATTTCAAAAAGGTTGCTACTCAAAAGCATATGTACTTTTGGAGGTAAAGAGACACTTTCTGCCTTCCAACCACCCCACTTCCCCTCGTCTAATAAATTCCAAAACTCAGTTTTTTATATTATCTGCAAGAAAAAAGTAATAGAAACAACAAAAAAATGTGATTGTGACAGGAAACGTCTTCTCAAACGTTTAGGACGTTTTAAATCTCTTAAAACTTCTCAAGGATGACAAGTTGTTAAGACATTAAAATACACCTTTTTTCCTTTAGTTTACAAAATAGAGGTAGAAGACGCAGCTCCTGAGACACATAATATGCTATTGTCCATTAAGTTCTTGGTAGCTTTCGGAAGCTGGGGCCATCTACTTTAAACCCATATATAAATAAAACCTCAGAATTACTGGAATCTCCTGAGATGAGGTTCGTAACGGGTATATAACTATTTGATTACATGATGTAGTGCGGGTATTGTGCGGTTATTGTGATTATGTAGCTCAGATACTAGTGAAACAGGTATATCAGGAACCTTTTCACTGTACTAATAATAGAAAAAAGCACACATGTCTTCAGTTTAACAGTATCAGGAAATTTCAAAAGGCTGAGGGATACGTAGTGTGGAGTTATTTATTCCATTAATTAAAAGGAACATCATTTATAATACGAACCGCTTTGTTGTGTAATTTTACCATTTGAGACAGTGGAGCATTTATTTATAATTATTTCCTCATAGTGTACAAGTATAAGTATGGTTAGGATATATAAGAGAATAATACAAACTAATAAGTGTTGCTTTTGAGACATAATTAGTGCTTTCACCTAACCATTATATCTATATTTTTTGAGTCATTATTAGTGACAGAAAAACATTAAATAGGAGAATCCCGGGAAATGATGAAGACCACGCAAATTTCTCCAGAGGATGAGCTTTGGCTCATTCCCAAACAGCGACAGGCAATCAAGCCTCCGTTTGAACTCAGGAGTCATTTCAAAATGGATTTTAAAAGTAGATTGAGCATGATCGTCCGCCGGGTGACGCGTAGTCTCGTTGTTAACAATAGGGAGCTTAAGCAACAACGACGGCGACGGCTACGAAAACGTCACAGAAAAAGTGAATTTGCTCTGCCTCAAACCTTATCTCGCGTATTCCATGTCCCTTTCTTACTTACTTAACTTTTATTTTATTTTGTTTCATTTGTCATTGTATTGACTGTTTTGGTACTGAAATCTTCATGTCGACTAAATCAATAAAGTTGTTGTTGTTTATATCCTGTAGTACCAAGTAGCATAATATAAGCACTCGAAAAAAAGAATTGGGCAACCGTTGCCTGTAAATTTAACTAAATGCACCGTTTTATGAACAGCTTTGAAGCCCTGCTCTCCATGTATTTATTAGTTAAGTGCCGTTATAACTTAATTTCGCCCACAGTAATAATAACACCGCATAAGAAATAAAATCACTCATCTGTACAGTTTTTTCCAAGTTTAAAGTTGTCTTGGCTTACGTTGATTATTTCAGGATATATGTGATGGAAACCAAACTGGATTTTGTTTCATTTGACGGTAAAAATCTTCAAAGACGACAAAATTCATTGGCGAACGTGCCTTTCCCGGGCCTTTCCCATACAAAACTCTTATACTGGTCAGGTTCAATGTCTGAGTCACAGCAAGGACCAGAAATTTGTGACGTCATTAGTGCAAAGCGTTATTTATGAAGGGCGAGGGCTGCTACACAACCACGGCCTGAAACTTGCTTTGAGTTGGTTATATTATTTTGTGTGATGTGAAGAGACACCTTCCTGACTGTTTATTTGTTTCCATTTATATTTTGTAGATAAAATTCTTCCTTAAAGCCTTACTCAAGCTAGAATGAACTTAAGCAGGAGGTACGTTTGGCTTCTTGCCATCTTGATTTGTTCATTCTTTGTTACTTGACATTCAAGTCACGCTGCACAACTCCTTATTCATCCAAACGTCAGGCCGGTCAAAATCATGGTGGAGCGAAGACTGTAAACGCCACGGAAAGTGTTGCTACCAGCACTAAAGACATTGTAACTACGGAAATTCCTGGTGATGAACGTTTCCAAATCGGCCATTATGTTTCTAGACTTAACTCTTCCATAATTGGAAAAGAGTTCAACTTTGATAATTCAACTCTAGCTGTAATAAGAAGAGTTCTTCGGGATCAAACATTCAAGCGAAAGCCAATCGAGTCCATTGATGCCAAAACGCCATTTTTTGATCTCGTGGCCCCTGTGACCGCGTGTTCGAGTAACCACTACGGCGAATTTAAACCTCACATAGAAGATTTTAGAAAGAGTTTCCCTGGAACGAAATGTTTTTTCGACGATCTTGGACTAAGCGATGAGCAGATCAATGAAGTTAAAAACAATGCCTGACCTAGTGTACAGAAAATTCGACTTAAATGCATATCCTGAACATGTTCGTTACCTGCAAAATTATGCCTGGAAACCGCTGATAATTCAAGAAATGCTTTCTGAATTTGGTGGAACAATGTGATTTGATTCATCTGTCAAATTCTTAGGAAACCTAACCAATAATGTAATAGAACTTATGTCCCGCCACAATGCAGGCGCAGTGTTTTATCTCGACTCAACCCACCACTCTATAGTAGCCGCTACTCAACCGGGCTTGCTTGAATACTCTCTGATGATAAAGCAGGGCACAGTTAAGGACATGCTACAGGCCATTGCAGTGGTTTACATAAACAAGGATGAAGTACAAAGGCATATAATGAAATGGGTTGTGATTTGCGCCCTTAAACAGGACTGTGTCGCACCGCCTGGTTCAAAATTATTTTGTGGGTTTCAGTTTCCTCGAGACAGGTTTGGGGGCTGCCACAGATATGACCAGTCTCTGCAAAATATCCTTGTTTCGAACGGTTATAACCATGAACATGAGAAATATCAGTACTGGAGTAAAGATTTTGCCCTTATGGCCCGGGGGTAACTTTCCTTGAGAAACTCGCAATGGAAAGACTGTGCATACCGAATTTTGTTAACATCTCGATGCTATTGAAAGTATGGTTGTTTTACCAGTGAGAATCACAAAAACAGAGGTATATTGGAAGTGAGATTACGGAACTTCTCCTGAGATGAGGTTCGTAACGGGTGTATAACTATTTGATTAGATGATGCACTGCGGGTATTGTACTGTTATTGTGATTATGTAGCTCAGATACTAGTGAAAAAGGTATATCAGGAACCTTTTCACTGTAGAAATCATAAAGAAAGCATACACGTGTTCAGTTTAACAGTATCAGGAAATTTCAAAAAGCCGAGGGGTACGTAGTGTGGAGTTATTTATTCCATTAATTGAAAGGAACATCATTTATAATACGAACCGCTTTGTTTTGTAATTTCACTATTTGAGACAGTGGAGCATTTATTTATAATTATTTCCTCATAGTGTACAAGTATAAGTATGGTTAGGATATATAAGAGAATAATACAAACTAATAAGTGTTGCTTTTGAGACATAATTAGTGCTTTCACCTAACCATTATATCTATATTTTTTGAGTCATTATTAGTGACAGAAAAACATTAAATAGGAGAATCCCGGGAAATGATGAAGACCACGCAAATTTCTCCAGAGGATGAGCTTTGGCTCATTCCCAAACAGCGACAGGCAATCAAGCCTCCGTTTGAACTCAGGAGTCATTTCAAAATGGATTTTAAAAGTAGATTGAGCATGATCGTCCTCCGGGTGACGCGTAGTCTCGTTGTCAACAATCGGGAGCTTAAGCAACAACGACAGCGACGGTTACGAAAACGTCACAGAAAAAGTGAATTTGCTCTGCCTCAAACCTTATCTCGCGTATTCCATGTCCCTTTCTTACTTACTTAACTTTTATTTCATTTTGTTTCATTTGTCATTGTATTGACTGTTTTGGTACTGAAATCTTCATGTCGACTAAATCAATAAAGTTGTTGTTGTTTATATCCTGTAGTACCAAGTAGCATAATATAAGCACTCGAAAAAAAGAATTGGGCAACCGTTGCCTGTAAATTTAACTAAATGCACCGTTTTATGAACAGCTTTGAAGCCCTGCTCTCCATGTATTTATTAGTTAAGTGCCGTTATAACTTAATTTCGCCCACAGTAATAATAACACCGCATAAGAAATAAAATCACTCATCTGTACAGTTTTTTCCAAGTTTAAAGTTGTCTTGGCTTACGTTGATTATTTCAGGATATATGTGATGGAAACCAAACTGGATTTTGTTTCATTTGACGGTAAAAATCTTCAAAGACGACAAAATTCATTGGCGAACGTGCCTTTCCCGGGCCTTTCCCATACAAAACTCTTATACTGGTCAGGTTCAATGTCTGAGTCACAGCAAGGACCAGAAATTTGTGACGTCATTAGTGCAAAGCGTTATTTATGAAGGGCGAGGGCTGCTACACAACCACGGCCTGAAACTTGCTTTGAGTTGGTTATATTATTTTGTGTGATGTGAAGAGACACCTTCCTGACTGTTTATTTGTTTCCATTTATATTTTGTAGATAAAATTCTTCCTTAAAGCCTTACTCAAGCTAGAATGAACTTAAGCAGGAGGTACGTTTGGCTTCTTGCCATCTTGATTGGTTCATTCTTTGGTTACTTGACATTCAAGTCACGCTGCACAACTCCTTATTCATCCAAACTTCAGGCCGGTCAAAATCATGGTGGAGCGAAGACTGTAAACGCCACGGAAAGTGTTGCTACCAGCACTAAAGACATTGTAACTACGGAAATTCCTGGTGATGAACGTTTCCAAATCGGCCATTATGTTTCTAGACTTAACTCTTCCATAATTGGAAAAGAGTTCAACTTTGATAATTCAACTCTAGCTGTAATAAGAAGAGTTCTTCGGGATCAAACATTCAAGCGAAAGCCAATCGAGTCCATTGATGCCAAAACGCCATTTTTTGATCTCGTGGCCCCTGTGACCGCGTGTTCGAGTAACCACTACGGCGAATTTAAACCTCACATAGAAGATTTTAGAAAGAGTTTCCCTGGAACGAAATGTTTTTTCGACGATCTTGGACTAAGCGATGAGCAGATCAATGAAGTTAAAAACAATGCCTGACCTAGTGTACAGAAAATTCGACTTAAATGCATATCCTGAACATGTTCGTTACCTGCAAAATTATGCCTGGAAACCGCTGATAATTCAAGAAATGCTTTCTGAATTTGGTGGAACAATGTGATTTGATTCATCTGTCAAATTGTTAGGAAACCTAACCAATAATGTAATAGAATTTATGTCCCGCCACAATGCAGGCGCAGTGTTTTATCTCGACTCAACCCACCACTCTATAGTAGCCGCTACTCAACCGGGCTTGCTTGAATACTTTCCGATGATAAAGGAAGGCGCAGTTAAGGACATGCTTCAGGCCAGTGCAGTGGTTTACATAAGAAGAGAGTGTTTGAGCATGCAGTACATCTTATCATGCAACAATTCGAAGGCTACAAAACTAACCATGTGAATTGGAACAAAGCCAGAGTTTTCCATTGCAAAGAATGTCAACCACCATGAAACTCGGCCGCTGATATGAAAGTAGATACAACCAAGCAGAAAAACGGCCAGCAGTTAAGAAAGAATGTGCTTACAAGCTTCGTTGAAACACAAGCAAGGAGACATCTTGCAAGAGAGATTACGGAATTTGCGGGATATGGTAGACACACACATTTTGGTAAGGAACTGGTTTGCCTCCCATGAAAGGAAATTAATCTCCAGAACTGTCTTCCATTTTCCATTGAAATCTGTAATTCCGTCTGGTGAAGAACCCTGCCAGTTTATCTTATAATTAAATTATCTGTATTTTGCCTCAAAAACGTTTTAGGTAGATTAGAAGAGTACTGTCTTCTTTGATAGAACACCATAACATTGCCAAATTTGATTCATTTGCTTGAATTTTCAGAAGATATTGATTTGTAAAATTCAATATCATTAAGGGTCGTTACAGATAAATTACCAAGCAATTTTACCTGTCCAGTGATGTACCAGACCAGTACAATGCAAGCTTTACTACTAGGGGGTTTAATTGCAACTTGGTTCTCTTCAGTGTCAATTGTGCTTCAATTCTTTAATTATATTTTGTAAATCACTAGACAAATCATTCTGATAGTTAACCTAGACCATATCCCATTCCAGTCTTCTATCATCTAATTGTGTCTGGTTGACCAATTTTGAAGATTAAAAGTTCTAAAAATGATTCCCTTTGAGCAACAAAGACTACATTGCGAAAATAGGGAGATCAGTGTGCACGAGAGTCAGTAGAGAACACGACAAGGACGCTATACTACCTTTCCGTACCCATAAAACCGCGCTGTTCGTGAAAAAGCCCACCAGATCGGCTTGTCCGGTCCGCTTTTCCGATGAGGCAATGTGGATTGTTGGCACTTACACAGGTCAAGCCAGATGCTATCCACATAAGGCCTTACACTAAAACGTCAACGGGGATTAGGCCCTGAAAAATGAATTCAGTCACGGTTGCTGAATGGCTGCGATGATAGAAGCTTGATGAAAGGCTTCCTGCTCGCAAGTCTTTTAAAATGGAGCCGAAAGTCGGTGAGCCTCAAAATGTTACAAGTTCACATATGTAGTTACATTTTTTGACCGAGATACATCAGTTTCTTTTTTTTAAGTAATGATAACATCTATAACGCCCACTTTGCAAGACAGTGGTGAGTGCTGTATCAATCCATGTCACACACCAAAGAGAATCAACTGAGGCCAGTTCTCTACAACTGTGCTTAGTTAACTACATGTAGAAAGCGATAGTAGGTGAAACTAGGCACACGAAAAAAAACGAAACAACGAAACCCACGACACCATATGCAAGACAGAGCTTTCAGTAAGTCGTAGCGGTTTTGTAAGGCAATATCCATCTATTCCTGAAATTCACAAGATGTGGGATTGGACGTTTTTGATGTTTTAACCATTTTTTTCCTCTTTTGATACCGAATATATATTGTTTTGCCTTCCTTCTACCGCCTCTCCTATTTCGTTTCCAAAATGGGTCAACTTCTACTTTTTTTTCAAAAGTGGTTACTTCATATTATGAAGTCAACAAATACACCAACAAACATTGTGGTTCCTTCGTGGCTTCCTGTGTTTTTTGAAAAAGATTTGGTTGGCATACCGAATTTTGTTAACATCTCGATAGCTATCGAATGTATGGTTGTTTTACCCGTGAGAATCACAAAAACAGAGACATATTGGAAGAGAGATTACGCAATTTGCATTCCTCTGATGTTTGAAAATATGCGAGTCGCCAATGTGGTCCAGTTTCTGGAAATGTCGCACCTTTTAGGAGCGTCATATTTTACATTTTATGACTACAATATCTCTGACCGCGAGAGGAAGATGGTTAGTTACTACCAAAGAAAAGGGTTAGCACAAGTTCGTCCTTGGAATTTATCCACCTATATCACAGTCCAAGAGGTCCATTACCACGAGCAAAGTTTTTCCATGCAAGACTGCTTGTTCCGATCATTAAATCGTCTCAACGTCGTTGCCTTCAACGATTTGGTTGAGTTTATAATCCCGCTTCAGAATGAAAGTATGCCTTCTCTACCTTACAGTATTCACTACTCTAACTATTAAGGCCACTGTTTTACAAGCGCAAAGTTTCCCACTGTAGATAGCTTGACTCAAAACTATTCTCTATTCTCTCAAAACTTTCTGCGTCGTTCACCGCAAGCTGAATCGTTACACACAAAAGTTAATGCGTTGATCATCCGCAAAGAGTGTTTCAGCATGCAGTACATCTTATCATGCAACAATTCGAAGGCTACAAAACTAACCATTTGAATTGGAACAAAGCCAGAGTTTTCCATTGCAGAGAATGTCAACCACCATGTAACTTGGCCGCTGATATGATAGTAGATACAACCAAGCAGAAAAACGGCCAGCAATTAAGAAAGAATGTGCTTACAAGCTTCGTTGAAACACAAGCAAGGAGACATCTTGCAAGAGAGATTACGGAATTTGCGGGATATGGTAGACACACACATTTTGGTAAGGAACTGGTTTGCCTCCCATGAAAGGAAATTTAATGTCCAGAACTGTCTTCCATTTTCCATTGAAATCTGTAATTCCGTCTGGTGAAGAACCTTGCCAGTTTATCTTATAATTAAATTATCTGTATTTTGCCTCAAAAACCTTTTAGGTAGATGAGAAGAGTACTATCTTCTTTGATAGAACCCCATAACATTGCCAAATTTGATTCATTTGGTTCTTTAGCTATACGATGTAAAGCATAAAATAATTCATTCTTAGCTTGCCCAGTAATCATTCAATCGTGGCCTTTTTCCCATACCATCGAAGAGCTTTTGCAGTCATAATTGCTTTCATTAATTTCCCTTTACGAGCATTGAACCACTCAGCTGTTCTTTGTGTTTCAAATTTGGGATCACAGTTACTTGAATTCTCAGAAGATATTGATTTGTAGAATTCAATATCATTAAGGGTCGTTACAGGTAAATTACAAAGCAATTTTACCTGTCCAGTGATGTAGCAGACCAGTACAATGCAAGCTTTACTACTAGGGGGTTTAATTGCAACTTGGTTCACTTCAGTGTCAATTGTGCTTTTAATTCTTTAATTATATTTTGTAAATCACTAGACAAATCATTCTGATAGTTAACCTAGACCATCTGCCATTCCTGAAAGGAGCGGTTCGTTGCCGTCTTACTTCCATTGATTCCCCCTTTCAAGAATTAAAATTCACAGTGGTTTAGCAGAGTAAAAAATATACCGTACGAGTGAGTCTTATTCATGATTATATAGTTATAATCTTGCATAATATTTTCTTCCAGTAAAAAATAAAGCACCCTTTCTTTTAATCTTAAGATGATTAATCTTTTTTTGAAGAAAGTTGATGGATCAGTTTTCATTATATAATTAATGCACACATGACAGTCTTGTCGTCATGCAAACAGACGTACATTTGTAGCAGGTGAAGACCCTGAGATCAATATATTCAATAGATTGCATAAAAAGTCCTGGTAGCTATGTTAAGATTTATCACAGGCAGGTAGCCAACATAAATCATATGCAACTTTGAGTTCGACCATTTCCTACAAGAACAACTCAACAATATACCAATAAGGAAAGGAACACTGAGATGAGGAAGAACGGTCTGTAGGATGACTGTATGGAATTAGAATCAATGCTTCCACCGACGATATGGTCAGCCCAGAGCAACCACTAAGTGACATAATAGCCCACCACCAGAGTTTGATTTGCAACAAGGTCTTTTTCCTTCATGCTAGCCGCCATAAATGATGCGCAGGAGAGAATTTGGATTCCGGCTTGAAATGTAAGCAAGTCCTATGAAAAGGTTAATTCACTCAAATATACTGGAGCAAAATAAAAACAACATGAGGAAACAAGATAACCTCCAATAAATGATTTAGTGTTTAGTTCTACTTTACCATTCAATTCTTTAAACAGGAATTGTTGATGAGTGACAGTTTATTAATGCAATGATTTCAACACAAATAAAAGTAGCAGTTGAAATAAATTGAACAGGTTATATAGTGTAAAGTGGTGTAATGAAATTGCCCAGCTGTTGTAAACAGAAGCACACTGACAACAGTGAAAATACGGAAGTACACCGAAATTCAAAACAATTTGTTGAATGAACAGTCGTTCAGTTATCATAGAGCAAGATTGTTATTACCAAAAACAATAAGATCACATTTTCATTCACAAATTAATCCGATCTATATTTTCTACTAAATAGTCATTTTGACAGTCTATAGTATGATCTTCACATTCTTTTACTCCTATTACTAATTAGAGACAACTATTTATTTGTCGTAATCAAAATTGTTTTTATGATTACCTTGGACTGGAAAGCATATCGTGGTCAGCACACCAGATTTGAAAACTAAACTACACCTTTTATTTTTTATTATCGAGGGATAGATGTCCTTGGGAAAATGAAACAGCACCAAAAACCTCACAAGCGCAATACCACACGACAGGATAGGAAATTAAGTGTGTCTTCAGTCTTGTATCATCTAATTGTTTTTTGGTTGACCTATTTTGTGGATTAAAAGTTCTAAAAATGATTCCTCGTGAGAGCAACAAAGGCTACATTGCGAAAATAAGGAGATCAGTGGTGTGCACGAGAGTCATTAGAGAACACGACAAGGATCACTATACGACTTTTCCGTACCCATAAACCCGCGCTGTTGATGAAAAAGCCCACCAGAGCGGCTTGTCGGGTCCGCTTTTCCGATGAGGCAATGTGGATTGTTGGCACTTACACAGGTCAAGCCAGAAGCTATCCACATAATTCCTTACACTAAAAGCTCAACGGGGATTAGGCCCTGAAAAATGAATTGAGTCCCGGTTGCTGAATGGCTGCGATGATCGAAGCTTGCGGCAAGGCTTCTTGCTCGCAAGTCGTTCAAAATGGAGCGAAAACTAGGTGAGCCTCAAAACTTTACAAGTTCACATATGTGGTTAAATTTTTTGACCGAGATACATCAATTTTTTTTAAAGTAATGATAACCTTTATAACGGCAACTTTGCAAGACGGTGGTAAGTGCTGTATCAATCCATGTCACACACCAAAGCGAATCAACTGAGGTGTTCCCTACAGTTGTGCTTAGTTACCTACATGTTGAAGGCGATAGTAGGTGAAACTAGGCACACGAAACCTACGAAACCACGAAACCCACGACACCATATGCAAAACAGAGCTTTCAGTAAGTCGCAGCAGTTTTGTAAGGCAATATCCATCTATTCCCGAAGTTCACAAGATGTGGGCTTGGAAGTTTTTGATGTTTTAACCATTTTTTTTTTGCCTCTTTTGATACCGAATATATTGTTTTGCCTTGCTGCAACCGCCTCTCTCATTTTGTTTCCAAAATGGGTAAAATTCTACTATCTCTTCAAGTTTCTGGAAATGTCGCACCTTTTAGGAGCGTCGTATCTTACATTTTATGAGCACAATATCTCTGACAGTGCGAGGAAGATGTTTAGTTACTACCAAAGAAAAGGGTTAGCACAAGTTCGTCCTTGGAATTTTTCCACCTATTTCACAGTCCAAGAGGTCCATTACCACGGGCAAAGTTTTTCCATGCAAGACTGCTTGTTCCGATCATTAAATCGTCTCAACGTCGTTGCCTTCGACGATTTGGTTGAGTTTATAATCCCGTTTCAGAATGAAAGTATGCCTTCTTTACATTACAGTATCCACGACTCTAACTGTTGCGGCCACTGTTTTACAAGCGCAAAGTTTCCCACTGTAGATAGCTTGACTCAAAACTATTCTCTATTCACTCAAAACGTTCTACGTCGTTCACTGCAAGCTGAATCGTTACACACCAAATGCGTTGATGATCTACAAAGAGTGTTTGAGCATGCAGTACATCTTATCATGCAACAATTCGAAGGCTACAAAACTAACCATGTGAATTGGAACACAGCCAGAGTTTTCCATTGCAAAGAATGTCAACCACCATGAAACTCGGCCGCTGATATGAAAGTAGATACAACCAAGCAGAAAAACGGCCAGCAATTAAGAAAGAATGTGCTTACAAGCTTAGTTGAAACACAAGCAAGGAGACATCTTGCAAGAGAGATTACGGAATTTGCGGGATATGGTAGACACACATTTTGGTAAGGAACTGGCTTGCCTCCCATGAAAGGAAATTTAATCTCCAGAACTGTCTTCCATTTTCCATTGAAATCTGTAATTCCGTCTGGTGAAGAACCCTGCCAGTTTACCTTATAATTAAATTATCTGTATTTTTGCCTCCAAAACGTTTTAGGTAGATGAGGAGAGTACTGTCTTCTTTGATAGAACCCCATAACATTGCCAAATTTGATTCATCTGGTTCTTTAGTTATACTATGTAAGTCATAACATAATTCATTCTTAGCTTACCCAGTGATCATTCAATCATGGCCTTTTTCCCATACCATCCAAGAGCTGTTGAGAGTTTGATGGCGCCATGTGGTTTGATTCATTGATCAAAATTTAAAGGGAATAACTCGCACGAAGTCCTACAACGTTTGGCTCGTCAGAGGTCGGGATTTATGTTCTTTGTAGGAATAACTGGTCATTCTATAATCGCCGCAACACACCCGGGAATGATGGAGTACATACCCATCAAAACAAATGATGCAGTCAAAGATATGTTCGAGGCAAATTCAATGATTGTGATTAACGCACCTGAAGTACAAACACACATAATGAAATGGCTTGTAACTTGTGCGCTCAAAGAAGACTGCATCGCGCCCGTCGGTGCAAAATTATACTACGGCTTCAACTTTCCGAAAGATAAGTTTGGAGGATGTCATAGATACGACCAGTCTTTAGTCAATATCTTGGTTTCAAATGTTTACAGCTCTGATAGAAATAGATATCTTTTAGAAGGCTTTGCTGAAGTTGATCGTCTTTGACTGTAGAGGGTTTGTTCTTGCCATATGTAAGACCTGAAACAGCTACAGTAGCCGCGAGGTCTTCTTGTAAAAAAATACACGTTTTTTTATAGGTCACTCTTAAACTTTTTTATAGGTCATTCTTAAACTCATTACTTGTTTACGCTTCATTACAGTTACGATGAAAGAGTTGATGCAGTCTTGCCAAAATAGTGCCTTTTCAAATGACAGAAAATCTCAAAGCCGGTTTTTTAAGCGGAGTTTAATCAGTTTTTAACAAAACCGAGTTCGAAGTCATTTTCAGTTTGCTCAACGCTTTTATCTAAGCACCATTTGTCGTGAGCAGTTTCATTAAAGCATATAATTTGCAATTTTCAAAATTGCAGTAATTACATTTAAGGCACTTCATGGTGCTGCACCTAGCTATATCACTGATCTCATCAAGCCTTACACACCTGGTAGACTTCTTAGATCCTCTAACCAATTTTTACTTTCTACATCTAAATTTAATCTTAAAACTTATGGTGGCCGGTCTTTTACTATTGCTGCACCTTCTGTTTGGAATGCACTTCCATTCGAACTTAGATCTTGTAATTCCCTTTCTTCTTTTAAATCTAAGCTTAAGACTTGGCTTTTTAAAATTTGTTATGATGTTGTCGTATAGAATGATGATGTTTTCATAGGATGACAATGTAGTTTTGTACGTTTAGGATTTTGTTGTTATTTTTATTATGTTAAGCGCTTTTGGACCATTGGGAATTAGCACTCTATAAATATTTTATGTTGATTGCATAATTGCCTCCATTGGTTTCCCCTTACGAGCATTGAGCCACTCAGCTGTTCTTTGTTTTTAAAATTTGGGATCACTGTTACTTGAATTTTCAGAAGATATTGATTTGTAGAATTCAAAATCATTAAGGCTACAGATAAATTACCAAGCAATTTCTCTTTTCCAGTGATGTACCAGTCTAGTACAATGCGGGTTTTTCTACTAGGGGTTTAATCCTGACAACTTGTTTCACTTCAGTGTCAATTGTGCTTTAATTCTTGAATTATATTTTGTAAATCACTAGACCAATCATTCTGATAGTCAACCTAGACCATATATATCCCATTCCTGAGAGGAACTGTTGGTTGCTGTCTTACTTCCATTGATTCCCCCTTTCAAGAATTAAAATTCACAGTGGTTTTTCTTTCCTGTAATTGGTGATGACAGGTACTTGAAATTTAGAAGTATCGATCGATCAGTCTAGTATTTAAAATCATGAAGGCTTTTTATCAGACAAATTACCAAGTAAATTCATAAATGTGAGTTCATTGCGCTTATTTTTTTGTATTTTAGGCTGACCATCAGATTTACTTTTGCTTGCACAATTTAAGTTACATTGAATGGGTTCTATTCGCCATAACAATAACAAAGTTGCTTGGCCAGCAACACTGACACGTGTTTTTTTACGACATTCAGATGCCCAGACGGCATTACCTATTTAAAAACCGTTCCCTGTATATCTTGTTTCATGCTAGAATAATTTGAAATTGACGTCTGAAATTTATGCTATCCTGTGTAAAGTAGCGCTGGGAACATCAACATGTTTTCATCTGAAAAACCAGTAAACCTTAAAAAAGTAAAGGCTCATTACAGCACACAGTTTACAAGGTTGCCGACTTCATCTATGAGAATCTGTTGATTGGACAAGAAACAAGTGTCCGACTTGTCAGCATTAACGAGTGCCCGTATCCAGCGGGTGTCCTTAAAGCGGTTTCGACTGTAGTAACAACCGCAAATCTGTCTGCTCTCGATCTCGCTAGCCTGAGAAAGCCGACGCCTTTACAGGCTCTTATTTCTCCCGTTTTTTACAACAATTCAGAGACCTGTAAAAAATTAGACTTCTCTTTAAGCTTACCGAAACGCTGCAGAAAGAAGAGTGTAATGACTTTTTTTGGTTTGCAGTTACTACAATAAAAAGTGATACGAAGATGCCATTTGAACGAGTTACATAATTATCTAATTGCCTGAATTACCTCAAAACTAGCAGGGGTTATAGAGGCAAATCTAGAACCCTGAATATAATTCGTCTTGTCACATGCGTTTTCCTTTTTTGTTATGCACGACTCGTCAAAGTGAATTTCACTGTCCGTTTGTTTGAGGATTTTCTGAATTGTGTGTTTTTTAAAAAGTGAAGCCGGCCAGACTTCTGTAAGCATTCTTCACTTTTCGTCAGGCAATGCTCAAAAGCACTAATTTTGCCGGCTGAAAAGTCTCCAGAAACGTTTTTGGGGATCCTCACTAGGCACCCGAGAATTATGGGAGTTAAAATTACGTGCTAATTTTCGGGCCCGAAAAATCGGTGCGTTTAAGAGAAACACATGAAGACGTTTACAGGAAATTTTCGCAAGACTTTTTGGGTGAGAGAAAAAGTTTTCCGGGGACTTTCACGAACCGCACGCAAGCTTCCCCGTAGTCGTATCTTTTGCATTTCGAGCAACAAACCAAAAACGCTGACTGTCACTCCTAACTAGTCAGCAGGACGCGCTGAGTGCCTTTGACGGTAACGTTGTATTGTTTTCTATGCCTGCCGGCGTTTTCGGTTAGATGTGCTGAGCCGTACTTTTCTCCAGTACCAGTGCTGCATGTACAAGTACGCTGTATATGATAGAGATTTTGGCTTGACGACTTTTTCACGATTTTGAACTTCCTGACGGTTTGTGACAGCGGAAAAAAACGATTTGAGTTATACTTTGTTTTTTTTTTTACCTAGTGTGGTATTTGTTCAAGCTCTGTAACCTTTATTCGTACTTTGGTCCATTGCGGTCTGCGGTTGATTTGTTGCCCAAGTAACAACGTGAAAACAATCCAAAACTTAAGATATTGAGCATTAATAACGGCTTAATTATCAATTAATCATAAAGATTTTAAGTGGACTGTCGCCACTGTTTTTGCGAAACTTTTTTGAACGACTTCATAGACTAATATAATGAATCCGGGAAAACAACGAATGCCAAAGAAGCTTCCATCGTTTATTAAAGTCCAACCATCTCAGCCTGCAACAGCCCGTACTTTCCGTTAGGCTGTTAGGCAAGCTGGAAGCTTTACATATTTACACGGAAATGAACGAACTTTTCAAATTACTGTTAATTCAATTAACCAGGATGTTTTCCTTAGCAAGCTGCCGATAATGCACTTTTCTTTCTTCTTTTTCTTTCTTTTTCCCCATATCAGCAGTTGAAACGTGTATTTAAGCATGTACTCTATCTCGCAGAATCTATAATTATAACATTTGATTTCGAAGAGATAAATGTTTTAATTGAGGAACCGTTCAACCTTGCAGGCGAGTGTAAAAAACAATGAAATGTTACAACATAATGGTGTTCACAGTGACGTCAAGAAATTGTCAAGTCATAATAGCGAGGTTTTACGAATTCTTATTTACACTAGGTTGAAGACAAACAAGAAGTAAATCTTTGTACAAGTTTCCATTCCCGTAGCATGTTTCGTTTTGAAAATACAGCAACTTGAACTTCCGAGTTTTCATAGCCTGCGAGCAAGCTCTCGTCTTTGGGCGAGCAAAGCGAGTCTCGCGAGAGCGACTGTATTAAACTAATAAAATGAATCCGGGAAAACGACGAATGCCAAAGATGCTTCCATCGTTTATTAAGTGGCTGTCCACCTAAGAGCGATCCGGCGAGTTTGGGATCGCCAGAAAAGCTTTCCTTTATTTTTGGTGGGTAAAAAGGACTTAATGAGGAATGATTAAAATCGAACTAATTTTTTTCAAAATCCTTTTCTGTGCTTCCCTACAGCACAAAACTTCTTTCCTGTCTGAGAGCGCTTTTTCAACCTCGATGGCCGAAATTCGGTGATTTTAAAAGCCGCGCCTCTTCGTAACGGATAAATATCGCGAAATTCTACATAGTACAATGGATTAGCTGCAGTCTACTTGTCCTATGACGGAATATGGAATAATTTGACGCAAAATTAAATTAAATTAATAAAATCAAACACAAGCCCCCTTTGCGGTTTTTTCCCCCTTGACAAATTCTTCTGAAGTAAAAGCTAGAATCTCCAAAGCGGTACAAAAATCACAGGTAAAATGCACTTCACAGCAAAGATCTTACCTTATTCTGTCAGAAAATAAAGTCAAAGGTACGGGTATCGTTCTGGGTTGGACGTGATCAAACGTTTTTAAGAGCCTCTTTTCGGCATTATTTGCATAGATTTACCCACTTAACGGTTCACACACGACGACTTTAATTTAGTAGATATTTTCTCAGCAGCTGAGAATGTTGTTGTGTATCCTCAAAATAACGAAAATGTGTTTTCTTTTCACTAGCCAGGGTTCTATCTAGGATATTTGAGGGGTAGAGGCTTCCCCACAAAATGCCCAGCTTCCCCCCCAAAAAACATTATTATCATTACAGTATATAAGTAATTATATCAGAAAAATCATCCGGATGCGGATTGTGTCTCAAAATGCACCAGATTGCATCTCAGCGCATATTCATTTCAAAAAATTTCCGGGGGAGTATGCCCCTGGACCCCCCTAACAAACTCGTGGCCTTCGGCCACTCGGGACTTCTCCCCCAAACGATAATTCCTAGATAGAACCCTGTCAGCCGTTTTAAGTTTGTATAAATATACCTGGTGTTTTGAAAACCGGGCTACTAAAAAATGTCAATCTCCCGCACTGATTGGTAATTTAATAGCCCTTGTTACTTGAAAAGTAAAATCTCACCTCAAAAAAGAAATTATTGAATACATGAGCTTCCATTTGCTAGAATCGTTTGTCTTGAAGGTAACAAAACAGAAGTTTTCCTCATTAATCTGGAAAATAAGGCATTTTAAGGGGCAATGTTTAGTGTCAGTGTCACCGATTGCAAAGCCATTTCCCCAGTTCACCCCATTTTTCATTGAAGCTGGTCTCCCAAAAACAATCTAAGCCGACACTGCTCAACAAAACCAAGTCCTACAACCACCAGTTCAACTGCTTGCTGACTAGGAACATTATCAACAGAGTGGATCATTGCTTGCATGCAAACAGCACAAACAAACTGCATAAGAGTGCAAAAACACACCAAACTTTACAACAACCCCACCCCCCTGAAATTTAACCAGGCTACCCCAAATGCAAACCAGATGATAGCCCTGTGTCTGTGCAATAATATGACACCTAGCCAGACACAACCCCTCTTTAATCTGAGGGAGATATTGAGCTTTGAAAGACAGGGGTAAGCCCCAGTACCAAAACTTACCAAATCTGCACTCTAGCACAAAGCATAGTCTTTACGACAACCCCACCCCCCTTGAATTTAAACAGACTACCCCAAGTGTACACCACATGATAGCCCCTGTGTCTGTGCAACAACATGACAACCAGCCAGACACAACCCCTCCTTAATTTGAGGGAGACATTGAACTTTGAAAGACATGGGTAAGCCCAGGTACAAAAACTCAGCAATTCTGCACTTTACAGAAAGCATAGTCTTTACAACAACCCCATCCCCCTAGAATTTAACTAGGCTACCCCAAATGAATATCAGATGATAGCCCTGTGTCTGTGCAACAACATGACACTTAGTTCGACGGAAGCCTTTCTCAAAAAATATTAGCTGGCCCAACGGGGGCAACAGCCCGGCCCTACGGGCAGTGCTGTTGGCCCCGTTGTGCATGTTTTCTGAAATTTCCACTGATTTCTGTCAATTCCAGGAAGTTATTTTGAGCCCATGGTTAAGAGCTGAGGGTGGTTAGTCCTGAAGAGCGAGAGTTCTATTTTTACACTAAAAGTATCAGGGCTTTAAGCAAATTAAGTTTTGAAAGATTAGCTGCAATGTGCTGGACTTGACTTAAGATTTCAGGCAACCCGGTTTTCCAAACTCTAGGAAGAGATTTCCAATTATTGACCTTTCTGCATCTTTACTGTCAATTTCTACTAACATTTTTATTTTTTACAGTGAAAGAGGCATTTGGATGGTGAATCCCTGGAGATATATACCCAGTTTTTTGAAAACCGGGCTACTAAAAGTCAGTCTCCCGCACTGATTGGTAATTTAATGGCCCTTGTTACTTGAAAAGTAAAATCTCACCTCAAAAAGAAATTATTGAATAGATGAGCTTCCATTTGATAGAATCGTTTGTCTTGAAGGTAACCAAAGTGAAGTTTTCCTCATTAATCTGGAAAATAAGGCATTTTAAGGGGCAATGTTTAGTGTCAGTGTCACCGATTGCAAAGCCATTTCCCCAGTTCACCCCATTTTTCATTGAAGCTGGTCTCCCAAAAACAATCTAAGCCGACACTGCTCAACAAAACCAAGTCCTACAACCACCAGTTCAACTGCTTGCTGACTAGAACATTATCAACAGAGTGGATCATTGCTTGCATGCAAACAGCACAAACAAACTGCATAAGAGTGCAAAACACACCAAACTTTACAACAACCCCACCCCCTGAAATTTAACCAGGCTACCCCAAATGCAAACCAGATGATAGCCCTGTGTCTGTGCAATAATATGACACCCAGCCAGACACAACCCCTCTTTAATCTGAGGGAGATATTGAGCTTTGAAAGACAGGGTAAGCCCCAGTACCAAAACTTACCAAATCTGCACTCTAGCACAAAGCATAGTCTTTACAACAACCCCACCCCCTTGAATTTCAAACAGACTACCCCAAGTGTACACCACATGATAGCCCTGTGTCTGTGCAACAACATGACAACCAGCCAGACACAACCCCTCCTTAATTTGAGGGAGACATTGAACTTTGAAAGACATGGGTAAGCCCAGGTACAAAAACTCAGCAATTCTGCACTTTACAGAAAGCATAGTCTTTACAACAACCCCATCCCCCTAGAATTTAACTAGGCTACCCCCAAATGAATATCAGATGATAGCCCTGTGTCTGTGCAACAACATGACACTTAGTTCGACGGAAGCCTTTCTCAAAAAATATTAGCTGGCCCAACGGGGGCAACAGCCCGGCCCTACGGGCAGTGCTGCTGCCCCCGTTGTGCATGTTTTCTGAAATTTCCACTGATTTCTGTCAATTCCAGGAAGTTATTTTGAGCCCATGGTTAAGAGCTGAGGGTGGTTAGTCCTGAAGAGCGAGAGTTTTATTTTTACACTAAAAGTATCAGGGCGTTAAGCAAATTAAGTTTTGAAAGATTGGCTGCAATGTGCTGGACTTGACTTAAGATTTCAGGCAACCCGGTTTTCCAAACTCCAGGAAGAGATTTCCAGTTATTGACCTTTCTGCATCTTTACTCTCAATTTTGTACTAACATTTTTATTTTTTACAGTGAAAGAGGCATTTGGATGGTGAATCCCTAGAGATATATACCCGGTTTTTTGAAAACCGGGCTACTAAAAGTCAGTCTCCCGCACTGATTGGTAATTTAATGGCCCTTGTTACTTGAAAAGTAAAATCTCACCTCAAAAAGAAATTATTGAATAGGTGAGCTTCCATTTGATAGAATCGTTTGTCTTGAAGGTAACCAAAGTGAAGTTTTCCTCATTAATCTGGAAAATAAGGCATTTTAAGGGGCAATGTTTAGTGTCAGTGTCACCGATTGCAAAGCCATTTCCCCAGTTCACCCCATTTTTCATTGAAGCTGGTCTCCCAAAAACAATCTAAGCCGACACTGCTCAACAAAACCAAGTCCTACAACCACCAGTTCAACTGCTTGCTGACTAGGAACATTATCAACAGAGTGGATCATTGCTTGCATGCAAACAGCACAAACAAACTGCATAAGAGTGCAGAAACACACCAAACTTTACAACAACCCCACCCCCCTGAAATTTAACCAGGCTACCCCAAATGCAAACCAGATGATAGCCCTGTGTCTGTGCAATAATATGACACCCAGCCAGACACAACCCCTCTTTAATCTGAGGGAGATATTGAGCTTTGAAAGACAGGGGTAAGCCCCAGTACCAAAACTTACCAAATCTGCACTCTAGCACAAAGCATAGTCTTTACGACAACCCCACCCCCCTTGAATTTCAACAGACTACCCCAAGTGTACACCACATGATAGCCCTGTGTCTGTGCAACAACATGACAACCAGCCAGACACAACCCCTCCTTAATTTGAGGGAGACATTGAACTTTGAAAGACATGGGTAAGCCCAGGTACAAAAACTCAGCAATTCTGCACTTTACAGAAAGCATAGTCTTTACAACAACCCCATCCCCCTAGAATTTAACTAGGCTACCCCAAATGAATATCAGATGATAGCCCTGTGTCTGTGCAACAACATGACACTTAGTTCGACGGAAGCCTTTCTCAAAAATATTAGCTGGCCCAACAGGGGCACAGCCCATCCCTACGGGCAGTGCTGTTGGCCCCGTTGTGCATGTTTTCTGAAATTTCCACTGATTTCTGTCAATTCCAGGAAGTTTTTTTGAGCCCATGGTTAAGAGCTGAGGGTGGTTAGTCCTGAAGAGCGAGAGTTCTATTTTTACACTGAAAGTATCAGGGCTTTAAGCAAATTAAGTTTTGAAAGATTGGCTGCAATGTGCTGGACTTGACTTAAGAGGCTGTCCGCGTAAGAACCGATAAGGCAAATTTCGGTCTATCACGGATTGCCCTGATTTTTTCAGTGGAAGATAACTATCCTATCCCATGAAGAAATATCACATTTATTTGGACCAACTCATTTTTTTCTCTATATTACAGGAAGATTTTCTCGGTCACCTAAAACTGGCCCGTTTGCCTTCAGAAGTGGTGCGATTTTGGTGAAACTTTAGGGCTCTGTCAAACCTACCTTACATAGCCGAATAATCTGATTATTTTACACACAAGAGTTTTAACTCTCATTAACAGTGTCAAAGTTTAATGGTTGCATTCTGTGGAAAGTTGGCTGAGATATGATTTTTTTTAAATGACCGTTAATTTGCTCAGCAGGAAAAGTAATTTGCATAACTAGAGCTGAACGGTAATTTCGTGAAAGTGGCACCTGACCCAGACTCAAGTCTGTGATAAATCAGAAGTACTAAGACCAGTCTACTTCTTAATGCAATAAAATTTGTGGGCACTCTTCTCTGCGCGCTGTACAAAGTTCCGTTAATGTTACAAATTCGCCATTTTGACAGCAAAGCTGGAATTGTAACGGGTCCGCATTTGATCGACTAATTTCCACAGTTTTAACGTTTCTAGTTATCACCAAATGTCATTAGACCCTTTAAATGTTGGACTTTTGAAAACATGAGGAGAAAACTTGGTAATCGCTTTTTCTTGGTTTTTTTCCTGGTCGACGATCAGAACGCGACTTCATTCTCCGTATGCAAATTACCTTAGATGCCTCGTTTCAACAAATTGAATTGACAGGAAACATAACTGCTTATATTTCACATTTTTAAGGGAAAATATCTCTTAGAACTTTCCACGGAAAAACACGAACGATATATGACCTAGAATCCCCTTAGGTCTGTTTCACGAGGAAGAAGTAGTAGAAGAAGATATGTTTACGCGAATTAAAATAATTTAATTACTGTGGCCCGTCACGCATTCCCCGAGAGTGGCTGTGTATCGATCAGTTCTTTTATCTGATTATATTTTTTTTGAAGTGATAGTTATTGATAATCATACAATGTAATCACTGTTAATTCCGATTCTTTACTGGGTGAGAAATACCGTGCTGTTGTATTTATTCATTCTACGACCGTTTTAACTGTGTCAGTATCCCCGGGAGTTACCGTGAGGATAGGGTTTAATACGACAGCCCATGGTGTAATACACGACAATTAGCTACAAAGTAGTCACTTGGACACGGCCACTCTTGTTCACGAGCACTAGCACAATATTTTCAATTATAGAATCAAAAATTAATATTTTGGAAATAGTTCGCAAACACCTTCAGAAATACCGTGCGACACCATAGGACCACACCTGCAAAGTACTTTCATTTCCTAGATCCCTTGCTAACCATAGGCTATACAAACGTTAGGGTGGTATTAACAGAGCATTGTGTTTATCGCCAATTAACAACATTTCAGTAAAAATGAGGAATGGCATGCAGAAAAAGGCATAGTTATTGTTTACGGTCCTTCTCCTGTTAAATCCCAAAAGTTTTGCCGGCTGTTAATCACACTAAATTAAGGATCCATATGTTCACTCCTGAGCTGTTGGAGAAAAGCACGTGCAATCTTGTATGAAAGACGAAAGTTTGTCAACTAGGTCTCCTTTTCTTTCCCTGGATTTGAATGGTATTTTAAAGTGACACAAGATTTTTTTAGCATTGCCACGTTGAACTGACTAGGTTGTTCTTCCTTTGACATACACATAGGTTGAAAGCTTCTGGTTGAGGGTGTTGTGGTCTCAATTCTTCAGCGATTTCTGCAACAAGCTTTTGCCTTTCGAACTCCTCGTCTTCTTGCAACAGATCTCTATGGTCAAGTTCAACTTGTATACACTTAGGATTATGTTTACGTGTTGACTCAAACGGGCCTAGAGTCCAACATGGGCTGGCAATAGGTGAGCACGGAATTGGAACGGGAGTGGGGGGAACTCCCTATGATGGCCTATACGGGGAGGTTGCGCCCGAAAGGAGTATCTTTTTCAGGCTTCAGGTATATGAAAGGGCGGGCATTTCACTAGATGAAGTATATAAAAGGGCGAGTGCGCTTATGGCAGCCTTAGCAGCATCTTTGGTGGTTCTTAAAGAAAAAAGAACTAAGTTTAAGAATTTAAGGAAAAAGTAGAAGGATTTATTTTTTCAGAAATTAATATACACGGGAGAAATTTCACCCCCTTAAATACAAATGCTTATTAAAGTAGAGGTGGAACAGTGGGGAGAGAGGGTGGATGGTAAAGTAGGTTAAAAATGGAGAGGTGAGATGAAGCACATTGTTCAAGAGGGTATAAATACAAAAAAACAACCAAAAAAACAGCAATCTGGAGGCATTTTTGAAGACTTAATGAAAACCTTATCAAAGAAGAAAAACAGAGAAATCTTGTCCAATAAACCTCTCCGGCAAATGTGTGGACATGGTTGCAGACTGTTCAATCGTGCTCTTCTCGACCCTTCGGCGTCAAGTTTTTTCAAGTTTCTTGCGACAGGAGGAGCAAATCGGCTATATAAAGTTGAACTGAACACTAAGGTACTTTTAAGTGTCACTAATTTTTACAAAACCCAGATACATGTTTTAAACATTGTTTAAGTTCAAAAAAGTTATTTTTATTGCAAGAATGAAATACTTTTCATACACGTGAACGACACCTCGACCACAATCACTCCCAGCCTCGTCCCCAGGACATTCTTCTTAGAAAATGACAGGGGCGGGAAAGCCCTGGGGACGAGGTTGAATCCTGACTCCGTGCAGAAAGTTCTTTTTTCCCCATTTATAATGCTCTTCAAACAATCATCAGAAAACTATCTTTTACAACACACGGATTAACCGGTATGTATAGTATTTTAAAGGTAAGAATTGATTAGGGCAAGATACACGGCTGTCAAAAAAATAGAAATAACAAAAACTATCTTTGCAAGCTCAAATAAACTGGAAACGAACTTCAGAAAACATCGCAAGATAAAATGTTAAATAGAGAAATTAAAATATCTCTGTACGTTAAGACAATTGTTTGCATGAAGAAGAAAAAAGAATGATGGAACAAAACTTTGACTTATTTCGCTGGCTATCTGGAAATTTGCGACGTGTCTTCCTGCCACAGAAGTTATTTTGCCAGTATGATCCAGAGTGTGACCGGGGTATTGACAAGACCTTAGGCTCGATTTCCGCCCTCTCCCCGTCCGTTGGGGGCTCGTTTTCCAGAACAGCGGCTTACAATCGAGCCTAACAAGACCTTGGCGCTCGCAAAAACCTGTGCCTAAGGCAGATTGTCATTTTAGTGTTAGCCTGTGTACACACTACCCTCCCCCCCTTGGGAGAACCGGCCCCTTCTCCGATTTTTCCTGAGAGGAGGGGGTCTGTACACAGGCTATTTAGTGTCTGTGCCTTGGGCAGATTGTCATTTCAGTTCCGAATACCCACCAAGCCTCGAATACGTCCTCTCGCTAAAATGAGTTCATTTTCATTGTCTTTGCTACACTTGCTACACTTAGACAAGTGACAGCTGGCTAAGTGCGAGGTAATATCAGCCATGCACTCTGTGACCAACACATTTTCCTCCACATCCCTTCCGGGACCTCACTCTGTCTACGATCTCGCGGAAGAACTGCTTGATGAAATAGCCGAGAAAGCCATTTTTCACAATTGATCTCTTCGGCAATTTCAGTGACATAATTATATTTAATTTGAAACTGGCACCTGTTGCATTATAATTCAATCAGATTGAAACCAAAACAAGATCCTCGTTGGAATTCGGATGTTATACCCTGACAAAAACTGAAAAGATACTCCCTTTTGCGTTTATTCACTGAAAAAAGAACTATTTTTCCCTTTTCATTCTGCTACCCATAAGCTACCGATAAACGCTTTAAAGATCTTTGAATGAAACTGAAATTTACCGCTAATTTAAGATAGAAAAAGTGTGGGGCATTTATCATAGTGCGATGTACAAAGATCTGCCTTCTCCCGATAAGCAAATATCATAATAGCTTTCGACGTTAACGCTATTTTTTATAAAGGCACGCAAAAAAGAGTGCCCAAACATTTTCGTGTGCTGACAGGAGGAAATACCTTGCAAGTGAACTCTTACTTTTTATTATTATCAATAACTATCATTTAAAAAAAAGATGATAATATTATCGAATTGATCGACACAACGCTATTGTTTTCTAATCGACCACCCGTCTTCAGGAATGCGTGACAGGCCACAGTAATTGAATTATTTTAAGCCGCAAACATCTATCATGATATATTATTCAGCTGCTTCTTCCTCGTTAAAAAAAAAAAAAAAAAAAGACCCTTAAGGGGATTCTAAGTCATGGTTTGTGTTTTTCTGTGGAAAGGAGAATTATTTTCCCCCTTAGAAATGTGAATGTAACGATTATATTTCCTGTCAATTTGTTGAAACAACGCATCTAAGGCTAATTTGCATACCGAGAACGAAGTCACGTTCATGGGTCGTTCATCGTCGACAAGAAAAAGACCCAAGGAAAAGCGATTACTAAGTTTTCTCCACATGTTTTCAAACGTCCAACATTTAAAGGGTCTAATGATATTTAGTGCTAACTGGAAACGTTAAAGCTGTGGAAATTAGTCGATCAGATGCGGACCCGTTACAATTCCAGCTTTGCTGTCAAAATGGCGAATTTTGGAACATTAACGGAACTTTGCACGGCACGCAAAGAAGAGTGCCCACAAATTTTATTGCGTTAAGAAGTAGACTGGTCTTAGTACTTCTGATTTATCATAGACTTGAGTCTGGGTCAGGTGCCACTTTTGCGAAATTACCGTTCAGCTCTAGTTATGCAAATTATTTTTCCTGCTGAGCAAATTAAAGGTCATTTTCAAAAAATCATATCTCAGCCAATTTTCCACAGAATGCAACCATTAAACATTGAAACTATTAATGAGAGTTAAAAATTTTGTGTGTAAAATAATCAGATTATTCGGCTATGTAAGGTAGGTTTGACAGAGCCCTAAAGTTTCACCAAAATCGCACTACTTCCTACGGCAAACTGACTAGTTTTAGGTGACCGAGAAAATCTTCCTGTAAAATAGAGAAAAAATTGAGTTGGTCCAAATAAATGTGATATTTCTTCATGGGATAGGATAGTCATCTTCCACTGAAAAAATCAGGGCAATCCGTGATAGACCGAAATTTGCCTTATCGGTTCTTACGCGGACAGCCTCTTAAGATTTCAGGCAACACGGTTTTCCAAACTCCAGGAAGAGATTTCCAATTATTGACCTTTCTGCATCTTTACTCGCCAATTTCTACTAACATTTTTATTTTTTACAGTGAAAGAGGCATTTGGATGGTGAATCCCTGGAGATATATACCCGGTTTTTTGAAAATCGGGCTACTAAAAGTCAGTCTCCCGCACTGATTGGTAATTTAATGGCCCTTGTTACTTGAAAAGTAAAATCTCACCTCAAAAAGAAATTATTGAATAGATGAGCTTCCATTTGATAGAATCGTTTGTCTTGAAGGTAACCAAAGTGAAGTTTTCCTCATTAATCTGGAAAATAAGGCATTTTAAGGGGCAATTTTTAGTGTCGGTGTCACCGATTGCAAAGCCATTTCCCCAGTTCACCCCATTTTTCATTGAAACTGGTCTCCCAAAAACAATCTAAGACAACACTGCTCAACAAAACCGAGTCCTACAACCACCAGTTCAACTGCTTGCTGACTAGGAACATTATCAACAGAGTGGATCATTGCTTGCATGCAAACAGCACAAACAAACTGCATAAGAGTGCAACAACACACCAAACTTTACAACAACCCCACCCCCCTGAAATTTAACCAGGCTACCCCAAATGCAAACCAGATGATAGCCCTGTGTCTGTGCAATAATATGACACCCAGCCAGACACAACCCCTCTTTAATGTGAGGGAGATATTGAGCTTTGAAAGACAGGGGTAAGCCCCAGTACCAAAACTTACCAAATCTGCACTCTAGCACAAAGCATAGTCTTTACGACAACCCCACCCCCCTTGAATTTCAACAGACTACCCCAAGTGTACACCACATGATAGCCCTGTGTCTGTGCAACAACATGACAACCAGCCAGACACAACCCCTCCTTAATTTGAGGGAGACATTGAACTTTGAAAGACATGGGTAAGCCCAGGTACAAAAACTCAGCAATTCTGCACTTTACATAAAGCATAGTCTTTACAACAACCCCATCCCCCTAGAATTTAACTAGGCTACCCCAAATGAATATCAGATGATAGCCCTGTGTCTGTGCAACAACATGACACTTAGTTCGACTGAAGCCTTTCTCAAAAAATATTAGCTGGCCCAACGGGGGCAACAGCCCGGCCCTACGGGCAGTGCTGTTGCCCCCGTTGTGCATGTTTTCTGAAATTTCCACTGATTTCTGTCAATTCCAGGAAGTTATTTTGAGCCCATGGTTAAGAGCTGAGGGTGGTTAGTCCTGAAGAGCGAGAGTTCTATTTTTACACTAAAAGTATCAGGGCTTTAAGCAAATTAAGTTTTGAAAGATTAGCTGCAATGTGCTGGACTTGACTTAAGATTTTAGGCAACCCGGTTTTCCAAACTCCAGGAATAGATTTCCAATTATTGACCTTTCTGCATCTTTACTGTCAATTTCTACTAACATTTTTATTTTTTACAGTGAAAGAGGCATTTGGATGGTGAATCCCTGGAGATATATACCCAGTTTTTTGAAAACCGGGCTACTAAAAGTCAGTCTCCCGCACTGATTGGTAATTTAATGGCCCTTGTTACTTGAAAAGTAAAATCTCACCTCAAAAAGAAATTATTGAATAGATGAGCTTCCATTTGATAGAATCGTTTGTCTTGAAGGTAACCAAAGTGAAGTTTTCCTCATTAATCTGGAAAATAAGGCATTTTAAGGGGCAATGTTTAGTGTCAGTGTCACCGATTGCAAAGCCATTTCCCCAGTTCACCCCATTTTTCATTGAAGCTGGTCTCCCAAAAACAATCTAAGCCGACACTGCTCAACAAAACCAAGTCCTACAACCACCAGTTCAACTGCTTGCTGACTAGAAACATTGTCAACAGAGTGGGTCATTGCTTGCATGCAAACAGCACAAACAAACTGCATAAGAGTGCAAAAACACACCAAACTTTTCAACAACCCCACCCCCCTGAAACTTAACCAGGTTACCCTAATTGCAAACCAGATGATAGCCCTGTTTCTATGCAATAACATGACACCCAGCCAGACACAACCCCTCTTTAATGTGAGGGAGACATTGAGCTTTGAAAGACAGGGGTAAGCCCCAGTACCAAAACCTACCAAATCTGCACTCTAGCACAAAGCATAGTCTTTACAACAACCCCACCCCCCTTGAATTTAAACGCACTACCCCAAGTGCATACCACATGATAGCCCTGTGTCTGTGCAACAACATGACAACCAGCCAGACACAACCCCTCCTTAATTTGAAGGAGACATTGAGCTTTGAAAGACATGGGTAAGCCCAGGTACAAAAACTCAGCAATTCTGCACTTTACAGAAAGCATAGTCTTTACAACAACCCCATCCCCCTGGAATTTAACTAAGCTACCCCAAATGCAAAGCAGATGATATCCCTGTGTCTGTGCAACAACATGACACCCAGCCAGATACAACCTCGCCTTAATTTGAGGGAGACATTGAGCTTTGAAAGACAGGGGTAAGCCCAGGTACAATCTATTTTGAATGGCGTGACACTGAAAACCAGCAATAAGAATTGTAAGCAACTGCACCTGGCCATATTTGTATTGTCTTGGCGGCAAAAAAGGATTAAAGTGTAGCTTTAACTAGCGAAAGATGTTGGTCTCGATATTTTTTTGACCAACTAGTTAGATTTTACTAAAACAATTATTCTTCTCGCCCTCATAGCCCTCGCCATTCATCTCGCGTCAATAGCCCATTCGGTCAATAGCCCATTCGGCCTTACTTTGTCAAATGTAGGCGAACCCAACATGCAGGGCTTGAATTCCTAGACACCTGAGAAAGAGAGAGAAAATTTCGTCGTTACTTGTTTACTTTCTCCATGAAAAGTGAAACTAGGGCGATTAAGCATTTTCACGAAGTATTCGTGCAAAAATGCAAAGAAGCTGATGTACAAAAAAGTGTGATGCTGGGGTAAAGTTGCTATTTTGGCCATCAAACGTATTTTTTGGGTTTCTTATTTGTTTTGCTTTTGTTACGTTCTCGTTGCCGTCGTTTCGATGGATCTTAAAGTCGAAACACAAGAGGAAAGATTAAGGAGATGGCTTCATCGTATCTAGAACATTCTACTGTAGCCCTGATTGTCTTCGCTCTAAAACGGTGATCAAATTCTCAACAACGAAATATTTACAGACTATAAGTGAAATTTTCCCTTCCTTGATGTAGTCTTCCTTCTTAGGCTCTTCTTATCATGATAAAATTTTAAAACGTTTGATTCTCTTTGTCTTGTTAGACAGGAAAAAATTTTTAATCGAACATGAAGCGTCTGGTCGGATGTGTTTCTGCCGATTTTTAAGAAACCTTTACCCAGCCTTAAAATGAAACTGGCGTTAGTTTTCGTTGCCGTGATGGTTCTTGTGAGAGACAGTGCTTTGTCATTATTTTGTCGTCCATACTTGGCCACACTTGTAAATCATAAATAGCTTATCACAAGTGATGTTAATATTAAAAAAATACCTGAACATAAAAATTTATGTATTCAGTTCGTTTCATGTTAAGTTGGACTTATGTTTCAACAGGCTAATGCGACAAAAGTGAGCGCATGTTTAATTCAAATCTGTCGAATTTAGCTGAGGTAAACGTCGAACTTCATATGCTTTTAATTCCCGAGTTGTTGTTGCTAATGTAGTTTTTCGTAATGGTGAGTACCATGACCAGTTCCTACCTTATTATTTCAACAGGCTAATGTGACAGAAGTCACCGTATGTTTAATTCAAATCTGTCGAATTTAGCTGAGTAAACGTCGAACTTCATATGCATTTGATTCCCGAGTTTATTGGCTCTCTACATATGAAATTCGACGTTTGAAGCGGGCCTCAGTCGAAGATGCGGCAAGAGTCGCATTTAAAATGCAAATATGTCGAATTTAACTGAGTGAAACGTCGAGCCTCATATCCATTTGATTGAATTCCTTAAGTTCTTCACAGATGAAATTCGATTTGTTTCCCGCAGAAACAACTTAAACATAAACATTGTAGTTCTGTTTCTTTCAGAGAGGGGTGGGGGGATTTTTGCGTGATACGGGATTAAGTGTTTTGAATTTTCGTGAAAGGTAAAAACACGAATTTATATTCAAATTCGTGAACTGTGAATGGTTTGCTTGTCGTGATACGTGAACTTTAAAATCTTTTATCCGATATTCGTGATTTTCAATTATTTTTTTCGTGAAAGTGAAAGTTACAACTGGAAAAAAATTTACTCTGAAGCCAGTGGACCTTCAAATGAACTTGTTTAAAAGGTTCCAAAGGACCTAAAGGCGTTCTCTTATATGTCCTAAATGACCTAGCCTGCTTTTCTAGGGCGGCGCTGCAGGTGAGGCATTTGCCCCACCAACTTTCAACTTTTGGATAACTCAAAATTGAGTACTAGGTTGAGATACTTTAGCGTGCAAGCTAAGATCCTTGGACTAGATGATCATACACTGTATGAGGCGATTTGATGTATTAGGATTCGTAGAAGAATCATTCTGAGATTTTATAAATAGATCAAAATCCTACAGTCTTTTGAATTTCGCCTGAAACAAAAAGACTTTAGATCTGTATAGTATTTCCTTGCGTGACCTGGACAGAAGTCGATTGATGAATGGGCCATCATTCGCAAAAGTGTAGATGCAGTTAACAGGAAGGATTTTTCCAAGGATCTTGATTCTGTCTGTGATTTTTTATGGAGACCACTTGGAGCGTAACTCGCTACCGCCACAGCTACAAACTCTCAGAACGCAGTTTGGTTAACTGAGACAGACCTTGGATTGAACTATGTAGTGGCATATCTGAGAAACCTCCCCAGTCGGTAGCTGTTGCTCCCTGGTGAAACTATTTTGAGGATCTTCTAAGATCTTTAAAGATCTTTAGAAAAATCCTTGAGGATCCTAGTAAAGATCTTTGATCCTCAAAGATCCTTGCAAAGATCGTCAAGGATCCTTAAAATTTTTGCCAAGATCCTCAATTTTCTTACCAAGATCTTTGAGATCTTCCAAAATCTTGCAACGATCCTCAAGGATCTTTGAGGATCTTCAAAGCCCTTGTCAAAATCTTTATAGATCTTCACTAGTCCTATTTAACAATCTATAGCATTACCAAAGATCTTAAAGGATATTTAAGGATCTTCAAAGATCTTGTGACAATCCTCAATCATTAATGTCAATATATTTAGTACGAAAGTGCTAAGTGGGGACACCATATTAACGTCTCCTGCAGGAGACGGGACCGCCATTTTACGTGGTCATCCGAGCCACGCTAAGGTCTAGCCATGTGTAGGGTAAAAGGTAGTACATTCATTTCTTAATCATTTTAAGACCCTAAGTATTGGTCCGACCCCGTGAATTGAACCCACGACCTCCCTGGCTCTGCAGTCAAGCGTTCTACCGACTGAGCTAATCCTGCCATGGTTGAAGGAAATCCCTAGCTGTTTGATTCCCCGCCTACTTGTTGTATTTACCGGGCAACTTGAAATCTTAATGACATCCCTGCCTACATGTTAAGACAACACATAAATATAGTGCAAAGTAACCTATAACTAGTCATGATTGAAAAAAATATAAACCATACACTGTTTGTAGAATCTCTGGACGGTGTTTTTCGACCAGCTGAAATATTCTCCTTTTTAAATTTTATTTTGCTCAACATACACATCACCGCATACATTTAACATTGGGATTTCAATTCTTTTGTTAAAAGTATCTCTTAAAATTGTAATAGTTATGATAGTGGCCACTTGTTTACAGTTTCTACTTATTAAGGTATACCAAGTAACAGAAAAGCAATTTAGCACTCAATTTTACTGAAAAGACAAAGTAACTAAAGATCTTCGAATACTACAATCATTTATATGAAAAAAAAATGCTAAATGACTGTTTCTTTCAAATTCGCCGGACACCCTTCTGAACTGAATGTCCACCTATCAGGCTAGTGCTAGTGCTCTGGTTAGCGATGTTCTTATGTACCTTATAATCATTATTTAAAGCCACCATCTCTGACTACATTTTTTCAGTGTGATATATATTTATATTTCCTGGTAGTAGCACTTTAGTTATTAGTTAGGAGCTTGCCAATATATCTGTTATGAATATTGCAAGATGATATAATAAGTAAATTTTATGAATCGAAGTTCAAATAAACAAACCTACAGGCTAAGTTTAACTTTCAAGTCATTATAACTGGAAACTTTTTTGCTTCTAACCTGTTGTAGACATTGCATGCATGCGTATCGGAAACTTATGCTATTTCTTCTCCAATTTTTTTTATTTATCATTGGTCTTGACAAGTCTGCCACAACCTTGTAGGGCCAGAACATACAATGACATACTCCACTGACGATTTGCAACAAAGAGTACAATTATTTCTGCAGTAAACAAGAAGGAATCAATCGATGACATATCTGTGCATTCCTCTTGAATTTTAATGCTAAAGCTTATCTCTGAAGTTTAAGCTTAATTACCCAGAGTTATTAGAAAACATACCTTTCTGCAATAATCTAGCTGAGTTAACTGACTTGGAAACATGCTTGATGTGAACACAAACTTCGCAATTGATCACTTTGTCTCGAAAATAACATGGATAATAGAAAGACAGTCTTACGAAAATACTCTGTCGCTTGTGAAGTCCGCGTGAATTTGAACTATTCAACGGAAGATCATTTTACACTTTTCTGTTGGTTCAAAAGCCGCAAACATGGCGGCTAATCGAGAACTTGCTCCCGTTTGGTTTGAAAAAACAGTTATTTTCATCGTTGATTAGAATATTCTAACGCATTTGAAGTGTTAATTGCAAGAGATAAACTTAGCATTGTTCTTTTACGTTTGGAACGAAAATGCTGGACTACATTATAAATCAAAGCAGCGACGTAAAACGTGTTGTGGACGTTGTTCATGTTGGACAAGCTCACAGTTAGGCAAAACTGATAAAACTAAAGAACACACCAAGACAACGCCATTTTATGGCCTCAGGGAACTATTTATTAATTGAACAAAGTGTATCAAAAAGAAACTCAAAAAGCATGTAAAGCAAGGAACTGTTCTCGTGTTCAAGTGGACTTTCGACCTACTAGGAACACAACTTACAGTAAGAAACAGTGAAAGTGGAAATGATTCTTGCAGTTAAAAAATGGACAATCTAAGTGGTTGAAAAAGAACCTGAAAAAATTAAGGCTTGACCGGGAAACGAATCCTGACCTTTGCGATTGATCGGGTGCAATATTAATGGTTGAAATGACATGAATAGAAATAATTATATGAAATGACTTGATCATATTTTGAACGCTGTGGCTATATGGCTGGTAACCGGTCAATGTTTTCAAAACACTAAATGACCGGCAGTCCTATATATTCTCAGTAAATTTCACTTTATCGAAAAAAACCTATCAGATATCGATTAAGAAAAGTCAAGCGATCCTGAATTGCTTTACAGATCTCAAGTGTAGCGTTTGCTTTACGCTGGGCTCAGAAAACGAAACCATGCTTTGTGACACTTGAAACTTTTTTCAGGTCGACTGCCAGTAAAGGTGTTAAACACACTAAATGACCGGCAGTCCGGTATTTTCAATAAATTTGACTTATATAAGAATCCTAAAGGAAACGAAAGAATCGACGCTGATGAGCTCTCGAAACGTCTCGATGTTACAAAATTATAAGCGATGGACTAGCTTCAAGTCAATTTATGCCACTGCATCTAAAAGAATTATGAATGCGAATAATTAACATATTTGCCGATCACGGTGTGCGAAGTTAAACTTCTTGCAATTTGATGTAAACATCACATTTTTAAAAGAAGAAATATAGTGCAATTTCAATATTTACTCAAGAAATTTTTAAAACCCTCGGAAGATGAGTTTTCCCCAGAAATAAATAGAGGATCGTTTCAAGACTCTTCAAAAATCCTTAAAAAATACTGCAGATCAATTGTTTAAAGATGCTGATAAAAAATACTTTAGAAAAGGAACTTCAAAGGATCCTTGAGGGATCCTAATAAGTTCCTTAAAGAAAACTAGAAGATCTTTAAAGATCGTTAAAAAGATATTTTAAAGTTCAGCCCAAGGATCCTTGAAAGATCCTTGTAAGATCCTTAAAGAAAAATTGAGGATCTTTAAAGATGCTTCTAAAGATCTTTAAATGTTTAGCCCAAGGAGCCTATAAAGATCCTTGTATGATCCTTAGAAGATCCTCAAAGAAAACCTGAGGGTCTTGAAGGATAATCTTAAAATCCTGAAGGTCACCTTTCAGAGGATCTTTACAAGATCCATATAAAATCCTCAAGGAGCCTTGAAAGATCCTTTGAAGATCTTCGAAGTATTATCAGGTTCAAAGATCTTTTGCAGGTCTTTGCAGGTCTTTGAAGACCTTTGGAAGATCATTGAAGATCCTCAAAGATCCTGTAAGGATTTTCACCAGGGATTATTTCTCAGACGTCTTTAACCTTGTATTAAAGCTAATTCTCGTTGTACGTACCACGAATGCTGAGTGAGCGCTCGGCTTCTGCCCCTAGAACGCTCAAGACGTATCTTCGAACAGCTATGTCGCAAGAAAGATTGAATCACTCACCGCATGATTCTCCAGGTTCACAAGGAAACGACTGACAAATTGATCATGGGAGATATTGGAAATCAGTTTGTTTCAGCATCAAATGACAGGCAAAATCGCTATGGAAAATTTGGTGTCAATTAAAACTTTCTCAAACCACGGTATTGAACGCTAAAGGAAACTGACAATTGATAATTTTCTACCAAAGTAAGATAAGTTCTATTGCTAAGCTGGAAAGGGTCATTAAGTTTTTCTTACTTTCTTGACCACAATGAAATCCTGGTTTTGCTCAAATTTTAGAGTTCAAGTTGCGCTAGATTGGATCCTAGAATATTTAAATTTTCAAAATTTCCCGGGAGAACATGTCCTCTCTATCGCGTCAATATTACACGTGCACATATTCCCAGTCCCTCCCCCCCTCCCCCACCGCCCCCAAGGAAAAATTCCCGGCGCCACCGCTGCTTTTTCCGCTCTTGTCTCACCAGCTGAGAAAAGAGCACCTGCGATCCCGAGCTGGGAAACAACTTCCGCGACGTCAGTAGTTTTCAATCAATCATAATTCAGCTCTTATATTTTTGTGGAGCTAACACGCGTGGGGTTAGCGTGGGGGCCTTGGGTGCATGTCCGAAGGTGACAATGAGCAAGTTTTTTTAATTAAAGGGAGCAATAAATTATGTAGATCCCATGGGTTTTTTTCATGGTAAAGAACAAATTCGAATACCCATAAACAGTAAGCACTCATCCCTTGAAGCTCTTAGGGACCCTTAAAGTAAGCGGCACATCATTGTCATCATTGATTACACTGGTTTGAAAGCAGAGTCCGAATAGCGTGGTCACCGTGATGGCTTATTTTTACTTTTTAAAGTCAGTGGTACGTTCATAGGACCCCTCTCCCTCTTCAGATCGTTTGACTTAATTCCAAAATCATTGTAATAATATGCAAATCAGGCTTAACACTGGCTTCGAAACGATTTGTTCGGTTGAACCTCTCTTTTTCGTTGCAGTTTTTCTTGTAGGTCATCGTAAGTTAAGTCTTTGAAGGGACCCTTATCTTTGACTTCATCAAGACGAATGAATAGTCAATGCAAGACTGAGAAGATTCCCAGCACGCTTAACAATTTTTGAAATAAATTGATACTATTGTTTGTTGTGAACAGTGAAGAGCCAGCCTCGTTCCCACGGTTCTCTCTCTTGCTCCGAGAAGCAAGTGAAGGGAAGAAGAGTAAATAATTATCGCTTTGACAAAAGTTACTCTGTCGAGGCCCGAGAGGACTTTGCCGCCTCGTTAATTATCAGCTGAAGGCACGGGTATTTGAAAATGTCAACAACACCCGAAAAAATAGTTTTGCATATTGCAAGAGAGAACGCTGGGAACAAGGTTGGTTATATACTTGCTGATATATCGTGCACCAATCGATAAATTAACCAAAGCGGAAAATCAAGGAAAATAACATAATAATCTTTAAACTTCCGTCTGGGTGGTGACTCGTGTAAACCTGACTTTTGCATTACCTCTCCCTTTTCAAGAACTGCACGTACGGAGTATCCAAATTTACGAAAAGTTGCTTTTGCACGTGCAAATCGAGCAAGATTTTCCGTATCCTGCTGTTGGCAGGGCACCGAGCAAATCTTTTTTGAAGTACAAACCCTAACAAGATAACTGTTTTGCTTTCAAAATATTTGTATCGTAACAAGCCGAAATTAATGCATCTTCGGAGACCAAGGGGCAGTCAGTCGGGTCGGGAAAAAGAGTGGTGAAAGTTTTCAAGAACGGGCAAGAGAGCCCATGGGATGCTACTGGGCCTCTTTGATGTCTTTTGGGAGCTCATTCCAGCTCCTCGCTGCTGAAAACCTGAAAGCATTTTTGCCATACTAGTCCTAACCTTTGGTAGTATCAAATTGTGGTTTGCGTTTCTCGTGCCTGCATTATAAATGTCACTAGACATTGTAAACTTAGCTCTTATGTAATTTGGTGCGAGATTGTTGGGGGCCTTAAAACTAAGATATTCCGCAACTACTCCAGTCTTTAATCAAATGGCAAGATATTTAGTTCTTTGAATAGAGGTCTTAAGGGAGTGTCCCATTATTTTGTCCAAGATTATTCTGGCGCATCTTTTCTGCAATTTGACAATATCTTGGATGGCCGTTTGTTCTTGCATCCCCAGACAACCGCCCCATAGTTAAGTATTGGCTGGATAATTGAGTTATAGAGCAGAGTTCTTGCTTTTGGGAAAAGAAATTTCTTTGTTCTTTTCAGCAGTCCAAGTCGCTTCCCTGTTTTTTCTTTAACGTAAGCCGCATGGTTTCCCCAGGTTAAACAGTTGTCTAACTTTATACCGAGTAGTTTACTTTCCACTACAGAATCAAGTTGGCCCTTATCGCTTTTAGAAAACTGAGTGAAAACGGAAGTAGAGTTTTGGCATTCGTGAAAGGTGATTTGGCGCAAATTGTTTTTTTCTAAGTGTTAAGACATTTAGCAATACAAATTTGGAAATGTCAGTGCCTGTTAAAAGGAAAAAGTTTTCGATTCCGATCAACGTGCGTAGCTAAACAATGGTTCGTTTATGTTCCATGCAAAGGCTCCCTACTGAATGAGCAGAGAACAGGATCGAAATGTACCAATCACAGATAGACAATTTAAAGCGCATGTTTCCTGAGAGGTCATTTGAATTTGTTGCTTCTTTGATCTTATTTTGTGATTGTTTTATTGTGTATGGCGAAATGGATGAACCATTTAGGGACAAGTTGGACGTTTTTTGATTCGAGTGGATTGCAAAGTAGGGATGAAAGGCAACTGTTGAAGAGGAGGAAGGTATCAATATGTTGTTGAAATACGTGTCTTGTGTGGCGACTTCACATAAAAATACACCCACCGTTCGCAATAAGCCCACACCAAAAAATGAAAGGCGTTTTCGGAATGGGCTGGTTCGCGGACTCAAGCTTAATGAAAGGAAATTATTGAGATAGTCAAAGACATGACGAAATCAATTTTTAGAAAGTCAAGATTACACAAGTTTCTAGGAGAAAATATTTTGGGACAGAAATATATATAATATTTGAGAGTGAAGAGATTTCGACAACTGGAAATGGGTAATGGTTCACGATAACCGTCACGAATATAGAGACATTAAATGACCACTTTGCCCACTATGATAAAGTTACAGTAGTTGGTGTAGTTGCTGTAGATGGTGTAGTTAGTGTAGTAGGTGTAGTATATGTAGCTGCTGTAGCTACTGTAGTTTGTGTAGTTGCTGTAGTTACTGTAGTTCCTGTAGGTGTCGTTACTATAGTTAGTGTAGTTGCTGTAGTATATGTAGATTGTGTAGTATGTGTAGTTGCTGTAGTTGGTGTAGTTGGTGTAGTCGGTGTGGTAGGTGTAGTTAGTGTAGTTGGTGTTGTACATGTAGTTGGTGTAGTTTGTGTAGTTGGTGTAGTTAGTGTGTTTGGTGTAGTATTGCTGGTTTTCAGTGTCACGCCATTCAAAATAGATCAAAATAAAAATCAAAACCATTCGACAGATAATTTCCAGAATCTGGGAAATGAACGGATGTAAATACACAAAGACCCTCGCCAAGATTTGGGTCAAAGGAATGATTCGTATACGAGATATCCGAGGAATGTTTTACCCAAATTTATAGAGCTTTGTATGGAGACGCCATGCTGGAGCTCATCAGGATGAGCTCCAAACATGGCGGACGGAAACCAACAGAAACATCTGTTACCGAGTTTTGCTACAAAAGCGTGAATTTACTCCTAGAGGAACTCACAAACATTAAAGTAATACCTTTTCTAATACTTGAACTTTTTAGATAGCAAAATTCCTCGAAAAAAGTCACTTTTTTAACCTAAATGACAGCTCTCTCGGCCGTCATGTAAATGTTGCGTCACGCAAAAGCTTAGAAATTCAAGAGTACTCTACTACAAAACCAAGAAACCTTTTAGAGCGAAAATTTGTTTGAAAGTTAGTTTTCAGCTGCTCTAATACACCATGAAAGTAAACTCGGTAGGATCGATAGTTTTGTAGTTTGAATTTTAGTGACGTCATGTGAAAACCAACAATATATAGTTGGTGTAGTTGCTGTAGTTGGTATAAGTGCTGTAGTTAGTGTAGTTGACGTAGTATGTGTAGTACGTGTAGTTGGTGTAGGTTGTGTAGTTGGTTTAGTTAGTGTAGTTGGTGTAGTATATGTAGTTGGTGTAGTTGCTGTAGTATATGTAGCTAGTGTAGTTGGCGTAGTATATGTAGTTGGTGTAGTTGCTGTAGTTACTGTAGTTTGTGTAGTTGCTGTAGTTAGTGTAGTCAGTGTAGTTGTTGGAGTTGGTGTAGTTACTGTAGTTGGTGTGGGAGGTGTAGTTAGTGTAGTTGCTGTAGTATTTGCAGTGATTGTGGTTGGTGTAGTTACTGTATTTTGGCGTAGTTGGTGTATTTTGGTATAGGTTGGTGTATTTTGGCGTAGCTTGTGTAGTTGGTGTAGTTTGGTGTAGTTGTTGTAGTTTTTGTCGTTATACAAGATTTATTCTAACAGATAATAACCAAAATTAGGTTGGTGTAATTTTGTGTAGTTGGTGTAGTTTGGTGTAGTTGTGTGTAGTTGGTGTAGTTTGGTGTAGTAGGTGTAGTTTTGTGTAGCTGGTGTAGTTGCAGGTGTAGTTTGGTGTAGTTGGTGTAAGTTGATATAGTTTGGTGTAGTTTGGCTTACTTACTGTAGTTGCTGTAGGAAATTAATAGTGGTGATTTGCTAACACCTGTGAAATCTAACGCAACTTTCTCAAGGTTGCTTCTTTGAGAGGCTCGTTACTTTCCCAGACTTTAAAGTAATATACAGAAGAGGTGTTTATTACTGCGATCATCTACCCAACATAATGCAAAAGAAATCTAAAACTAACTTTACCCGTTGAAAGCTTTATAACATGGTAAAAAAATTATGATAATATTTCAAAATAAGCGAGTTAACAAAGCAACATTATTTCATTAAACAAACAAGCACAACAACACCCTCAACATAAAAAAATATATATTAAACAGAGAAAGTGCCGATGACGCACACAACAGCTTTTTGGTGTTCAAGTAAGTTAAGATTTACGTACCAAACTAAACCAACTACACCAAACTACACCAAACTACACCAACTACACACAACTACACCAAACTACACCAACTACACAAAACTACACCAACTACACCAACTGCACAAAACTACACCAAACTACACCTACTACACCAAACTACTCCAACTACACCAAACTAGACCAACTACACCAAACTATAGCTACACCAACTACACAAAACTACACCTACTACACCAACCTACACCAAACTACACCTTCTACACCAAACTCCACCAAACTACACCAACTACACACAACTACACCAAACTACACCAACTGCACAAAACTACACCAAACTACACCTACTTAACCAAACTACACCAAACTACACCAAACTACACCATCTACACCAAACTACACCAACTACACCAAACTACACCAGACTACACCTACTACACAAAACTACATCAACTACACCAAATTACACCAACTACAGCTACAACATCATTTACTGCAACTACACTAACTACACCAACAACAGTTACTACACCAACTAAAGCTGCTACAGCAACTACACATAGTACACACGCTACAACTACTACACCAACTACACCAACTAAGACTGCTACACCAGCTACGGTAAATACACCATTTACAGCAACTACACTAACTACAGCTACTACACCAACTACAGCAACTACACTAACTACACCAACTACACCAACCACAGCTACTACACCAGCTACAGCAACTACACTAACTACACCAACTACACCAACTGCAGCAACTACACCTACTACAGCAACTACATTAACTACAGCAACTACACATACTACAGCAGCTGATTGACTGCAGCAAGAGTTGTTCGAACGAGGAAGAGCTGCGGTCGTTTGCGTTGCCTGCAGACCAGCGTCGTGTCACCAAGGGGAAGCAAAACGTAGTTACCGTGGTTTCGTAACTGTTGTGACAGGGATCATTATCATCGTTCTTCTTTAGTTTTGTTTGGGGGAGTACGTGTTTTTATACTTGTTTTTGTATTGCGTGTTATTGTTTTTCATGTAATAATTTATGTTGCGATGCTGTACATAAATTATCCTCTGTTTGGAGATTTTGCATTTTCAGCAGGTTTTGTAAGGGAGTATACTGATGTTAGTTACATTGCTGGAGAAGGTGTGGAGTTAAACTATACATAAGGCATTACCTATTCAAAAACCGTTCTCTGTATATCTCGTTTCATGCTAGAATAATTTGAAATTGACGTCTAAAATTCATCCCACATCCTGTGTAATGTAGCGCTGGGAACGTTAACATGTTGTCACCTGAAGTTTTAGTAAACCTTAAAAAAGGAAAGGCTCATTACAGCACACAGTTTACTTGGTTGCCGACTTCATCTATGAGAATCTGTTGATTGCACAAGAAACAAGACAGTGTCCCTTGTCCGCATTATACCATTTTTTTAGAGTTATTAAAATTACCCCCAGCAAAGTGGCAGCCCACCCTCACAGGTAATAAACGACCGGCCTCTTTAATAGTATCACACTATTGTATTTTTGTTTACAAAAATTCAGAGGCAGCTTACCGACACGTTGCAAAAAGAAGCGAGTAACGACTTCTTTTTTGGTTTGAAATTACTACAATAAAAAGTGATACGAAGATGCCATTTGAACGAGTTACATAATTGTGTAATTACCTGAAGTACCTCAAAACTAGCAGGGGTTATAAAAACAAATCTAGAGGCCTGAATATAAGTCGTCTTATCATGCGTTTTCGTTTTTTGTTTACACCACGTCAAAGTGAATTTCACTCTCCGTCTGTTTGAGAAGGATTTTCTGCATTGTGTATTTTTTAAGTATTTTTTCCGTAACCATTCCGCACTTTTAGATAGTCAGTGCTAACAAGCACTATTTTGCCAGCTGAAAAGTCTCTCGAAAAGTTTTCGGGATCCTCATTAAGCACCCGATAATTATCGGAGTTAAAATTACGTGCTCATTTTCGGGCCCCAAAAATCGTTGCGTTTTAGAGAAACACATGAAAACGTTTACGGGAAACTTTCGAGAGACTTTTTGGGTGAGAAAGAAAAGTTTTCCGAGGACTTTCGAGAAACGAACGCAAGCTTCCTCGTAGCCGTATCTCTTGCATTTCGAGCAACAAACTAAACTCTGACTGTCATTCCTAACTAGTTAGCAGGACGCGCTGAGTGCTTTTGACCGTAACGTTGTATTGCTTTCTATGCCTGCCGGCGTTTTGGTAGATGTACTGACCGGTACTTTTCTCCCAGCACCAGTGCTGCATGTACAAGTACGCTGCATATGTTAGAGATTTTGGCTTGACGACTTTTTTTAAAGATTTTTAACTCCATGACGATTTGTGACAGCCGAAAACAGCGATTTGATTTATACTTTGTCTGTTTGTTTTTTTTTTTTACCTAGTGTGGTATTTGTTCAAGCTCTGTAACCTTTATTCGTACTTTGGTCCATTGCGGTCTGCGGTTGATTTGCTGCCCAACCAACAACGTGAAAACAATCCAAAACTGAAGATATTGAGCACAAATAAACTCATATATTAATTATCAATTAATCATAAAGATTTTAAGTGGATTGTCGCCACTGTTTTTACGAAACTTTTTTGAACGACCTCATAGACTAAAATAATGAATCCGGAAAAAACAACGAATGCCAAAGAAGCTTCCATCGTTTATTTAAGTCCAGCCATCTCAGCCTGCAACAGCCCGTACTTTCCTTTAGGCTGTTAGGCAAGCTGGAAGCTTTACATATTTACACGGAAATGAACGAACTTTTCAAATTAATGTTAATTCAATTAACCAGGATGTTTTCCTTAGCAAGCTGCCGATAATGCACTTTTCTTTCTTCTTTTTCTTTCTTTTTCCCCATATCAGCAGTTGAAACGTGTATTTAACAATGTACTCTATCTCGCAGAATCTATAATTATAACATTTGATTTCGAAGAGATAAATGTTTTAATTGAGGAACCGTTCAACCTTGCAGGCGAGTGTAAAAAAACAATGAAATGTTACAATATAATGGTGTTCACAGTGACGTCAAGAAATTGTCAAGTCATAATAGCGAGGTTTTACGAATTCTTATTTACACTAGGTTGAAGACAAACAAAAATTAAATCTCTGTACAAGTTTCCATTCCCGTAGCATGTTTCGTTTTGAAAATACAGCAACTTGAACTTCCGAGTTTTCATAGCCTGCGAACAAGCTCTCGTCTTTGGGCGAGCAAAGCGAGTCTCGCGAGAACGACTGTATTAATTCCTGTATTATCATTTCTAACTAGTTAGCAGGACGCGCTGAGTGCTTTTGACCGTAACGTTGTATTGCTTTCTATGCCTGCCGGCGTTTTGGTAGATGTACTGAGAGGTACTTTTCTCCCAGCACCAGTGCTGGGAGAATCATTATTTATTAAGGATGCAAAAAATCGTAGAAATCGGTTGAATCTTTCATTCTGAAAACCGCGAATCAGAAACATAACCAACACGCATATAAACGCATAAAAATAGGAACGGGTCACCTTAATTGACGAACCGTTCAACCTTGAAGGCGAGTGTAATAAACAAGGAAATTTTACAATAGGTCTATATAAAGATACGGTGAATCTTTTATGACAATAATAGCTGATTGCCGTGTTTCTGGTGGGTTATAGACCTTTTCACGGTTTATGACGCCATCTTGGCTGGGGGGCAAACACGAGTAAAATTACAGTGAAAGTATGGGATTTTGGCCCACTTGGAACCACTATAACTCCGCTACATTAAGAGGCGGATTTCCAACATTTGCCACTACTTTAAATAGTTTGATTGATGTCATTCATTCAACAGAAGATGAGGCTATTAAAGATGGCACGACGTCCGTAAATTCGAATTATAAATCTTCTCACCTGGCTTCGAATTTCATGGTAATTTGCATAATGTTGATTAGAGGGGTTTGTATGAAATCTTAAAAATTCCTTAACGGTGGTTATAACCTGAATCTCTTCTTCTTTGAGTTATACTTTGTTTATTTACAAAAGTTATCTGCCTTTGTCCTTAAAATCATTTCACCAATTTATCTCCTAATCCCAGAACCATTCTGGAATTCAATTCATCAAATTCTTTACGGAAATTTGCATAAAGGGCGCTAGTTGTTCAGGCTCACGGATTTGCTGTGTTGCTGTCTACTTTGAATAATTCCAGCAGTGGAACAGTAACAATTTTCTTAGACCTCTTTTTACATCCAAGAGTTTATACGAGAATACAATTTGTTGTTCTGGTCGCAAAGGACAAGTGCAGCCGATCAGGAAAGCTGTTTAATAAATTCTGTATAGAAGCAATCACATAGCATTGCTGAATCCGAAAGGTAAATGTCTCTAGCGGATTTGACTTCGAAAAAAAGTGATTTTAACCAACATTGCAGATAAGTGTAATAGACAAATGTTAGATTAGTTCTGCATTTGGATGTAGTTTGCCTACGAACCGGTAGTTTCCTAGGAAATTATGATAGCTTACTGATGGTCGTGCTTCTGGTTTATTCAAAGACCATCACAAGGCGGTGATACAGTGTTTAAAAAATCAGCTGTAGCACATTTAAACGCCGTATTTTTCATGAGCCGAACCTAATTCGAATTAAGGCCAACCCAGATTATTTATTGGTTCAGACGCCGATCTTAATTCTACCCGAATCAAATTCAGAAGGAGAACAGTTCTCATATCGTTATTAGAGACCTTTAGCATCAGGTTTTTCATGGGAAACCGCAAACTGGAGTTTACCGTTACGCGTTTAAAGTCTCACGTTGCTAAGATTTCAAATTTTAGCAAGACGTTCATTTGTTGTTTAGTGCCGCCATATTTTTTCATCAAGTCGAAGTGCATCACTTTTATCGCCCAAAAGACAGGAATAAATCATTGATTCGAGTTCAAAAATCCAACATACACATCGCAGATGGATATAAAAAGCTATTTCGTGCCTTTAAACGCGAGGTTGTACAGTTTTTAGTGGCAAAAAACCTTGCCGTAAGTCACTTACCGCTGGAAGAGCTTCCTGCCGTTCAAGCGTGATCTGCGAACTGCAGGCCGTGGTCACGTGACATTTTGCGGTTTGTTTCCGAGGAAGAGACTCTCGTCCTAACGCGAACCTAGGATGTCCAACCCTCACAAAAGGTCGGCTAATTCAAGTTAAACAAGTGTTCATATACTAAGTTAGCTACTTATTTGAACCTCAAGCAGTTCGGCTACAACAAGCTTATTCCACTGTCTTGCGATCGCGTTTGCAGCTTGCAGTTCACGTTTGAACGGCACGAAGGGCCTCCAGCGGTAAGTGACTTAAGGTAAGGTTTTTTGCCACTAAAAATTGTACAGCCTCGCGTTTAAAGGCACGAAATAGCTTTTTATATCCGTCTGGGATGTGTTTATTGGATTTTTGAACTCAAATCATTGAATTATTCCAGGTTTTCGGGCAATAAAAGTGACGTACTTCGACTTGATGAAAAAAAAAAAAACAAAACATGGCGGCACTAAACAACAAATGAACGCCTTGCTAAAATTTGAAATCTTAGCAATGTGATATGAATTTGGTTCCAGTGTCTCAGACTAATGGTTAAGGCCGAATAACCTTCGAAAATAACAGGGGTTGAAAATATGATTTAAGAAATAATAAATCCCTGTCATCAGGCTCCAACTTCAAGTAGATATCTTAGGCCCGGTTCAGACGCCGTAATGAGCCTAATACATTGAACCTAATACATTGAATTTCGGCATCTGAATCAACTAGTAGCGCCTGTTTCAATTTGGAACATCTCAGCCGTTCTTTCCGCCTAGCCGGGCCGGGAATTTGGCATTTGGATCGACTTTGGAACGCCTTTGATTCAGACGCCGAACTTTTCATGTACTGAACCTAATGCAGAAATTCTTGTAACATATTTTATTAGCAGTTTGACCGAAATGAGAATTGTTCTCCTGTCTGAATTCAATTGTTCTCCTGTCTCAATTCAGCCGGTCTAAATAATCTGAGTCGGTTTTAATTCGAATTAGGTTCGGCTCATGAAAAGTACGGCGCCTAAATGTGCTACAGCCGATTTTTTAAACACTGTATCACCGCCTTGTGATGGTCTTTGAATAAACCAGAAGCGCGACAATCAGTAAGCTGTCCTAGGAAACTACCGGTTCGTAGGCAAACTACATCCTAATGCAGAACTAATCTAACATTTTTCGGAAACAAATCGGCTAGAGACATTTACCCTTCGGAATCAGCAATGCTATGTGGTTGCTTCGATACAGCATTTATTAAACAGCTTCCCTGTGCGGCCGCACTTGTTCTTTGCGACCTGAACAACAAATTGTATTCTCGTATAAACTCTTGGATGTAAAAAGAGGTCTAAGAAAATTGTTACCGTTCCACTGCTGGAATTATTCAAAGCAGACAGCAACACAGCAAATCCGTCATCCTGAACAACTTACCCCCCTTTATGCAAATTTCCGTAAAGAAGTTGATGCGTAACACCGCAATTAGCTATTATTTTCATAAATTTTCTTTGCGACCTGAATAACAAATTGTATTCTCGTATAAACGTTTGGATGTAAAAAGAGGTCTAAGAAAATTGTTACCGTTCCACTGCTGGAATTATTCAAAGCAGACAGCAACACAGCAAATCCGTCAGCCTGAACAACTAGCGTCCTTATGCAAATTTCCGTAAAGAATTTGATGCGTAACACCGCAGTTAGCTATTATTTTCATAAACAAAGGCTTGCATGGTATAGGGTGTTACCATTCACCATATCTTGATACAGACCTACAGATCGTTTTCACTATCACGCAACAAAAAAATAAATTGGAAACCGTCCAGTAGAAGAAGGCAAGAAAAGGAAATGTTATAAAAGACTAATATAAAAACAATTTGTCCAAGTCCCAGGTCTTTGTGGCCCAGAGTTTCTGAGTTGTTTGCCAAAACGTTTCACGCATCTTTGCAGAGCATTGTGCGGAGACGCCATATTGGTGTACCGTTTTGGTGCACCAATATGGCCGCCGGAAATCAACAAAAACATCTGGAGTACAGGTATCACTGGTACTGGAGGAAAGCTCAGCACATCTAACAAAACGCCATCAGGCATAGGAACAATACAACGTTTCCGTCAAAAGCACTCAGCGCGTCCTGCTAACTAGTTAGCAATGACAGTCAGAGTTTAGTTTGTTCCTCGGAATGCAAGAGATACGGCTACAAGGAAGCTTGCGTTCGTTTGTCGAAAGTCCCCGGAAAACGTTTTTTTTTTTTTCACCCAAAAAGTCTCTCCAAAGTTTCCCGTAAAGGTCTTCATGTGTTTTTCTTTAACGCACCGATTTTTCGGACCCGAAAATGAGGACGTAATTTTAACTCCGATAATTCTCGGGTGCTCAATGAGAGATCCTAAAAACTTTCGAGAGACTTTTCAGCCGGCAAAATTAGTCCTTGTGAGCATTGACTGACTAAAAGTGCGGAAAGCTTACAGAAGTCAGGCTTCACTTTTTAAAAAACAGACAATGCAGACAATCCTTCTCAAACAGACGGACAGTGAAATTAACTTTGACGTTGTGGATAACAAAAAAAGAAACCGCATGATAAGACGACTAATATATTCAGGCTTCTAGATTTGTTTTTATAACCCCTACTAGTTTTGAGGTACTTTAGGCAATTACATAATCTCGTTCAAATGGCATCTTCGAATCACTTTTATTGTAGCAATTTTGAACCAAAAAAGAAGTCATTATTTTACTCGCTTCTTTCTGCAACGTGTCGGTAAGCTTAAACAGAAGCTAAATTTTTAACAGGTCCCTGAATTTTTGTAAAAATATATGCATATATATAGACCAGTAGGTGAACTACTCAAATCCTGAGTGCATGGGTGTTTAATACAAGCCTGTTTCGTAGGCCACCGAAAAGGTGACCCACTCTTCAGTTAAACTCCATTATAACACTGAAGCGTCAGGGTCTACATCAAGAAAAGTGATCGCGTGATAAAAACGGTTACATATAACGTTTGAAATTTAAATTTAAAAAAAAAATTATAAAATGAAAAGCGCGCGCTTGCTCTCAATCGCCTACAACTCTTATACGAAACCTTAGTCACACGAAAGCTCGCGCTACAATCTCTGGCTTTCACATGTTCGATTGTACCTTAGAATGAACTTGCGGCGATGTCTGGCTTTCACATGTTCGATTGTACCTTAGAATGAACATATAAACAAAACTAAAGGTTTAGTGATAATAATGCCTATCACAACAGTTACGAAACCACGGTAACTGCGTTTTGCTTCCCCTTGTTAACAATCAATATACAGCTATTTCAAGAAAGGTTGTCAGGAAAAATGTGCACGCGAGAATCCCGAAAGGTAATATGGGATATGATTAATACACTGTTCCTAACGACTGCAGCTGTCGAAAATACTTTTGTTGCTTTTCATTAGCACTCGCAAACATATGTCTGTAAAGTGAATTCGCCATAGAACACAGACAACACACATTTTTCAACAACATATTGACACCTTCCTCTTCTTCAACAGTTATCCATTTCATCCCTACTTTGCAATTCACTCGGATCAAAAACATCCAACTCGTCCTAACATGAGATCAGGCCCAATTTTAGCTGTTCTCATACATTCTCTCTAACGGCTTCCGCTAAAATTGGGCCTGATGCAAACTCTCACAAGTTTGTGCTCACTGCGACAAGATTTTGGCGGCAACACTGATTAACTGTTAGAACAATGCACAAGATCTGATTAGCTGTTAGAATCAACGGAAATTGAAAGCGCTTATTCCTCGAGTGGTTGTTTTCGTGAATGATCCACCATCGGCGGAGAGAAGGATCGATTTTGCTGTATTTTTTATTGTTTTATCGTCTTATGGCAGGATATGTCTTATTATTTTTTTCCAAGCTTACAAGCGGGCGGAATGCTCCAAATCCTGCAATCTGATTGGTTCCGAGAGCGGGCGGTATTTTACGATCTTGCCCGCTAACCCGGGCGGAATCGTTGGCAGCTTCATTCACAAGTTTGTTTGTTGTTTGTGAATGAGCAAAACCCGTCATTTTCAAACCATTTTTCTTTTAAAACTTGCGCTATTATTAGCATTAGCTAGGGAAATTGCTACATGATGCAAAGTCGTTTCAAGAATCTCACGCTTTTAAATATTGCCGGTCAAAAGATTCAATGATCCTCCTCGGCAAGACTGACAATTCTCGAATTTACAAGCTGCGAAACTTGGAAGATCTAGAAGAACTTCTTCTAAGCCTCAACCGTCCTATAGAAGAAGAATAATAAGTACTATTATGCTCTTCGCTATAACACTTGAAAATCTATAATGGCAGGTGAAAAGACAATTACTACAAGCAAACGCGAAATCTCTGAGCGAAAAATTTTAATCAAAGAACTGCCTTATTATAATTATACAGGAAGTCTTATAATGCTTTATGGCCAGTTTAATAATAGTCTAATGGACAAACACCAGCTAACAAAATATGAGTTAAAAATTTGCCCAGCCTCTATGATATTAATTTATTTGACCTTAATACTATATTAGATTCAAACATTAGCCCTTATGAAAACTTACACAACAATTAAATAAAAAGTAGAAATTTTTCTCCTCATGCTTTTCACCACGCCAAATCCACATGGCCAGATAATTGCTTTTCTTTATTTCATAATAACATAACTAGCTTGAATCAGAACCTAGAAAATTTACAAACACATATTTTAGAAGAAACTGATTTTCACTTCGATCTTATAGGAATCCCTGAGACGAAAATTACCAATGCAAATTTAGAAACTTCATCATTTAATATTTCGGGATATAGATTTGAATTCGCGCCGACGCCTCTATAGCCTTTGGAGGCGTTGGTCTTTTCATAGAAAAACAATATAACTACCGCGTTATTTAAAAAACTGCTCAGTAATAATGAATTCCAAGCGTTGTGGATAGAAATATCTTTTGTCAAGAAAAAAAAAATTATATGCGCTATTATGTATAGCAGCACAACAATCCAGATCGTTCTTGCAATATTTTGAAGAATCAGTTGAAAAATATTAGGCCACAGGAAAGCAACTTTGTATCCTAGGAGACTATAACCTCGATCTTTTGAAAATTGAAAGCTCAAAATATAGTCATGACTTTCTAATGTGCCTTCAAAGCTGCTATCTCATTCAAACAATGGAGTTCTCCACTAATAATTCTAGTCTAAGAGCTCCGTCCTATCCCAAACCAATTGTTGCTCGTTTCAGTCATCATCAAGACAAAGATTATGTTCGCTCCTTATGTAAGAACTTAAAAGGAACCAACATCGGTTTCTCAGATGATTTCCCGAAAGAAATTGAAGAAATTCGTAGAAAACTTTATCCAGTGCTTAAAAAGGCCAAGCAGGACAAGCAAAAAGTCTTCTTTAATTTTGATAAATTGATTATCAACGGCCAAATATACAGAGGAAAAGAAATTAAAGACCTTCCCTATTATTGTAAAATGGCAAAAAATTATTGATGCTCTAATTCCATGATCGGTTTCAAACTGAACAGTGAATCCACGTCCACTAGATGTTAAGAGTGGTTGCCAGAGAAAACCGGGCAAAATGTTAAAAATGTCAACGAAAGGGGGTCAACAGAATAAGTTCCTACTAACATCACAGATAGGTCTGGTCGAGTAATGGACAAATATGCCAAACATAGGTTCTTCACTGCTCTTTTATTAGAGATACGAGCATCACTTTATTCGACCCCCTCGGACGCCATTTTTATAAGCAAATTTTCACCATTTTCTGAAACTCACAGAACCCTCAAAATTTAACAAACGAAGTTTATTTCTTGTATGCGAAACAAGACATTACAGAACTACTTTCTAAAACCATAAGATTTGTTACGTAGCCACGGACAATATTAAAATTTTCTTATTTTATCTGACCTAAACCCAGTGTCTGCAAACGAGCAAAAACTTTGGGCATAATTGAATTGATCTACAGCGCACAACAAAAACGACAGAACAACTCTCACAGCCAAATTGCAGTCTACTATCATCCATGTAGCCAAAACACTAATAATCATTTTGGGCCATTGAAACAGGAAGAAATTAGAAAAATCACATTTGTTATAGTTTCCAAGCTTTTTCTTGCAAACAGGCCCATCCCTTCGTGTTTGTTTTAAGTCCTCTTCGTGAATTTTCTTTCATATTTCGCTGTAAAGTATGTTCAGCAGCTGGAGGACATATCAAAAAGCTCAAAATACTACCTAGGTTACATTTTGAAATCGCAAAAAGTGCTGAACGATAGGATGAAACTAGAAAATAACAAAGCGACGCCATCTTGAAAATTCAGCACTCAGGAGGGACTGACACTAGTAGCTGCCTTGTACACAATTACCAAATAGATAAAAAACAAAAACAAACAAACAGGCTTATCAGCGACCTATTACAGTCCTATTTCTTCTTCAATTACTACTTTTAGTTAAATTTAGCTTGTTTTGTGTCGTCGTTTTTTTTTTGTTGGAGGAGTGATGGGGTGTGGTGAACAGGTGACCAATTGGCATTACTTTATTCAGTCTTCATTTGCTCTTCATTCACTTCATTTTGTTAACCCATATAAGTCTTAAGGATTAACAGACGAAATGGCGTCGGAAATACTGCTCGTGGCAGATGAATAAATTCCATTTCTGTCATCATTGCCTCCAGTGAATTTAAGGCAAGACCTTGACAATTACTCTTAATGTGAGGACTGTGAACGTGATTCTGCATGCTTTAATATGTTAAACACCGTAGTGAGAGTGTTTTTGACAAATCCTGTGACGACTGAGATGTTACAGTAGGAGATGTCAATTATTTCACGGCTACACCAGTAAAAAAAAAGGAACCCAGTGGCTGTAAACTTCCAGGTGTACGACTTCTACCAATGATCATTATGACGGAAAAGGTACCAACTCGAGTTAACACTATGACCCCTTTTACAAATTTTTGAACGACCAAAAACTTGAGGCAGAAAAAAATGAAAAAAAATGGCGGAAGACGCAGAGAGCAATATTGCTATTCGTTTTGTCGACGAAAACGACTAAAGAGAGATTTCTGCTAGAACTGTGTCAGCGAAACGGAAATTAAAAAAGAATCGCCCCTCCTCTCTTGTATAGAGCTAAAAGTACAGCAGGGAAATCCTTAACACAGTGAATATTCTCTCAGGATCATTTATAATTTACAGTTTGAAGAGAGCAATTTCTGGTTTGATATTTGTTCTTTTATTAGTCTTTTATTATTCAACAAAAATAACAGTTGGTGTCCTATAATAATAATAATAAATATAATTTAATAACTTCTAGAGCGCTATTTACATTCACTGATCAACAGCGCTTAACAACTTAAAAAAACTACAATAAAATTCAAATTTGTAAAACTAATTACATTTACATGAATATTACTTGCTACTTGCTTTATTGTACAAACGACAGGTTTCAATAGACCGGCGAAATTTCCCATTTTATTAAAGCACTGAGGTTACGATAACTTCGAGTTAAACTGATTTCACGGGTTGTCAAAGAGTCGAACGATTCCCTTTTCCCAGGTGAGCGCCGACTCATTTCGCTTCAATATTCAGAAATGCGCTCGATCTCTTTACGCTTTCATTGCCTTTCGCCCGACATGTTTTGCATGGCGTTTAGTCATGCGAAACCTCCACGAAACATCCACGCAGCGCGAGAGGGAACTTTATCCCGATTCTAAAAATAACTCGAGACGAATTACCTATGGAATAGGGTGTATATGGGGGATGCCCTCTCTGTCCCCTTTATCCTCTCTTGGGTAAACCCTATGAATGGTTTTTTTTTTTACAGCTCTTGTCAACAGTCTATTACCTTATGGAAATGCGAAGTGGCAGCGATGAGATCATCAGTTAGAAGGCTTACTTTCAAAAATTTTTTCGTCCGCTGTCTTGGCCGCTTTGCGGCCTAAAATGCCCGCTCCACACGCTGATTCAACTGTTTATTTTAATAAACAGTTGTTAATAAAAATTATTGCAAATTTTACAGCAAGCAATATCCACTGCCCGTTGCTCTGGCCCTCGCGCTTAGAAACTAGCGAGGTTGATATATAGCAAGTCTAGCTAGCTTGCATGAGAGCGAAGTTAAGTGATTCATATAGAGACAAAATAGATCTTTAATATTATCTACATTCACCGGACACCTCGAAATGAGGAGGGAATGAAGGAATGCCAGTTAATCACCAATTAACCTGCGATCAGGCGTTCTTCTTGTTTTTTGCTTTGAAAGAAAAACAAGCTAAATTCAACTAAAAGAAGTAATTGAAGAAGAAATAAGACTGGAGTAGGTCGCTGATAAGCTGGTCTGTTTGTTTGTTTGTTTGTTTTTTTTTTATCTTATTGGTAATTACAGGAGCCCATAGGCTCCTGGTAAAAGTTCGTAATAGCCAACGTTCGATAAAGAAAAATTCTAACATGAATCCGAGGCTTTCTGGTTACATTTCTATATTAGGTTTGGTTTTCTATGTGCTCAAGTCTCTTTTTGTCCGTATGTTAGATATCGAACGCTGCTACTAGTGCCAGTCCCTCCTGAGTGCTGAATTTTCAAGATGGCGTCGCTTTGTTATTTTCTAGTTTCATCCTATCGTTCAGCACTTTTTGCCCTTTCAAAATGCAACCTAGGTAGTATTTAGAGCTTTTTGATATGTCCTCCAGCTGCTGAACATACTTTACAGCGAAATATGAAGGAAAATTCACGAAGAGGACTTAAAACAAACAAGAAGGGATCGGCCTGTTTGCAAGAAAAAGCTTGGAAACTATAACAAATGTGAGTTTTCTAATTTCTTCCTGTTTCAATGGCCCAAAATGATTATTAGTGTTTTGGTTACATGGATGATAGTAGACTGCAATTTGGCTGTGAGAGTGTTTCTGTCGTTTTAGTTGTGCGCTGTACATCAATTCAAAAATGCCCGATTTTTTGCTCGTTTGCAGACACTGGGTGTAGGTCAGATAAAATAAGACAATTTTAATCTAGTCCGTGGCTAGTTAACAAATCTTATGGTTTTAGAAAGTAGTTCTGTGATGTCTTGTATCGCATACGAAAAATAAACTTCGATTGTTGAATTTTGAGGGTTCTGTGAGTTTCAGAAAATGGTGAAAATTTGCTTACAAAAATGGCGTCCGAGCGGGTCGAATAAAGTGATGCTCGAACCTCTAATACAAGAGCAGTGAAGAACCTATGTTTGGTATATTTGTCCATTAGTCTACAAGACCTATCGGTGATGTTAGTATGAACTTATTCTGTTGACCCCCGTCCGTTGACATTTTTAACATTTTGCCCGGTTTTCTCTTACAACCACTCTTAAGAATTTTGTGTTCTGTTTTGGTTCTGTTTTGTTTTACTGTTTTCTCAGTTGGAGGAGAAAATGTCTTTTGAGTCACTCTTTTTGAATTCTTCGGTTAAACATCGGAAAGTACTAATCCCAAACAATATATACATTTTTATAAAACACAACTTAAATTGCAGATTTATTTAAATTAGTTTCTGTAAACGTAAGGGGCATATGCAATTTTCATAAAAGAAGAACTATGTTCACCTGGTGCTGTAAAAGAAAAGCTGACGTAATATTCCTGCAAGAAACGCATTCAAAAGAGGATTCAGAAAAACAATGGGCAAATGAATGGGGTGGTAAATCATTTTTCTCACATGGTAGTCCAAATTCATGTGGGGTTGCGATATTGATTAGGAATAATTTTAATTGTGTTATCCAAAAATCCATTGTTGATCCCCAGGGAAGATTTATCATTTTGAAGGCAGGCATTCAGGATAGAGTGTACATTTTAGTTAATATTTTACCGCCAAACAAAGACAAGGTCAGCGGCAAATTTTATAAAAACCTACATACAGTGTTACAGCAGAAGACTTAGATTGTAAAGAAAATATAATCATTGGAGGGGATTTTAAGTGTCCTCTTGACCCTAAGCTGGATAAGAAAGGTGGCGTTATGGTTCCTAGGAAAATGGTTATAGATAATATTGAATGTTTACAAAATGAATTGGACCTTGTCGTCGTCTGGGGAATTAAAAATCCACAAGCTAGAAGTTACACTTGGAGCCAAAAATCTACATCAATTTTCTGTCGTTTAGATTACCGGCTGATATCAAACAACTTGCAGGATTTTGTAAATACAACCGATGTCATTCCAGCTATAAAAACTGATCTTGCAGTAATTGAGTTGAATCTAACCGACTCCGATCAAAACTCAAAGGGGCCCGGTTTCTGGAAAATGAACGTCTCTCTTCTCGAAGATCCGAATTATCTGGAAGTATTAAAACAAAATATTCCACTTTGGAAAACAACAGGAAGTGATAATGTATCAGACAAAAGGTGCATCTGGGATTGGCTTAAGTATAATATTCGGAACCATTATTTTGTTCTCGAAAAAGAAAGCGAAAGAACGATCTGCTATGGAAAAAAACTTATAACAAGTTTACGAGGAAGCAACCAAAAAATTTGAACAGGACCCTTCCGACTCTAACCTAAATGCTCTAAATGAAGCAAAAGAGATTCTAGAAAGTTACTATGAGGAAAAAACAAGGGGTGTAATTACTCGCGCAGGGGCACGATGGCACGAGCATGGCGAGAGAAGTACAAAATATTTTCTAAATTTAGAAAAGCGAAATCACGTTAAAAAACATATAAGAAAACTGCTAATAAGTGGTTCCATTACATCTGAACCTTTTGGGATACTGAGCTAACAAAAACGCTTTTACCATAGCCTGTACAAATCAAACGTAACAGATGAGGATAGGGAAAATGGAAACGAAATTTTAAATAATTTGAATATACCAAGATTACCAGAAGAACAAAAACAATCTTGTCAGGGAGAAATATTTGTTGAAGAAATTACCTCCATCCTTAACAGTTTTGAGAGTAACAAATCTCCTGGTAATGATGGAATACCAGTAGAATTTTACAAAAGTTGCTTGAAATTAATTAGTTATCCATTTATGGAGTGTGTGAGAGAGTGTTTCAACCACGGTGAAATGTCTAGTTCTCAAAGAAAAGCAATCATAACTCTTATAGAAAAGCAACATAAAGATCGAACTCTCATTGAAAATTGGAGGCCAATCTCTCTTATTAACGTGGATGCAAAAATCATCTCAAAAGTGATTGCTTTAAGATTAAAGAAAGCTTTACCGAATATCATACATCATAATCAAACAGGTTATGTTGAAGGTCGCTATATTGGTGAGACTATCCGATCAATTTTCGATATAATTGATTTACAGGCAGTAAGAATATTCCAGGTGTCTTGATTTTCATTGACTTTAAGAAGGCTTTCGACTCTTTAGAATGGCATTGTCTTTTCAGTTGCCTCGAGGCTTTTAATTTTGGCTCCAAGTTTATAAATTGGGTCAAAATGTTTTATACAAATATTCAAAGCTATGTCATAAAACATGGAATGGCATCAGACTATTTTACTTTAGAACGTGGTGTGAGGCAGAGTGATCCCTTGTCCCCTTACCTCTTTATCTTAGCTGATGAAAGCTTGGCAATCTCCATTCGTCAAAATGTTGATATCACAGGAATTAAAATAAGAAATCACGAAGCCAAGCTATTGGAATACGCAGACGATACCAAGGCAATCCTGTCTGATGAAAATTCGGCAAAAACGTTATTTCAAGAACTAGAAGTATTTAAGAACTTCAGTGGGCTGGAGATATATAGCTCTAAAACAGGAGGAATGTGGATTGGTTCGCTTAAAAGAAAAGATGAAAAACCGTTTGGTATTAAATGGCCCAGTGAACCCATAAAAGCTTTAGGAACCAATCATTACTTTACGAAAAAGACTTTCAAGAGAAGGTTGACAGCATAAAGAAGCTGACAAATATATGGTCATCTAGAGGACTGTCCATTTATGGTAAAGTAACTATAATCAAATCATTACTTATTCCAAAACTAGTTTTTATATCTTCGGTTCTTTCACCTCCAAGTAAAATTATCAAACAAGTGAATAGTATGATTTTCTCCTTTTTATGGAATGGAAAGGATAAAGTAACGAGGCTCTCTTCAAAAAACAGTTATGAAGACAGTGGCATAAAAATGACAGATATTGATAGCTTGCTCAAAGCTGTACGACTAGCTTGGCTAAAACGTATTTTCAACGATAACGAAAGTACGTGGAAATGCTACTTGTTACATCTCCTACGTAATGTTGGTGGTCTTTTACTTTTTAAAAGCAATTATGTAATGAACGATCTCTCAATTAACTCGGTTTTCTACAGAGAATTCTTAGAATGTTGGTTACAATTTCGAAATCTGGAATAACAAAGATGTAAGAATAGATGGAAAACTAGTCTCTTATAGCGGAGCTCCACCCGCGAAGGAAGCGCGCGCGTGGGCGGAGTCCCATAGCTAAGGAAATGTGGTAATCTACCCATCCCAGAAAATTTGGCAATCACGTGACCGTACACCGAGCGACCGTCCGTCCGCACAAAAGGCATACCAATGTAAAATAACTCAATCAACAGGTATGGGAACCCAAATGCAACTCAAGGTTTTATTTTGAGGGAAATCACATGGCCGCCCGGACTTTTAGAAAGAAAAAAGTCGTGTCTTTTTCGGCGTTATTTTTTATGTGTACACTAACGTGGATAACAGAGAAAGAGCTAGAGCGAGTTATTGAAAATTCGTTGGAAGAAAAACATGGAAATTCAAAGCGGCGGTGAGAAAATGAGAAATGCTAGCGGCCAGCAAGGTGAAAATGAGCGGCAGTGAAAAATAAAAGCGAACATGAACACTGGAAACAAAATATTGGGTAAGCACACACGACAATTTCTCCATAAAAATAGTGTGTAACTAGGAAGTTTGACGTTTTAGTCGTACAAAACAGTGTTGTAGTCGTGCAAAACAACGGCAAGGGAAAGACAAAAAAGCGTGCTGCACGTGCAAATTTGCTTTTTGCTAATTAGAAGAAAAAGTGTACTGCACGTACAATTTGTTTTTTTGCTAATTAGATCTATTAGTCTTGAAGCCATTTTCATTGTCGTCCCCCGTTTAGCGTTACACGATTTAATTTTTTTTCTTTACACGTATTATTAACCAGAGCTTCGCTTTTAGCCCTGGCTAAATCTATATATTAAATCTTATTATGACTCGGGGATATGTATTATTAAAGATCTCTTGTTCAATCTCGACAATATAGAATCCTTTAATGCAATTAATAACATAGTTGAGAAAGCTAATTTTCTTACATGGACAGGTCTCAGCACGCAATTCCTTCTATTCTAAAAACAATAGAGTACACTACCTTTACAGAAAATAATTATTTTACAAAGGGGAATGAGATTTTTGACATAGCGGAAAAGAAAACGAAAGACTACCGCTCTTTAATAATATCAAATAAAGTACAATTACCTCGTAATGCAAAGAATTTAGAACATGATTTTGGCTTATCTGACGAAGACTTAAAAATTGCTTACAACCTTCCCCACCCGACAGCACAGGAGCCTTACGTCAAATCCGCTCAATATAAAGTTTTAAATTCAATACGTTACACTAATACAAAACTTTTTAAAATTGGATATCTCCAGGATGACAAATGTACTTTTGGCAAGACTGAACAGGAAACATTAGGGCCATTTATACTAGGAAAAATAAGACGCGTCTTACATAAGACGCGTTATAAATAAGACGCCAACTGTACCATTTATACGAGCATGTCTTATCTAATAAGACGCGTCTTAGCTAAGCCGCGTCTTATTTTAGACGAAATGTGCCGTTTATACGGAAAGTTCGTGTCTTATTTAAGACGCGTCTTATGTAAGACGCGTCTTATTTTTCCTCGTATAAATGGCCCTATTATTTCACTTTCTCTTTTACTGTCGGCACTCAAATATGTTGTGGGAAAATGTTCAACAGTATTATTTAACAATAACAAAGGAATTTCACGGGTTGTGTTTACGAGAGGTTATAATTGGAATAACGATGGCAAAATGCACCTTGTTAAATTATCTGATATTAATTGGTAAATTGTATTTATGGGATTGCAGAAAGAAACAGGTACTTCCAAACATCGAAGGTTTCAAATTTAAAGTAAGAATTAAATACGAAGTTGAAAAATATATTTCCACTAAAAATAATAAATTAGAAACCTTTTATGAAAAATGGCCAAAAGACATTTTCCCCCTTTAATTAAGTTCGTGTGTATGTAATTAAAATCGTAATCTTTGTAATTGTAATTTCTCTTTTATCTACATAGTTAAGTTTTAATAAATTCTTTGTCAAGTGAGCCTCATTCAGCGATAGTCCAGTAAAATTGTGGTCTAGCATCAAACTAATTGCAACAGAACTTTTTTTTTCTATTTAACAGCATACCAAAAATCCACCAAAATCGGTTCGGTGAAAGATAAGGAAAATTGGAAATAAAGATTTTCAACTTTCACCACAGGAGACCCAATTTCAGGAAGATCACGAATTCAGACAAAACATCTAATAATTGTGTTTTTTTTTCCTCAGGAATTTTCGATACAACATCGCTAATGTATTTTGGGTAGTTTTGTAGTAAAAGAACGCCGACTAAATGTGTGAGGAACACCTGGGTCAGTGTTTCGTCTTGAGGGCTTTGCACAGGTTACCCAGCCACTCGTCTGTCTTCACATTCTGTTTTCCAAGCTTTAATTTTTTTTTCCATGACGGTATTTAAAAGGGAAATTATTAGTCAGTCTGTTAACACGGTTAAAAATATTAGTAATTGTTTTTTTTTTTGCCCAATATCAGAAATGCAGTACGTATTTTGGCAGTATCACAGGCTGGTAATATTATATATATCTGCAGAACGGATGCAAATTTAGTAGCTGACTGATGGCCAACAGTCATTTTGATCACCTTCGGTTAGCTAAATTTGCATCCATGCTGCAAGATACGTGCGACTAAATGTGTGCAACGGACGATAGCTTTGTATCAGTACAAACTGTTTAACTTATTCCCATTTTCTGTAATCGAGTTTTGTGAGGTAGTTATATTCTAACCTTGGACACAAAAGGGACTCTTTTTTTTTTCTCGCGACATGCGCAACCTCCTTTAGGATCCGTCGATTTGGTTTATGCTAGATCGTAACGCTCTTCGCTTTTCATTCTGTTGTAAGGGAAATCCAGAAAACCAAGCGCAGTGTGATTGTTCTTTTTTCAGCTTCTTTTTTTAGCAAGTCTCAGATTTAGTTTAGTGCATCTGTGTATTCAGTTTGTATACACTGCGACAGCCCTTCATTTCTTGGTAAGATGAATAAGTATATTAATCGCTCTGTGGTCTAAAGGCGTTTATATTTCCTCCTTGTACTTCTTTGTGAGAAAAACCCTGAACCTTGACCAGTTTGTTCTCGTCAACTGGCAAATGAAGACCTCTTTTTCGATAACGATCATGGGATCCTAGACGTCTGAAAATAATTGCAGCCGTCAATGAAGGCACGAAAGTAGTGGACATATGTACCGCTTTAACGGGCTTGCCTGACTTAGCTTCTGATGGCTCACCTCTTTTTGCGGAACCAATGTTTCTCTTCGGATGAGCGTTGTGTAACACTTCAACTTAGTCCATGTTAACCTTCTGACTGAGTTCCGTGAATTATGCTCTGGGTGGGTAGTTTCCATTACTCCATAGGCTACCCAGAGTTAATCTTTCCCTTAAAAACAAGCTTCCCTATTATACTATTTTGTTTTCTTGAAATAAACGTTTGGCGGAACCAAAGTTATTATGCGATGAATGTTCCGTTAACCCTTATAATTTTTTTTTGCGAAGGCAACTACACTTTTCCTAAAGGCATTTCCCTCTTATCAAACTCATCGGCATTGGAGCTTAACCTGTTCAAAAACTTTGCATTGTTGTGCGTCGTAAAGAATTAGTGAAACGATCCTCCCCTCTTCTCCAATTCACTTTTAACAAGAAAAAAACAAAAAGCTACAAAAAAGTGAAATTTGTTTATTTGAGGATGTCGATACGTTAACGAAAATTAATGTAGAGGCAACCGTAAGAGCCAAAGCATTATCTTGCTGGATATTTGAAAAAGTACCGAACGAAAATTGCACTCCTTTGACTGAGAAAAAGACCAAAAGCCGAAGGCAAAACAAGCTCGAAAATCCTGCTAGAAAAGAACGAGGAAAGGGAAAAAAAAAAGAGCGAGGAGAAAGAAAGGAGGAGAAGAACAAAAAGCAGTGGCTGCACTCCTAGTTTTTATGTTGACTTCTTTGGAGATTGAGGAGAGAGGTCTATTTTGGCTGTAAGGTTATTAAAAAATCCAGCTCTAATATATATAAATTTTTCTTACCCTTGCGGCTAATAGAAATCTGATAAAAAAAGAATATGTTTTAAAAGCTAATAATTAAGGTTTAAGGCCTTAGGACTAAAATTGTTGTAGTCTTACAGCCAACAGTTCACTCTATTACCCTATAAGCCTCCTGTTATGTGCAAAAGCCAACCGTGTTTAATATTTTATTTTGTTTGAAAAAAAGAAACTCTTCGTTTTTAATTTTTTATCACCGAAAACTAGGGAGCAGTTTTCTTTCTTCTTTCACTTTTCCATAAAAGTAACAGACACATTTTGTGCATTTTTTGTTGGAACATGTAATTTCACCAACGTGGGATCCCTGTATTAAAAGCTCAAAATTTTTAACGCTTAATTTTGACATGTTGCACCGGACGGATTTTGGCGGATTTTTAGTATGTTACTAGATAGTTCATCCTTCCTTAAATGGCGTAGAAAACAATTCTGTTGCAATTAGTTTGATGATGAGCCTCAAAAATGCCTAGATTGACTGGACTACAATTGCGCGGCTGTTTTTGGGCTGTAATGTATATAATCGTGAAATGTAGATAATTGTAAGTATGTCTGTTATTGCGGTTGTTTAGAATATTGTAATCAGTTTCGTTTTAGTTAGTTCTTTGTAATTAATGTAATAAATGTCTTGAATAATAAAAAAAACTCGAGTGAGCGAGTGAGACAAAACTCAGCGACAATTATTGACAACATCTTCGCAAACTATCCTGAACTAGTTTTTGTAAGCGGTAACATAGTTTCTTATATTAGCGATCATTTTTTGCATTTTTCACGTGACTCGTTTGTCAATAACCTTGCGCTAGTGAATTGGAAAGATATATAGTTCTAAGGGGCGACCTATATAAAATACAAACATTATTGAAATATGTTATGTAAACTAACACGCTTAAGCAAGAAAGAATATTAATCTAATTATTTTAAAGAAAATTTTACTAACGTAAGAAAAACTTGGGAGGGTATTAATAGCCTACTGAATCGCAAAAAGAATAAAAACAAGACCATAAATACTCTAAAAAACCTTGGCAGTAACACAAAAACCAACAATAAATCAATAATTTCTATTGTTCTTAATAAACATTTTACAAGTATTGGAACAAAATTAGCTGCAAAGCTCCCAAACTCAGAAAAGCACTTTACTCAATTACTCTGTGAAAACAAATCTCCTTCTTCGTCCTTTCTATTTCAATCAATAACTCCCGATGAAGTCAAACTTGAAATAATGCCAATGCCAGTTAACAAGTCTCATGGATTCCATTCTTTTCCGACTTTCATTTTAAAGTATGCGTGTGATAACACAGCCCAAGCTCGAAATATGAGCATTGGCGATTGCGCATTGCGTGTGAGCATTACGTGTGATAACACAGGTAGCCCAAGCTCGAAATATTAGCATTGGCGAATATAGGCAAATTGAAATTGATGTCAACGGGAGCAAGAGACTGTCTCCCACCCCGAGTGTGAGTAATTTGAGTCTCAGGCCGCGTCGCTATCTTTCAACGGTAACGCAGAGTTTAAGCCAAGGTTCTGTCGATGGCTTCAGACGGGAAAGGTTGCAGAGATTTGCGACCTTTGATTCGCTCTCGGTGCAAAGGCGTCTTAAAGCAAGATAACGAATGGAAAGGAGAAATATCGTGCGTTACCTAGGCGGAATTTGGAGGCAATTGGAGCAGTTGGAGCGAATTTACGGCCGTTTTTCTTCGGTGGATCAGTCGGGCTGCTTCGCTGGAGTGCCCAACTTTGGTAAACCTTTATATAGAAAGAAAATCGTTTACGTAAAAACCCATAAAACGGCCATAAATCGGCCCGTGGACCAAACAGGAGAGACGTAACACACATTTTAAGTAAGGTAAGCTGTTTTTTATTGAAATCCTTTCATTTTCGTAGGTTACAGAAACGATAGGTTTTTTCCCATACAAATCCTTACATTTCGAATGTTACGCAGCAATGCCGATGTTCGCCGATGCTCATATTTCGCGCTTGGGCTACCTGTGGTAATAATATGAAGGATATTTTAGCCAATATTTTCAATAGGTCGTTGGAGTCCGGGAAATACCCATCCAAATTTAAAATGGCGAAAGTAATCGTAATCGAAAGTAAGCTGATGATGACTCAGACCCAAACAATTATAGACCAATCTCCTTATTATCAAGTTTTAATTGAATTTTCGAAAAACCAATGTACACAAGAATGAATTCATTTATAGATAAAGAAGGAATTTTGTGTTCTTCGCAATACGGGCTTAGACAGAAACATTCAACTGAGCATCCCATATTAGACATTGTTAAAAATATACAGTCTGATATGGACAAAGGTCATTTTTCCTGTGGAGTTTTCATTGATCTCCAAAAAGCATTCGACACCGTAAACCATGACATATTACTCCAAAAATTAGATTACTATGGATTCCGAGGAATTATAAATGAGTGGTTTTCTTCTTACTTAAGACAAAAAACACAAGTTACTATCGTAGAATCCCAGACCTTTGACTCTTCACGCATTGTTTGTGGTGTCCCACAGGGTTCTGCGCAAGGCCCGCTACGTTTTCTCTTGTACATTAATGACATTTGTTCCTGCTCTTCGAGACTTGGCTTGTTTTTTTTTGCAGATGACACGAATTTACTCTATTCACATAAAAACCTTAAAACTCCGGAAAAATAGTAAATGATGAGTTGGCAAATGTTTACAATTGGCTGACCTCAAATAAACTTAGTTTAAACCTTGAAAAATCTACCTTTGTTATTTTTTCGCCCATACCAAAAGTAACTCCCCTTTACACCTAAATTGTATATATACGATCCTAGTACTAATAAACATAAACAATTAGAGTGTAGAGAGTTTGTTAATATCTAGAGGTTCTGATAGCCTACAAACTTTCTTGGAATAACCACATTGACACAATTCTTTTAACAATCAGTGGAACTGTTGGGCTATTATCGAAACTGCAACATTTTGTTCCCTTTAGCACACTTATGTCCATTTCTCAATCTCTGATAGCACCCTATCTTCCATACGGCCTAATTGCATGGGGTCAAGCAAGCAAATCACAACTAAACAAACTTCTAGTCCTTCAGAAACGCGCTCTTCGCTTTATTCACTTTGCTAAACCGCGTGATCATGCCATTCCTCTCTTTATCAATACAAAAATATTACCAACTTTCTCTACTACCAGCTACTAGCAGAAACAATGTCTGACGTGAGAAACAACTTAGTGCCTATATCTACAAACATTCAGGAATTGTTCCTTCCTCTTTCTGGTGCACATTCATACGGCACTAGCTCGTCTACATCTCAAAACCTTTTTTCGTCTACATCTCAAAACGTTTTCTTTTCCTCCTTAGAGTTTTAAATGTATCTTTTTCATATGTTTTTCTTTGTAAGGTTATTATAATTAACATATATAATAACATTCATATGGCACTAGCTCGTCTACATCTCAAAACTTTTGTATAAAAAAATCGAATCTTGAAATCCAAAAAAACTCTTTCTCGAGACTTGGTGCCAAATTATGGAATGAGATACCGACTATCTTGCGCACACTTTCCAAAAACAAATTCAAATTTAATATTCGTGCATCATTGTTTGATACACTGGAGACTGGCGATACTTAAATAGATGAAATAGATGAAATTATTCTTCAAGTGAAGAAAGCAGAACCAATTTTTTTATAACAAAAACTGCGAGCTAATGTCTTGTTTTCTTTTCCTCCTTAGAGTTTTAAATGTATCTTTTTCATATGTTTTTCTTCGTAAGGTTATTACAATTTTTTCAGTTAGTTAGCCGCTCCATATTTATTTGAAAACTGATGAATCTCTCTTGCTTTCTACTATTTTTTACCTTTAAGTTAATTTAATTGCAGTTATTTTCTTTTCGTATGATTCTTGGCCCGCGTAGACTAGCGGTGCCAGGACAATTGTAAAAATACGGGGACACCCAACGAGAATATAGTTCAAAACCACTTAAACATAGCATTGTTAAACGTACTTTGGTATTTAAACAGTAGATATAGGCATATTTTTATCCCCTAAAAATTTTTCATCTGTTCGGATTTCCTAGCTGAAAGTCTGGTGATCCAAAAATTATAGGGATCAAAACTTACCTTTTCGAAAATTTCAGCCAGAAAAAGGCTTCCGAAAATTCTAGGTGACCTTTTTATCCGTTAAAATGGGCAATTATACCATATTTCTATGTTCGAAAATCCTAGGAGAGGCAGACAAGCAAGAAATTTTCCAACAAATGTTCCGAAAATTCTAGATCTCAAATCGAGTTTGGAACAGATATTTTCCGAAAATTGACGTTGGGTGCCCCTGAAAATATTCTTTAGAAAATTTATAATAAAGTCTTGAAGTCTTGAGGTCTTGAAAAGGGAATTTCATTATTCAGACAAAAAATCTGAAGGGAGAATCAAGCAGGTCAGCCATAAAAACCGTTAAAGTAAAGCAAAACAGGTGGCTCGTAATGTCGTTTCACTTGCTTTATAACCGCGCTGTAAGTACTGCAGTCTTGCTTTTATCCACAGTTTATTGGACATTTTTGCTTTGTTTGTAATTTTGTTTTCCATTTTTGCTGTATTAATGTAGATTCCGCCGTTTTTCACTGAATTTTGACTCGCTAGCTTTCTGCTTATCAGAAAACCAAAGTTGTTGTCAATGGTTGCATTTAGCTTTCAATCTTAAGCTTACGTTTAAATAAACAACACGAATCACTTTTCCAACAGTCGGTTACCGCCGTTTTCATTTCTTTGTTTATAACTTGTTACTCACATCGTCTTCTTTTATTCGAATTCAATTCAAACCTTGAAATTGGTATGTGTAATTCGCTCCTTTGTACAGTTTTCATCCCGCTCGATTGAAGTAATTAATCCTAAAACAACTTTAGTAGTATACTATGTTGCAAATTAAGCCTCGTTGGTGCGTTCCCTTGCGTTCCATGTGCGTTCCCTTTATTAATATGCATAAGGGTCGAGTCCATGATGTCACCCATTGTTATAACCTAGGGAAAAAATGCGTTCCTTCATCTAATTATGTGCCTACCTCCATATATAATCAAATGGATAGTCGTTTCTTGAAAGAACACAATAGGCACAATAGGCTTGCCTCGACTTGCCCGTGAAGTAACTTGAGCCCGGTTCACGGACCGTCTATTAAAAGGAAAATAGGAATAAGAGGAGCGATCACCTAGCAATGCGAGAAACGGTTTCCTATATCTTATTTAGCGCTAAAACTCAGATATACAAACAAAACACATACGCAAAGTGGAGTTAAAAAGTCTTTATTTCAATTTAGTTTACGTCCTCTCATTTAGCGCGAAAACTCAGATATATAAACAAAACAAACACACATATACACAAAATGAAGCTAAAAAGTCTCTATTTCAATTTTGACTGACTATTACAGAGCCCCTTTTTCTCCTATCTGTCTCGTTGCATACAAATCAGCTGTGCAGTAAAAACCCCAAGGGAGCATCTTGACTTGTTATTATAAAAACACACAAAAAAAGCAATTAATAACTTAACAAGGATCAATTCAAACACGCGACTAATAATTGCTAGCAATAAAACCAGACACGTTTCTTTAGACACAATAAATCAACTTTACGACCCTTTATTAAAATAATCGCAAAAAGATTAGATTAAAGATTCTATTAAAATAGTCAGAGAAGGCAAGCCATCCTTATTTTTTTACACTATGCACAATGTTTTACTTACCCCTCTCCCTTTTCAATTTTATTTCCCTCCTCAATTTTTTTATTCCCTCCTCCACAATTTTATTATTTTCCCCCTCAATGTTTTTACTCCCTCCTCTACAATTTTTATTTCCCTCCTGAATGTTTTTTATTCCCCTCCTCCACCTCCACTTCCACGTCCACCTCCTCATTTATTCTATATATTTTTCCATCCACAAATACTCGACCTCCTATCGACCATACATCGACCCTACATCGACCCCACACTCAACTTTTTTTAACACAGCTTCGTGAATAGTGAAACTATACACCACCACCACCACCACATTTCTATTGTTTTCTCTCCAACCACCACCACCACCACCACATTTCTACTGTTTTCCCTACACCACCACCACCACCACATTTCTATTGTTTTCTTTCCACACCACCACCGCCACCGCCACATTTCTATTGTTTCCCTCCTTGAGTTTGGCCTCTTAGGCCTGATTTTGGCCTCTTTGGCTTTTTGAGGGAAAACAATAGAAATATGGCGGTGGTGGTGGTGGTGGTGGAAAGAAAACAATAGAAATGTGGTGGTGGTGGTGGAGGGAAAACAATAGAAATATGGTAGTGGTGGTGGTGGTGTAGGGAAAACAGTAGAAATGTGGTGGTGGTGGTGGTGGTGGTGGAGGGAAAACAATAGAAATGTGGTGGTGGTGGTGGTGGTGGTGTATAGTTTCAATATTCACGAAGCTGTGCTGAAAAAAGTTGAGTGTGGGGTCGATGTAGGGTCGATAGGAGGTCGAGTATTTGTGGATAAAAAAATCTATAGAATAAATAGGAGGTGGAGGTGGAGGAGGGGAATAAAAAACATTGAGGAGGGAAAATAATAAAAATTGTAGAGGAGGGAATAAAAACATTGAGGGGGGGAAATAATAAAATTGTGGAGGAGGGAATAAAAAGACTGAGGAGGGAAATAAAAGTGAAAAGGGAGAGGGGTAAGTAAAACATTGTGCGCAGTGTAAAAGAAAAGGATGGCTTGCCTTCTTTGACTATTTTAATATAATCTTTAATCTAACCTTTTTGCAATTATTTTAATAAAGGGTCGTAAAGTTGATTTCTCGTGTTTAAGAAACGTGTCTGGTTTTATTGCTAGCAATATTTAGTCGCGTGTTTCAATTGATCCTTGTTAACTCATTAACTGTTTTATTGCGTGTTTTTATAATAATAAGTCAAGATGCTCCCTTGAGTTTTTCACTGCACAGCTAATTTGTATGCAACGGTGGGCTTGAGAACTCGCATAATTACCTGACTAACGGCGTGTGAAACGCTGAGACTTCAGTAGTTTTTCATTTCCTCGAGATAGATAAGAGAAAAGTTCTTTCAAGAAACGACTATCCACTTTATTATATATAGAGGATAGGAGAAAATGCGGCTCTGTAATAGTCAGACAAAATTGAAATAGAGACTTTTTAGCGCCACTTTGGGTATATGTGTGTTTGTTTTGTTTATATATCCGAGTTTTCGCGCTAAATGAGAGGACATGAACTAAATTGAAATAGAGACTTTTTAACTCCACTTTGTGTATTTGTTTTGTTTATATATCTGAGTTTTAGCGCTAAATAAGATATAGGAAGCCGTTTCTCGCGTTGCTACGTGATCGCTCCTCTTATTCCTATTTTCCTTTCAATAGACGGTCCGTGAACCGGGCTCAAGTTACTTCACGGGCAAGTCGAGGCAAGCCTATTGTGCCTATTGTGTTCTTTCAAGAAACGACTATCCATTTCATTATATATGGAGGTAGGCACATAATTAGATGGAGGAACGCATTTTTTCCCTAGGTTATAACAATGGGTGACGTCATGGACTCGACCTTATGCATATTAATAAAGGGAAGGCACCAACGAGGCTTAATTTCCACCTAGTATACTACTAACTTTTGAATTATTCAGCACAAGAAAATCCTTGATGTATTTTTTTTCCTAGGGCTTTTAATATCAAGCTCGTCAATTCTTTTGTCCTTGTTTGACACCTAGATTGTGAATTGTCTTGCAAGACACAAAAACCTTTCTTTATTCTAAAAGAGAGCAGTAAGTTCCATAACATAAAATTACCTAGCTAAAAATCATGTTGAAATGTTTTGTTTTGGTTTGCAATCGATCGCGCGCTTCATCAACATGAACGCGTACTACTTCAACACGCATAGGTTGGAGAGTGAAGGAAACGTTTCCCGTAACTTTTAAGTCTCAGTAGAAGAAAAATAAAAATGTTATTCACCGGCCTAGGTCGGTCAGTATTTGGAGAAACTGTGCCCTCGGTCTGAGTACCGCCCTCGGCCTACGGTCTCGGGCGGTACTCAAGACCTCCGGCACAGCTTCTCCCAATACAGACCTCCCAGAAGTGTATAACATATATATACATATGTGTCATGGAAATTCAGAAAATTCAGATGGTTGTTCTTATCTTCTCAGGATTTGCTTTATTTACGGAACTAATTTGAGTATGTCGCGGAGTTGAATCCCTCTGCAAGTTGCTGACCGCGAAGAAGGTGCCTTTTGATACAAAAAAACGAGTGCAAATCAAAATATTGTCCATCTTAAAACTTGTTTCATTTAAAAGTTTAACCGAAAAAATTTTTTTGGGAGACCGCCTTCCCCCCCCCCTTATCCGGCACTGCCTCAATCGCGAACTGTGAAGTGTTAGACGAAAAATATCGCAATTCGCTGTTCAAGGAATTTTGGTAGGCATTATCGTAAAAGCTAGAAAAAGCTAAAATAAACCAGGGAAACTGGTGTCCTCGCTCGTTGGCTGTTTGCTGTTTGTTAATTTCGATGCATGAATTTAGCGAGCTTTTCAGACCTGCAGTAAAACAACAACCCAACTAATAAAAGAAGAACTAGAAAGTGTGTTTGTAATATTGTTTTTCGTTTTGTTTATAGGTCAGTTGAGCCTGTAGTTTAAGTAGTGTCGTTTCGTCCTTCCAAAGTGATAATATATACATGGATTTATAAAATTTAGACGTTTGTTTCTCTTGTAAATTCGCAAATTGCAAGTGTACTCACAGGACTAAATTAAGGCACTTGAAAACTCGTTTGTTTTGTTCTGAGATAATTTATATACATCCTTTGAAAAAGTTTGCGATATATTTCTGCAAGATTTTTACAGATTTATGTACTGAGAATCTGGGAAAATTGCCGTGGAAGATTTAAAGGCGCCAGGAAAAAACAAATTTCAGTATTTTAAATTCGAGTTCGCCTAGACAAAATATTAAAACTAGAACATCTAGTGTCACCGTCTTTTCGAAAACGTTTTGCCTTATACGCCAACAGAAATAACCTTCGAGATCGTCTTTAATCTCGCAAGCAGGGAAATGTGATTGTGCTGAAAAAAAGTAAAACCTGTTTTTCAAGTCAGCGAGAAAATTTGGGTACTAAAAAAGCAAGCAACGGAAGTAATTTTGGTTGGCTGATTCGGCAAAAGTCAATCAATCAAAAAAGTGGGCGGTACACATTTCGTAGAAGGTTTTTAACAAGCTGTCGTTTCGTTTCGCCTTGCCCGCCGGAATGTTATTTACAAAGCGAAACGAAAGTTGAACCTGATCTCAGGTTAAACTCGTCCCTAATTGCCTCATCCATTTCGCCTTACACAATAAACCAATCACAAAATGAGATCAAAGATTCAACAAATTCAGATGACCTCTCAGGCAACATGCGCTTCAAATTGTCAATCTCTGATTGGTACATTTCGATCCTGTTCTCTTCACATTCAATAGGGAGCCTTAACATGTAACATAAACGAACCATTTTTTACCTACGCACGTTAATCGGAACTGAAAGCTTTTTCCTTTTAACAGGCATTAGCATTTCCAAATTTGTATTGCTAAATGTCTTTACACTTAGAAAAAACAACTTGCGCAAAATCACTTTTTACGAATGCCCAAACTCTACTTCCGGTTTCACTCAGTTTACTTAAAGCCCAAAATAAGTAATCCTCGCACACTGACTATTCGGCGTTCTGCAAATATACCCCTGGCAAAATATTTAATTTGCCGTTGGCCCAAATTAAAAAATAAACGAATAAATAAACCCACAAATCACCGATTTTTGAGTTTTTTTTTGCTACGGTCTCATCTCCGTGATCTCCTGGGTGATCTAACGGGGCGATGATGAGTCACTACAAACCCCGAGTGAGCAAAAAATAATATTTCTTTATTCCTCAGATGAACTAAAAAACTAGAGCTGATCTCGAGACATCTCCAACAACTTCCGCCCCCACTTCGGCAACAAACTGCAAGTTTACGATATTCCTAAGCGTCACAAATCCTTTTAGTATTTCATGCTCCGCCTGAAATATTCCTTGAAGCCTAAAGAACTCGAAGTGGTCTCGAGATATTTCGAACTCATTCCGGTGTCACTACGTCAAATACCCGAACCAAACGGAAAAGGTACCAACCTGCGTGCCTAACGTTATCCCGTACCTAGTGCATAACTTATAGCTATTTTTCACATCTCAAATTACCTTGAGTCGCAGTGGCGCAATCGATTAATCCCTCAAGTTAGGATCTCATCTGACCTGACGGGTCACACGTGAGCCGTTTCAAACCCTGGGCAAGCCAAAATAATAATTCTTTCTTCCTCGAATAAATTAAAGAATAAACCAAAGAACTCGAAGCGACCTCGTGATATCCCGAAGTAATTCGGTTCTCACTTCGTCAAATAAACGATTCAGACCGAAGATCCAAGGACTTTGCTTGCCCAATCTTGTCCCAAAAAAGCAACTTTGGGACATTCCTGAGCGTCGCGAATCCTTTACTTCGCGCCCCGCCGAAGTAATAGGCTGATTTAGCAACAGAACGGGAACGTCATTTGACGACGGGAAAGCGCGCGGTAAGAACTAAACTCGACTTCCGGTGCCCAGTTTGCCGCTGTGCCATTGGTCAAGCCAGTTGTTTGATTTGCGCGCGCCGTCGTCAACTGACGCTCCCGTTCTGTTGCTAAATCAGCCTAATAAAGCTCTCAGGGTACTTGAGTTTCGTAAACATTGTCTTAAGACGTTCACATTCAATGGTAACTCAAATACCCTGAGAGCCTTATTAATTCCACCATCTCTCACTTCGTCGCTTCGGTGAAGACTAAAGATTCGCTCCATATAAGGGAATCAAGGATAGTCTTGGATTCCGGATTCCAGGTACTGGATTTCAGTATTTGTCGGTAGAACTTGGATTCCGGATTCCAATCGTTAGTAGGATTCCAGATTTCTTGAGCGTATTCCGGATTACAAACCCAGGACTCCGGATTGCACAAGCAAAATTTTCCCGGATTCCGGTTTCCCTTGCGTGGGGCGAAAAGATAGCGAGCCAGCTCGATTGCCCAACGGAAATAACAGTTACCGAGTGATCTTGCATTCAAAGATCAAAAGCCGGCCGATGAGGTGAAGAAACAACTCTCCCACCTGAGCAAAAAAAATAGGCCACATCCTTCAACCAGTATTTGTGAGCCAAAAAATTCTTAACATGAGTGAGCCTAGACCACCCTTAATAAATCAACAATGAGTGGTGTTTAATTACCAATGTGATCTGTGCGATGCAAAGTATGTCGGCTACACGAGCCGGCATTTACATCCATGCTTTTATAACGATGTCATGGCGACATCGGAATGTTGTATTAAACCTTTTTCTTATATTTTTACGATTAAGTTACTTTGGTAATAAATTGTCAGGAAGATCGAAGTAAACTGGCCGTTTTTATGCGAGTATAAAACGTTAAATATTCTTTTGTTGAGTACGTCGTTAGACGTTAAATGCGTCAAGTATAAAAACGGGACGCTGTAATCTAGGGCAAATTTACGCCCAAATCCTCCCGAGAAGACAGAGGAGAGTCAGTGTTGTTTATTTTATTTTAAGAACTTTTTTTTCAGAAAACTCTTTTTTTCATTGTTATCCTCTATTTTAATGCGTCCCGTTTTTATACCAGTCAACTTTTTTTAATGACTCAGACGTGAAATAGGTCTAGATGATTTTAACGTCTCTAGTATAAAAAAGTAGTGAAAATATATCTGTACCATTATCTCTTTGTGTATTGAATTGTCCTGGTTTATTTTCCCTTAGACATTTCTTTGTTTCTTATCGAATCTGACACTGTTACGAGCAGCCACATTTTAAGACTCTATTACCGAACTAAAATAGCCTAACAGTTCAAATATAACAAAATATAGCTAATATACCTTTAACTGAACATCTCCTTGTCGATCCTCGCAGTTTTAGTGGCATTTTGTCGAGTTTTGCACTCGTAAGTAAGCTTGGGAACTATCCACTAAATACAAAGTACTTTGAATTAATACACAAAGAAATAACGGAAAAGATATATTTTTTGAAATATTACATATTTTAAAATTATTCTTCTGTAGAATATTGCCGACTCTTAATCTAACTCTGATCGATCAGATTTTGTCCATGTTGACACAGTAGGTTACGTCTGGGCTGCCTGTGTTGGCAGTAGCTCACCAGCAAATGTTAGGGAGGGGGTTGTGTGAGAGGTGTGTTTGTACATCCAGTGTTCGAACAAAACAATGTAATTAAAGGCAAGACCTAGAATTGAAGGAAAAGAAAGCTGGGGCTTTTTTATTGCTAGGGTTTACATTCATCAACAATTATAATAATAACCCAGGGAATTTGACTAACGCTCGGGACGCTTTTAGCTTCGTTACACTAGTCGGATAAGTAAATATGTGGCACGATATTGGTTTGTTTTTCAGGGGTCTCTTGGTCCATCCAGTGTCAAAGCGGCTAAGCTCCACAAGATCGCCCGTCTTTCTGGTCTCAACAACCCAATGACTGCCAATGGTTTGTAACAAGAAACGAATCATAATTGTTGCCCTTACCTTCTTATCAGTTTGGACATGCATGACTTTTGTCTACTTCACAATCTCTTTCCATAAGCGGGAACGCCCATCAGAGGTACAAAATGTGTCTACCAGGGCAAATACTACCCCTACAGTCATTACGGCCGCAGTAAAATATCAAACAGATATCAATGAAACAGACGATTCAGATATGAACGGAACTCTTCATCAATTGATCGATTTCAAAGACTTGGGGAGGAATAAGAAAGCAGTATTGCTATTGATCATCGTTAGCACTGCACCATCAAGATTTGAAAGAAGACAGGCAATAAGAGAAACATGGTGGAAACATTGTTCTGATGGCAATCAGGCTCAGGTAGGCAGGCAAGATAGGTTGTTTATAATTATCACCAGTTATCTCACGATGACGTTATTTTTAGTTATTTATAGCGAAATTTTCTACCGACGAAGACGATGCCGACGATGCGACGACGACGGCAACAAGCAAATATCAACAGCTTTAGATTATCAAAACATCAACTTTCCACGTGCATCACACTTTGTTTTTTGTATGTTCATTATTGTTGCTCAATGACCTCGACGTCAAATTCCTAATTTCACGTTTTACACCGAGGACGTGAACAAAAGACACTGATTCTGAACTTGGATACAGTCCTTTTGGAATAAACCATCAGAAAAATTCGCCACAATTTGACAATTAAACGAGGTCGAATGGTAATTAGCAGCAATTATGTTGAAAACAGCGCGAATACTAGCAAAGTGATCTTTTGGTTCGATCGTTCTTGTAGGTACAAATAACTCCTCAATGAATCATTGGCGAAGGTGTCTAGGTTGCAAGTAGAGAAAAGAGAATTTAAGAGTGAATGTCTCTAAAAATCAAACAAAATCGGAAAAATCGCGGCCACGGTCAAAAATCGATTTCGCTCCTTTTTGGTGTGTAGTAAGCCTAAGGTGTGTAATGAAATGAAATGAGATTAGTTTTTGAAAATATTCTTTTTAACGGCCACAAACAAAAAACCGTCTCGACCCAAAGTATCAAAATATCAAAATTTCATTTTTTTTAATCAATGAGGCTAACTGATGAACATGGGACTCATAGATTCTATGATGTCTCGCGATTCTCAACCTCGTCCCCACTGTACCTTTCCCTGGATTTTGGATAAAATGAGATGGACACAAGCGATAGTCACTGCTGTCTCACATTTTTTGGTCCAAAGTAGGGTCAGGATTTTGAGAATCGGACAGTACAACCCCACCAAGAATTTTCAGGAGTACCCCCCCGGGAGACTTGAAGCCTGGTAGCAAGTTTACCTGTCAGCATCCACTTGCTAATTATCAGATGCTTTAAGGGTCAGTGATCATTTCAACACCATTATTTTGGATTAAGAAATCGACGCAAGTCTTATGTTTGCCTCTAATCTAAATGAAACTAAAAATGGCCGTTTTGTCTCCACTACTCCATGACTATACAGGGCCGAACACGGAAAGCAACGTTTTGAGGCAAGGGTGAGTACACCGTCAGCTAAGTCCACCTTCATGATAAATAGTAGTCAATCTTGCGAAGAATAGCTCATCAGAAGCCCATCAATCTCCCATACAAACCCTTGGAGTCAACACTATCCCGAGCAGATTTATCAACAGAATGATCCGCGGGAAGGCTTCGCACGCCGACCTTATGATCCATTACCATTATTACCATCCTATTCCTCATCGTCATCATTATCATCATCAACACCCTCATCATATACATTCCCCAAAAGTGATGATAGCAACGTTTCAGGTTAAAACTCCGTAGTTTTCAATTGCATTTTTGTCCTTAGTATTGTTAGGCCGTTTTTTACATGAGGAAACTTTCAAAGTTTGATTTTAAGTGACAGGACGCGAGGAAACATCTCTTTTTCAAAACCGTAGTGTTCCGCACGTTTTTGCTTTTTGTTCCTTTAATTGCTTTAGGAACAACCTAGGAACGCACAATAAAGGAACTTTCTTTACACTATAGGAACAAAGGTCGGCAAAATTCGGAACAATCTGGTCCGTTAGCAGCAAATTGGAATACAAAGTTCCTTTTCATTCTAGTCATAAGGAACAACTGGTTCCTCTTTTATCCTTTCAGGAACAAAAGGTCCTCTTTCAACAATTCCGATTTCCCTTCATGTTCCTTTCGAAGTGATTGGGGAACAAATCTTCCCAATCTAATTTCTCGCTCGACACAGTAAGGAACAAATGGTTCCTATTTACTGGCATATCCACTGCTGTTCGGAACGCCCTGTTCCCTTTCGGTTCAAATTGTACCTATTCATGCCCAACAGGAACGGAATTGTTCTTAATCGAGGTGGTTTTTTTTGTTTCTCAAGATGAGTGTTATGTTCCGCATATAAATGGGAACAGGTTTCGAATTTGTGACAGAGGAACTAGCGTTCCATTTTGCGCAAACTGTAAAAAGGAATAGGGAACAATAGTTCCTATTTATCGTAGGCTATCTGAAACTACTGTCCATTACTTCCGCTATACAAATTTATCAAAACATATATCCTTCAGCAATCAAGTTAACTACGAGACTTGCCCTCTACATGTTTAATCTTGTTTGGGCTTGCCCGCGCAAGTTCAGGCTTGTGTCTTTGTTTCTTTTGATTAATTGTGTACCAAATACCGGTCATGTTGAAACGCAGACCATGCAGACTGCAGACTGCAGACTGTGCAGACTGAGTGTTATTATTTTTTTTACTTGTACCTTAATTTTCTAGTGAAATCTTTCGCTGTGGCTATATGGCCGGTAACTGGTCAAGGTTTTCAAAACACTAAATGGCTAGCAGGTCCTATATTCTCAGTAAATTTCGCAGTCCACTCAATGGCAAAGAACAAATACTGAAAACTCGATATTATTTCTATCAACGCAAAAGTTAAGGTTACCTTGTACAAAAAAGCTTTTTTGTTTCATCATAACGTCGACAAGATAATGTTGAAGTGTATTTCAGCTCCAGAAGGGAACTAACGCGTAGAGACTTTGATCAGGATCAGACTGAATTTTTTCGATTTGTGAAATTTACTGAGAATATGGGACTGCCGGCCATTTAGTGTTTTGAAAACCTTGACCGGTAGTTGAGCTGAAAAAAGTTCTAAGTGTCACAAAACACGGTTTCGTCTTCTGAGCCCAGCGTAAGCCAAACACTAGACTTGAGATCTATAAAGCATTTCAGGATCGCTTGACCTGTCTTAATCTACATGTGATAGTTTAGATTAGCTAGAATCTTTCGATTTTGTGAAATTTACTGAGAATATAGGACTGCCGGCCATTTAGTGTTTTGAAAACCTTGACCGGTTACCGGCCATATAGCCGCAGCGTTCCTCAATTTCCTTGATTGTTGATGATCGTCTTTGGTTTCACTCTATAATTCAAACCGGTGACTTGCTGTCATTTCTTCAAATATACATGTCGTTGTTAGCTCGGAAGATTCGGGTAAGACTTTTGTTTATGTATTGTTTTTATTCGATTCTCAAGAGTGCCCTTCTGGGCGGGTTTTCACTCGAGGATCGACATTGTATTTGCTCCATGCATTCACGCTAATAAGTGGTAGTGGTTTGAAACCGACAATCTTGTTCGAGTATCATGGTTCTTGTTTATGCAGTTCCAAAACTAAATAGTTCATTAGTAACAAATGTATTATTTGTACAACTCGAAGATGTGGAGAGGGGTTTTAATGCGCATTGAACTAGATCCCCCGCCGTGTATTTTAGGTATATTTTGTCTTAATTTTCATTGAATATTATCTGTGAGAAGTTTCAAGTCGCTGCCCTTCTTCTCTTAATTCTGACGCTTACGGAACTGCCAAACTGGAGGAAATCAGAATATTTATTTTTAGGTAGATATACCGTTGATTTATTTACACATTTTAGAGCAAGGCCCATCTCTCAAACGTCTTGGTTTGATATCCCGAGCTAACAATGATAAAATCGGTATCTGTAAGATTTAAAGAAATGACGGCAAGTCACCGGTTTGAATTACAGAGTGAGACTAAAGACGATCATCAACAACCAAGAAAATTGAGGAAATGTCTCTCTCGTAGCCGTTGTAGGAAGCCGAAAAGCGTTTTATTTTAAGTCACTTAACCTGAAAAAGCTTCTTCTACTAGAAAAATAAATAGTCGTGGCAATATAATACAGTTACAGAAAGAAACAGCTTACCTTCCTCCATCGTGCTCGCTCCTGCGAGAAAGAGGCGCAGCTAAAAGCAAGTGAAACTGCTTTTACATCTGCCGGTAAACATGAGCCCATGATTTTCTCATTTCCTACTGATGACCCTTGCAGGTAAACATCAGTGCACATATATAATGAGAGGAAGCAGGAAACTATAGTAAAAATTTTACTAGAAAATTAATGTACAAGTAAAAAAATAACACTCAGTCTGCACATTCTGCACAGTCTGCACGGTCTGCACAGTCAGCAGTCTGCATGGTCTGCGTTTCAACATGACCGACCAAGTACGGACAACAAAACAATGGGGCAAGGGCAAGAATGACCAAGTGTGGGCAGAGATGGGTTAACAAATATTTCATTGGCGAATAGGATGATCCCTTGGCGACCCTTTTGTTGGTATAAGTGCATGCATACTTTAGAAAGATATCGATTTCAAGCTGATGCTTATGAGAAACAAACGAGGCAAGGATGTCAACTGGTCAAAGTTAGCAAATGCATCGCCTAAACCAAAGAGACTTCACTTAGAAGAGAATGACTGTGATGGTCTTTTTCACTGCCCAATGCAAATTTGTAACCACGATGAATTCACTACGCAAAGAGGCTGTAGAAAACACGTAAAGAACAAACGCAGTTGGTACTATTACTTCGACGAGAAGCCAGACAGTGCTCAAATCGATACGCTTAATGTCGATGAAAACAACAAATGTGAAGCCAGTGATCAGAAGATTATACCACGTAAAAGCAAGGCAATTGCCTCTTTTGATCCTACAAACAACATTGCCAAGAACTTTTATTCGTGGCTAACTGGCAGTGGTGGGGGCTGTAAAGTGATCGACAAGCACAACAGAACGTAAGCAAGTGCTTGAAGATTCTCAAGTTTTATTGCAAAGACGAAGAGGAGCTCACATTTGACATTGTGGACTTAAGTTTATGTGCACCGAATCTCCTTTTCAAGTTTGTTGATACAATGCAGGATGCTTGGAATCTGGGACACGCGGGACGCATAGGCTACTTGGATGCCATTGCAGAATTGGTGAATTGTCGAAAAGTGAATGGAGCATCGGAATCAGTATTGAGAGGGCTGGCTTCAACAGAAATTTACTTGACAAAAGTGCGCAAAATCGTTTCCAAAATGATGCGGTTGCAGTAGACCAGTGAACTGGACATCGATGCCTTAGAAGCCAATGGGCACTCCACCACACTAGAAGAACTTTTGGAAGTCGTGGGGCGCTACTTGCCGCGCTACGAGATCGTACTGAAATCATGTAAGGAGAAACTGGGTGCTATTTTGCCAATAGATTTATCTTTTGCTACTAAATTTTTGGCCGTCTATTTATTTATCAAGGTTAAGGGTTCGCGCCCCATGACATATCAGTACTTAACGGTGGAAATGGTGAACAAAGCCAAGACTAACGGTGGATTTATAGACCAGAAAATGTTCAAAGCGGCTGGAAAATTTGGCTTCGATTCTCTTTACCTGACTGAGACGGGCATGCAAGTTTTGGATGGCTACATCAACCACATTCGCCCCCTACTCAGACCGACCTGCGACTTTATATTGGTGGCAAGAAATGGAGGGCAGCGCAATAAGCTGGGAGAGCTAATGAGTAAACTGGTCTTCGATGCAACGGGCAAATACGTTCACCCAACTCGCTATCGACTGAACGTGGAGACTGCGAGCTGCAGGCAGCTGAGCAGCAGAGCGCAGAGCACAATCTCCGAAGACCAGAAACATAGCTCTGTTGTTGCAAGGGTTCACTATCAGAAGCAGCGATCGCGCGAGTTGGCGAGCAAAGCAAAGCAATATGGTTCATTATTATATGGAGAAGTCTGTTCTGACCATGCGATTGGTCAATTTGCGGTCCATAACTTACTTTACGGACCAAAATCAAACGCAGTTGCTCAATTTGCTCTCTAGATCGTTCTCTGCGAAAAGAGATCAAGAGAAAACTGTGACAGAATGTCTGTTAACCCTACTGAGTCTAATGACCTGGAAGTAGACATCGTCCTGCCAAATTTTGACCTAAATGTATTGAGAAAGAAGCGGACGAAGACGTTAATCATAGGAGAGAAGACGATTCCAGCCAAGAAATTGACAACTTCATCCACGGCTAAAAATCGAAAAAGAGTAAAAAAAAACAAACTAGACTGGCAGAGATTTAACGCCTCTTGCCAAGGAAAAATGAGTGGCTGAATTGACATGACAGACATACCTGCACCTGATCTTGACAAGCTCCTTTGCAGTTTTTTTTCAAAGACCTGAGAAAAAAAGATGACAGCGACTACGAGCCCGACAGGGTCTCCAGTTTTCAAAAGAGCAACCAGCGCCACATTACTACCCTTTAACATCCTCAAAGATGATGCTTTCTCCCGTTCAAGGAGAATCTTGGCCGCCAAGAGAAAGAGCTTAGTTAAGGAAGGACGTGGAAACAAACCGAACGCTAGCTGTGAGTTGACGGATGAAGAAGAAGCGAAGCTCTTTGAAGCAGGTAAATTCGGAAATCACAATCCACTGGCATTGCAGCGCACCCTGTTGTGGTTTTTATCAATGCAGTTTGGCTTCAGAGCCAGGGATGAAAGTAGGAAGTTGTGTTGGGGAGATATAGTGCTGGACGTCGACGCCGTGACCGGCCGTGAGGTGCTAGTGTGGACAGCCGAAAGGGGAAGCAAAACGAGCCAAGGTCTCAAACGCGGTCATCAACGTCAATTCTGTCCTAAACCGTTTGCCACCGGCACAAACAGATGCCCTGTTCTTTATTACAATTTGTTTAAGGCCCGCCGTCCGCAGAAAGCTAACAGCCCAGAATCACCGTTCTCTCTGGCAGTTAATCACCAAACCTGGCGCCAAAGCCAAGTTTGGTACAAGGGCTAACCACTCGGCAAGAACGAAATCGGGAAATTTATGTCCACGGCGGCAAAAAATGTCGGTTTAGCAGCTCAAAACAAGAAGATATCCAATCATTCCGTCCGTAAAACATCAATTTCCCGTCTGCTTGATGCTGGTGTGCCAGGAAATTTTGTGATGCAACTAAGTGGCCACAAAAATCTTCAAAGTTTGAGCTCATACAAATCAGCTTCCATCGCACACCGGCGCCATATGTCCGATACGTTGAGTAGAGGATCGATGAGTAATAATGGCACCACGTCAGTTCGCGAACAAATCTTTCACACATCGTTGTTTTCAGCTGAGAGCCAGACAAGGTCAGCTCCAAATCCCTCTCCCGAATTCTACCAAGGCCAAAGCTTTTTCGCAGGAGCAACAATCAGCACAATGAACAACTGTGTTTTTAATATCGTTCCATCAAGCTCCGCAAAGCGCCCACGCATTGATAATCAGGAGTAGAGGCTGCTTTACTTTTAAGTGCGGACTTCACGATAGTTGATCTTTTCCATTTTTGTGCACTTACAGAACTCTTAGTTTTGACGAAATTTTGAACTCTTCTTAACATGGCGCATTTTTATGTTGTTTTCACTGTCTCGGAAAGCCTTTGTTATGTGCTACTGTTTTCGTGAGCCAATAAAAACTTTATTTTTTGACAGTTGTCAAATGACTGTCAAATCGATCGCGCGTCTTGTTTCCGGTCCCCCAAACAGGAAGACGCCATATAATAAACATCTTATTAGCCTCGTTTTTTCGGTCCGTACTGTAAATTACGGATCCTCGTTTTTTTTCCATCGATTTATGGCCCGCGCGCTTCGCTTTTGGGCAATAAATTGATGGAAAAAAACTCGGTCCGTAATTTACAGTACGGACCGAAAACTCGGCTAATAAGAGGTATGTACATGACAAGCAACATTTTATTGTTGTTGTAAGAAGAATAACTTACTGTTGACTCGAGAAATAATGTTTATTTTGTTGCTTGGGCAACGTTTTTTCGTAACTCGCTGGCTTGAGGAGGAACGCTTGAACTTATTGGCTTCAGTGGTTATGGTTCGGTCTGACATTGCATTGCTAGGGACAGGAGTCATGAAAAATGTCGCTTCGTCATTTTCGCTGTCATCGTCAGATCCAGTAACGTAGCTGAACGTGCACGGCGACTGCGTGCCATATTGTTCCTGGTTGTCGTGGAGCAAGTAATTCGGCGTTCTCGGTTTTTCTTGCTCTAATACCTCTTCCATTTCTTCTCTCTGGCTCGAGCTCGGGACTGGCAGCGCTTCGGAGAGGCTTTTCACCAAGTGTTGGTCTTCCTTTCTCAACAGTCCCAGCTCCACGCAGACCTTTTTCCTCTCCGCAAGGGCCTTGAGCTTTTCTTCTAGGATTTCACGCAGGGCATCCATTGAGTCTCTCGTGTCAGGCGAAATACGTGATTCCAGGGTGACCATGTATTCTGTATTCCTCAACCATGGTGACTGGAATGCTTCCCTTGACCTCTTCTTCTTCTCTTTTCGATCCGCACCGGCTTTCATCTGTTCGTGAGTGGCCAGATCATTTCTTATCGGCGTGGGAAGGGGATCGTTTGGATCGTGGGGTAGTAAACGTACATTTTCTTCGGAGACGCCCTTCGATCTGAGACGCTGTTGAAATCTCTCGTGCCGTTGCATCTCCCGCCGCATCCTCTCTTCGTTTTGCTGTAAACGCTTTTCCAGTAAGAGACTGAGGTGACGGTTATCCAAAGACCCCGGTAAGGTTTGTGCGAGCGAGTTCTTTAACGCGTGTGTGGTGTCATCGTCATCATCGGCATCCACGATTTGGTCCCCGTTATCGTCTCCTGCAGTGGCCTCTTCGTCTCGGGGATTTGCGCGTAAATCAGCTAAGAGGTCGGTCAACTGCACATTTCTTAAAACCTCTTTCTCCGTCTCCAACAGTGCACCCTCTTCGTTTGGTGTGTTTCTCTCCGCGTCTTCGTCGTCTTCATCAGAACTTTCTTCTTCAGCTGTATCTACCCTCGCTTTCGATGCAGCCCACTCAACACATTCTATAGGGTGCTTGCGCAGCCACTGGGCAGCCTTCTTTTTTGGACTTGACAAGCTTTTGAAGAAGTAATACCTTAGCCTTCGGTCCATAGCCTGTTGATCTTCCTCCTTGAATTGAAGTTTTTGCTATGCAGTCATGAACATGGGACATCGATTGAAAAATGACTTGGCTGTTTTGTACTTGACATCGCAGGCTGTGTGAGTATCTTCCAGTCGTCCACATCGAGGGTCGACGGAGTGGCCTCGTCAATGAATATCACCTCGGTGTCCTTGACAATCATTGCCTTGTTGAACACTTTTTGCTTGGTTACAGTTGCTACGTTGCTGTGGTGAATCAGGCTCAGTATTGGGTAAAACAGGCTTGTCTTTCCGCTGTCGGGCTCACCGACAAGGCATGGCACTCTCCCTTTGTGCTTCGTTTGGTTGAAATTCTGCAGCCTCACGAAATCTTCGCAAAACAAACCAATCTCGTTTTCTATCAGGCTGTTTTCAAAACGTCTTGGAAGTATTTAGGCTGCGGGACTTTGGAGGGATCATAACGTGAGAAAGCCCTGGGAGTCACAAGGCCCATTTTCTCTGCTGGAATTGTGTTCTTCAAGAACCGTCTTTCCGAGACAGACCAACATTTCCCTTCGTTCACCTCTATGAGGGTGTAGTCGACAACAATGGGACGAATTACTTCACAATCGGGGTCAGCCAGGATATCGATAACTTTTTTCACGTCCCTCAGCATTCTTGCCTTAAATGACTCCTTTGCAGCTAAACTGTTCACAAACGCCTTCACATCACACTTGTAGGAGTAGGTGTAAGTGGCACCTTCACACTTTTTATGAACAGTGCCCCTGTAAAGGGCGTATTCCAGTCTCTTCATCGAAATCGAGATGTCATTTATGAGGACTGTAAGTTTTTCACCTAGCCGTGGTTCCATGCTGTCACTTGTTCTTTGTTCTTGGGATTCTTGGCTGTTACCATCCAAGCCATAACGATCAATCACTAACTTCACACCCATCATTTTATCTATTGCTTCAGAAACAATAGCCTTAAACGAGGATTGGATGATACGAACGCTGACTACGTTTTCCGTTCCACATTCCTCCACATCGATTGATTCAGAATCGCTCAAAAAACCCCTCCGCGACAGTCAGAAAACACTGCTGGTAGGAAGATGTTACTAGGTCCTGCATAGACTTGTCGTTGTGATCCTTTAATACTTTGAATAATTCCTTCATCGCAAGGAGATTCTTTGCCTTGTCGACAGGGAATCTTATTTTGAAAAAAAGAAATAGAAAGTTTGCTTGACTGAAATAAAATAAACAAAACAAAGTTAAGGCTATCCAACGCTTTATTTTGCTATAAGAAAATACTTTGACATGATGACGAGCCAAGCATGAGAAAATGATTTCATTCAGAATCTTGTAAAAAATTTACCTTGATATATACTGCAAAGACTAACCGTAAAAAGACAGTATGTTAAGTATTATGCAGACTGTTAGTAATAGTTTATACCAGGGTGGGGCTAGACATATTTTGCATCCAGCAGGGATACAATTATACTTAAATAAAATCCTACAAATAAACAATTCTAGAAGTATTCCCTGTAAAACTCTTATAATCACCAACTCGTGACGGAAACAGAAACAGTTAAAAAAAGCTTATTAAATGTTGTTTTACCTTAAATGTTTGTACAACAAAACTCTAGGACAAATGCTATAAAAACACTGATTTTGACATAAAATAAAGTTGTTGTTCTCGTTTTTGAAAGATCCGCACGTTTGTAAAAACAATTAATTTATGATGCACGAAGAGAAAACGTACCTTGTTTGCGACTGCATGAACGCCACATTCAAGTAAGGCGCGGTGAATGGTGATGGGATTTGCTGGGGCTCCACTAGGTGTACTCAGCGCAATCCAATAATTTATGGGGGAAAAAAGCTTTTTGTTCACCAAAGCTGGGAGGCTAGAAATCCAGCTTTGGCTTGAAGAGCTTGACACTTGACTTGTGAAATGCTTGCTATCGCTTTCCTCTCCGTTATTCTCTAGGTTGTTTTGATTTTTCTTCGGCGCTTTCTTTGGCCCTTGTGTGCCGATAGCACTAGAGAAAGAGGCCACACTTTGTACTCCTGCGAAAAATGATATCGAAATCAGGTTTGCTTATTCAACGGATCGATTCGTAATAAGGATTCATAATTGACATGTCAATTCATTTTGAATACGAAACTTGCAACGCTTTGTCGCAAGCCTCTCGCGTCCTGCACACCTCGTTCCATCCTCTCTGTAGGCCTTCATCGATATTGCATGTACACTTACAACTCACTACACTACATTTGTCCACAACTATTTGACTTAAATACCACAAAGCAGCTCCTTTAATATTCTCACCGTTCAGTTGGCGACAAGGAAAATTTGCTCTTCGCTCGCTCATCGTGAAGCGAAACATGTCACTTCACTGTGAATAATTATATCAATGAAATGTTCCCAGTAGACAAATTCTAACACCCTTATCCATCGCCCAACCTTAGTCACACAGAGTTATTACGTAATCCATAATGTGATAATTGACAACTATTACTAACGACCATTTGATCTAAATTAGCGCCTTGATCCCGTTTCCGTGAAATCCGTGAAATCTGCAAAATCCTATGACAGAAAAACCTTCTTTGTGATAAATTCCAGCTACTGAAATCCACATGAACTGCCAGAATTACCCTCAAAAAGAAATAAAAACAATAATATTAATAATAATAATAATAATTATTATTATTATTATTATTATTAAAATACTAAAATAATAACAATAATAATTATTATTATTATTATTATTAGTTTTATCATGATTGTTTTTTCCGTGAAATCCGTTGTATCCAGCATAAAAGTAGAGTTTCTTCTTTGATACCTTCATTAAAATTCTTATTTCCGTTAAGCGCAAGAAATCTGTATTGTCCACTCTTATGGAATACAACTCTGGTGTCCGTCAATGTCAATTATAACTTTATTCCGGAGGAAGGATTTTCCGGATTTAGCGAATTTAGTTGATTTTTTTCTCTATTTTACTCGATGTGTTTTAGAAACAGGAGAGTGATGTATGTGTTTGTTTTGATTTAACGCTCAAAATTCTCAATGAACGATACAAGCAGTATCATGAAGTAAGATCGCCCTGGGTAAACCCTTGTTTGCTGATATAAATTTAAGGCTAACATCTCTTCATACAGTACAGGAACAAGCGTTCCTTTCAATGGCCGTTCCTCTCACGAGGAACGCTTTCGCGGAAAAAACGTACAGATTTATTTGCAGTTTTTGGCAAAAGTCTGAGAATGTGCTTTTTAGCTTTTTCCTGCATAAAACTTCTAAGAGATATAGTTTTAGGAAGATCTTCGCCGTACTTTATATTATTTTAAGGCTTCAAAAAAAGGGAACTGAATTTTTGGGAAACGATCATTATCATCATCTGATCATAATCATGAGCGGTAGCAGCAGAAGAAGAATCACCATCATCAGTACCATCTTTATTATCGTCACATCAACATCTTCACCGTTATCACTATCATCATCATCATAATCATTACAAAACCATTTTCATCATCATCATCATCATCATCATCATCTTCATCATCGTCGTCGTCGTCATCGTTATTACAACCGTTTGGAACAAAGCCATGCTGAAAAAGAGGTGGAGTATATGCCAGATTAGGTGGGACATCATTGTTATTTTATTTCACAACCTACAAAAGTGCTCCAGCTTACAAAAGGGCTAAATTTTAAGATTAATAATATTAATAAAATTTCAATTGATTGCAATGATTGCGGCACAGTATATGTATTTCGATTACTAAATTACATTTACAAGTTGTTGAACTTTCTAAAAACGCGAACATTAATTCACAGTAAGCAAAATCGCGAATCGCAAAAAAAAAGATATTCCCGCAAAATACTAGCTATCGAAACAATCGCCCATCCCCAAACAAAAAGGGAAGAAGGACACCTGATCTCAGGTTACCATTCACCAGAAATGAGTGCCAGTCAGCGTAGTGGAAAGGCTGGTATTCAGTGTTTGCACGAATACCCAATTTTTCACTTTTTATTTAAACTGAATGACAAGAGAGCCTTCTGAGCAAGGCTACACATGATACCAGTGATTTGCATAATCATACTTTCCCTGAACAGCCGTCCAGAAAAAAAATCTGGCCCGGAAATTTTGGAAATTAGGTAGAGTTGCTTATCTGCCCATGAAAACTGACGTTGATGGAGACAATTTAAAAAGTTTAAATGCGTCTGGGTTTCGAGGGGTTGCCCAGGGTATGTTGAAGTATCGAGACCCTCATTCGAGTTGACCGGCACCAGTCTCGACTTTAGAAATAGAAAGAGTGCATTTTTATGTTATTATCAAACTGCCACCAATTTCTTTCACTCTGCACAGAACGCAAGAACTTTTATATGGCCATATTACTGAGTTTTGAAGTCGCGTTGACGTAAGTGCCTGGGTGGATATGAATAGATACTGAGACTAATTAGACGAGGCGAGTGTGACTCACGCAGTCGATTCCTTATTTTACAGTTATAGTCCAGAATGAAAGCAACGCTTTGAAAAACACACTATTTTATCTTACCTGTATCGTTTAAGCAACACAATGACAACAAATCACTATATAAATGAGCCAAAATTGTCATTTATCTATCTCGAATCAATCGCGTGACGCCTTGTTGTTTGTGACCAAAATTTTAGGTCAGATTGCAATTTTATGGAAATTCAGACGGCGCTCCCTCGAAAGCTTTACAAGATCCCAGTAAAACAAAACTGTAACTTTTAAAGACTGTATTTTAGGGATTTATGGTAGCAATCTCAACGATCTTCAGGCACTACCACATGCCTTTCCATCGCGATGATTTAACCCTGCTTTTGCATGTCCTTGAAGGGCTGTAAATGTTTTCTTGAAATTTCGAGTTTATTTCTTACAGAAATAACCCAAGACGAAAACTATCCATGTGTTTTAAAACAAGGCCCCTACTGAATAGTTATGGTAAAAGAAGACTGCCTGCTATGGTTCAGATCAAACACGACTATTTTGAACATAGTGAAATTTTGAGCTGGCGCGTAGGCAAATACGGCAAAATTATTTTTAACGGTTTATTTCAAAAGAAAAGCGTATTTCAAAACAATACTTCCACTTTACTGAAGGTAGTACATTAGCCTTTCCCTGGACGAAAAATAAGACGAATCGATTTTTTTGACTATGGCCACGAATTTTCGATTTTTGTTTGATTTTTACTGACATTCACACTTAATGTCGCGGATCTGCTTCTCCTGAAACGTTTTCTTCCATAAGCACCATTTCATCATTTTCGTTTCCTGTTTTTATCTCACGTATTTTATGGAACATTAGCCTGTTTCATGCTCCTAGGTAGTCGGGTCCGCTGAACTGAGAAAGCGGGAACATGAAAATAAAACGGGAGGAAACTGGGAGAGGAGGGGCTATCCCTTCCTTTTTAATTTTCCTGCTCCGCAAACTTTTCGCGTGCGTTTCAAATACTTGTCTTCCCCACTATCTGAGACCCTGGAACAGGCTAATGGTATATGTGTGAAAATCTTCATTATGAATCGGTATAGTATATTTCAAAGAGCTACTCAACGAGCAAGATAACTATTGACAGACAACATACAGATCAAGGGCATCCGCAGTGTCAACTATTACTAGTAATACTCTAGAGAACTGTTTCTTTTAAATTTCGTCTTATTCTCGTCCTTATGTATGCATAAGTTTAAAAAGTTTAAGTTAAAACTTATTAAACTTCTACTTATGAAAAGACAAAGGGTCAAGTTTCCCGATGACCTCTATTAGCAAAACAAAACACACAAGCTAAAGAGGTCTATTAACGGGCCCGAAAAGCTGTTGTCGTTTACATTAAAGCTCGAAGTTTCTGTAGGTTTACAGATAATATGATAAAACTGTCAGTATATAATTTGAATATTTGATTTCGGGCCCGCAAAGTTACCGGGACTTTCGAGAAACGGGCCCCATAGCCCCCCTAGGCGTTCTCGGCTTGGTCAATCCTGAACCGGGTTGTTTCAACCTCGTCCCCAGGGCGCTTTTCCCTTGGTTTGGAGGTGGGGCGGGAAAAGGCCCTGTCATCGACCGGTCAATCCGTCATTTTGATTGGTTGATTGAGGTAATTCATGTAAGAAAATGGCAAAATGAAAATAATTTATGCATTACACCGAGATCGAAATGGCAGAAAGTATGTCCACTAAAACGAAGATTTTGCAAGAAATCCAGTGGTGGTTCTCATGAGAGTCGCTACATACTTGCATACGAATATTCAGCAAGGTCGGCTTATCTAAACATCTGTATTCAAAGTTTATAAAACCTGTCGTATAAGAATTTCTGAGGGCAATACGAGGTCAGCAGTGTTATGTAGGAGTAGGGTTACATTCGTGGACAAGATGGACCAGTTTTTTCGGAGAGCTCAATCTGTAGACATAACGTCTGATCTAAGCTCAGAATATTCTGTAGAGCGATGCGTTGAACTTTCATCGTCTTCGCATCAGCCGTTTAAGCGTCTATCAAAGGATATGCCACTCGAAAGCTTCGATGTGGATGAGCCGCAATAAACACGGGTGGTCCGTTGCTAAGGCTTTTCTTCCCAAATACCTCTCAAAACCGAGAGTTTTAGGCCGTGGACAGAAGTAGAATGCATCGAATGGGACGAAACTTGGCAGGGAAGTAGTTTGATAAATTACCTGTTTATTCGGGTTTTTCTTTCATCCCATGTGACTTCTGTTGTGACGTTATAGATGATGTCCAAATTTGGCATCAGAACAAAATTTCAGGAAAGAAATAGTAAAAATTTTACGTTAGTTTTCTGTGTAGAATTCTATGATTTCTAGTAAAAACCCCATCTCAATCGGATAAAAAGGACTAAAGTTACAGCTACTTAAAGAAATTCAAATTTCCCCCAAGTGACTATATATGGTCAAAATTAGGGGTATCTTAAACGCGAGAACATTGAATGTATTGGAACAGGAGCAAGGACAAAGTTACATAAAATCACAATTGTAGTTTTTTCTACTTAGGTTATGTGGTGCTATGAGACGTTCTTCGTCACGAAATACGTCATTTTGACGTCACAATGACGTATTTCGTGACGAAAAGGCCTTTTAGCAGCACATAAGTAAAAAAAAGTAAGTAGAAAAAACTAAAATTTTGATTTTATGCAACTTTTTCCTTGCTTCTGTGACAATCCATTCATTGTTCTCGTGTTTAAAATCCCCCTAATTTTGACCATATATGGTCAAGTGAGGGGAAATTTGATTTCTTTTATTAGCTGTAACTTTACATCATTTTATCCGATTGAGATGGCGTTTTCACTATACATATTCTTATTCTGTAGCAAAAATGTCTGTAATGTTTTGAACACTGCTTTGCAAGTTTTTAATGTTGTTACTAAAAATAGTCATACTTTCAAGAAACATCAAAAATACCTTTACAATGGTAAAAATTTAAAGAAAATGCTTCTCTAATTAAGATGTTTTAATGTCTTGCTTCATTTGGAACATAAAATACTGTTCTGTGAGCCAAAAGTTGAATTTACGAAGTTGCGGAAGGAAAAGCCCTAGCAACCGACCATCGTGAAAAGGGGGTGATAGGCTAACACGACTTTTACTTCATGCCAAAATGATGCTTGTTATAATAAGTTATTTTTCTCTGCTGGATAGATTATGCTCTGGAAGGTTCTACATTTTCACTGAGCAAATGTGATTTTAGCCGCTTGTTTCACACTGAGAGATCATGGCACACACTTCGATTTACCGTGGTCTTTGTTTCTGGTCGGAGGATTTGCCCTCTGATGCAAGAGCAGTTTCTTTGACCTCTTTTCAAGCGTAAAGCTTTTTATTACGGTTGAATAAGGGTTCAAATTTTCTCCAAAGTGCCTTTTGGAGCTGAATAACTAAGCGATTTTCTTTAGTCCGTGAATGTAATGTTTTTCTGCAATGTTGTATCACGCGGGTCCCAGTTTGTTATTTTTCTTATAAGCTTTCCAGGATGTAAAATTATTACGGATAGTGATTTACAGGTCCAAAATTACAAGAATGAAGTGCAGCTTAAACTGAAGCTGCAGCAACTATGTGCAATTGCTTTGTGACTAGTAGACTCCAGCTTAGTGGTTTTCTAAAGATAATATGAGTCTTTGACTGGAGCGCGTATTTCCTTTCTTGGTAATCGCTTTTGAATAAGCTTAACATTGTTTGGCTGTTTTGTTATCGCCACTTTGTGATCAGGCAAGACCATCTTCGATGTTTTGTTTATCGTATGCAATCCTATGCTAATTTAGTACACCCACAAATTCTGGGTGTTTGGTGGTCATGTGACCAGTCGATGCCAGGGCCTTTTCCCGCCCCAGCCCTAAAGCCAGGGAAAAAGCTCTCTGGGGACGAGGTTGGGGTGGTTCAAAGCAGGGTTAAGATAACTCAGGGTTAGTGCGAAGTATAAATTCAGATATGAAAACTTAAAAAGCAAATTCAGTTTATTTCATTTTGCCTGCAATGTAACGAATTGATGCTCTATCAAGAATAGTGAAAATTGTCCAGTAAAATGCTATTGAGCAAACGAATAAGAAATCCCGAGTTAGCGCTAATCGGCTTTCGACCAACTGGGTCTTGGACTCTACCGTGAACTGTGACGTCACCGAGAGAGACTCTCCCGTTCTTTCCCAGACTTCGCGCGGACAACGGGCAAGATAGAACGCCCAGGGACTAGGCTGGAGTCCCAAGGCTTTTCTCTTGGACTCTGGGAAGGTTCCATCCAAGATTTACATGAGAAAGGCCCTGAAGATGGCTCACACGACAGCCGGGACAAGGGCAGTTCTAACCTAGTGGGTATAACTTGAATTTCTCTTTCTTCAGGTTGAATGTGTCTTCATGACTGATGGACTCATAAGAGACCGAACTCGACGTAACTTTATTTCAAACGAAAAGGATAAATACAAGCATATTAAGCTTCAGCCTCTTGAAGGAGGCCGTGGGCAGTTTGGATTCCGCTTCCTTAACCAAATCAAATGGGCAGCGGCGAAATTTAACTTTCAGTACCTACTTCGAATCGATGATGACTACTTCCTGTGTTTAAAAAGGCTTCTTTCCGAGCTTCCATCGAGGCCGAAACAAAATCTGGTCTGGGGATTTTTCCACTGTGAAGCAGGAATCACATGGATGGATGAAGCATTTATGATATTCTCTGAAGATATCATTCAAAAGTTCTTGGCGCAGAACGAAAGCTCGATGTTGTGTCATCCACATGCAGACCAACAAGTCATGTTGTGGCTGAGCAATATTCTACACAAAACATACTTCCACGATACTAGGTTACATCATGCGCCTCCAGCGTCATTTGTTGCTCGATTTAGTAACATCTCGAATGTTTGTGACTCCCATTTGGGCGCGCATGGAGCATACGTTAAGACCATGTATTATCTTGGGCTGAGGGCTAATGACAACGCTAAACACGTTTCAACTATTCCTGATTTTGCAAGATTTTGTACCACAAAGTTTGATCACCGTGCATTTCATCCTCACTGGCGATATGAACCCAAGCTCTGCAAAAATAACCCAACATGGAACAAAGGAAATGAAATGTGGGTTGGTAGAGAAGCTGGTCAATTTTTTTAAAAACTAGCACCAGTTTCAGTTATCACTGAAAATTTGAGCCCGATAAACCGAATACACAAAGAATGTATGAGCTCATGAACGTTTTGCCAACCAACCATTTGGCAGTATTTGATGGCTGCTATTTCCTTTGTTGTTGATTGCAGAAAGCTAAACTTGCACAAACTGCTCAAATTAACCATCTTTTTCAATTTTTGAACTTAGTTAGTGAAAAGCTATCCAACATAGTGTAAACATAGACTTAGTTAATTATCAAGGGTTTTATATTTCCAACAAACCTTTGCGAAAAAGGACTTTTAATACTTTTTATATTTCTGTAAAAAAGAGAAATTCCATTGTCTATGCACCTATAAACCAACCAACATGTGCAAAAAGGTGAACTTTATGGGGCACCAAATGTATTTTTATTATTTAGAGTGGTTATTTGTATATAACCAAAACAATGTTGGTTATTTATAAATAACCAAATTACAGTTTTATTATTTCTAAATAACCAAAACATAACCAAAAGTGAAATTTGGTTATCTAGCAAATAACGAAAAATTAAAAAGTGGTTATTTATTAAATAATCAAAATGCGAGATTGGTTATTTATTAAATAACCAAAATGCGAAATTGGTTATTTATTAAATGACCAAAATGCGAAATTGGTTTTTTATTACATAACCAAAATGCAGGGAAAATGAAAAATTGGTTATTTATAAACAAACTGGACAATTTGTTATTTAGCAAATAAACAAACATGGACGATTAAAAATCCAAAAACGTGTAAAAATGGTTATTTACCTAATTTGGTCTTAGCAAGTGGCCACGTGGCCCATTTTTCCGCTCATTTTCCATAACGACTTGCAGACTTCTATTTCCAACATGGCTTCTTCCACTTCCTTCACTTTCCTCTTTTCTCTTTCATTTACCTTCTTCTACCCTCATTTTCCTTCATTTACTTTCATTTTCCTCCGCACACCTTCATTCGCTTTTATTAATCTTCATTCACCTTCATTAATTTTAATTCACCTTCATTCTAATTCATTTACCTTCATCCACACTCATCCTTCGTCATTAATATTCATCTACTTACATAGGCCTACCGTCATCTACTTCCGTTTTCATGATAGTCCAGAGATTATCCAACGAATTGTCGTGCCGTCACATTATTCATTTCTGACTAATTTGTTCCCTTGTCCTTTAATCTTCAGACATTACACCTATTAAAAAATAATTTTGTATTTCCGTGAAACGTATCGTATTTTACACTGTTTTGTTATACAAGAGGGTCTTAACAAGGTATATATTTTCCCGACTGATCTCACATTTTGGCCATAAAAGTTTGATACCTGATCCAAAATTGTTGCAAATCGTGATCCCTGATCCCGTGAAAATCTTTTGATCCCTGGATTCAATTCTGTACTTGCTAAAAACTGAATGAAATACCAAATAAAGTGCCTCTCTCTTCGATTTCTTTTACAATTTTATTGGTCATATCATTTGCTGACTGGACAATTAACATTGGCTCCCGTCTGTTCTTTCGAGTTATCATAATTTCTATAATAATTCGTTCCACTTTAGAGCTCCCACAATGATGTATTCTTTAATAAACCTTTCGCACGCAAGTAGGGAGGAAAGCTGTAGCGCTGAAGGCGACCCAACTTAGTGGGATCTGGGGGCATGCTCCTCCGGAAATTTTTTATATTTAGGGTCTCGGAAATCCTATTCCTGCGTTTTCCTCGGGATATTTTCAGTAAACTGATACGCAGGAAAATGCTACTTTCCTGCTCCTGAGATCTCTTTGGGCAAAGATTGGCTTGACCAAGAATTCCACAATGTCAGGATGATTAGAGAATCCTGTCGCAATAGGCTTTGCGTTACGGGCAGCCATCTTGGATGAGCGTCAAAACTACTCAGGGACTATTTTTCTCGCTTCCACCCACACCGCCCCCTGCCCCCTGAGTAGTTTTGACACTCATCCAAGATGGCAGCCCGTAACGCAAAGTGCCCGATCTCGACGATCTTACGGAAAGATAGGGACTGTGAACATTCTCTAGTGGCATGTATCAGATTTGGATCGGTCAGTAGCTATCTTCAAAGCAGCTCGGAGCCATTTCTGCATTTAACCGCGCTATGTGTTTGGAAGAAGCCATGTTGGAAATAGAAGTCTGCAAGTCGTTATGGGAACTGAGCGGGAAAATGGGCCACGTGGCAACTTGCTCAGGCCAAATTAGGTAAATAACCATTTCTGTATTAAATAACCTTTTTTGCACAGTCTTGGATTTTTAATCGTCCATGTTTTATTTAATAAACAACCAACTGTCCAGTTTGTTTATAAACAACCAATTTTCCATTCTGCCTGCATTTTGGTTATTTAATAAATAACCAATTTCGCATTTTGGTTATTTAATAAATAACCAATCTCGCATTTTGGTTATTTAATAAATAACCAATTTCGCATTTTGGTTATTTGATAAATATCCAATCTCGCATTTGGTTATTTAGAAATAACCACTTTTTAATTTTTGGGTTTTTGCTAAATAACCAAATTTATATTTTGGTTATTTAGAAATAATAAAACTGTAATGTGGTTATTTGTAAATAACCAGCCTTGGTTTGGTTATATACAAATAACCACTCTAATTAATAAAAATACATTTGGCGCCCCATAATTTGGCGCTCTATAGAAGGTTTCGCAAATTTAAACTGCAGCTTAAAGGCCTAGTTGAATCTCGTTGGAAATATGCTATTGCGCGAGGATTTTCACACGAGAAAAAAATGATACGTCCAATAAGAATTGCGAACGATGTTTATTCAGGTGTGAGAATAGTGGTACGTCCAATCAGAAGCCACAGAGATTTGTGAGTTTCGCGCCAAAGTTCCCGCCTTATATATGCTCTTGCAGCTTGCAGCGTCCCTTCGCAGAAATTCAAAGGGAATCGTTTTTCTCAAATAGTTTTTCTCGTAATAAAAGTAAGAAACATCTCGGAAATTGGAGTGGAATAGTTTCGTTTGTTTCACTGTCGCTGAAGAAAACTGTAGAGAGCCGGCGAATCAACAGCGGAAGTGGAAACACAGAGCGAGACGTAAGCTGTGCTTTTTATCGGAGTTACGTTTTTTTCTTTATTACTTAAGACTTCAATAAATTCATTCATTTTCAATTGTGCATTTAGAACAAACAGTTAAGATCACTTGTAGTTCTTGGATTACCTCATATCCTTACCTTCATTATATTTTTCATGAAAGTTTTTACTAATAAGCTAATACTTCCATTTCGTTGTCATTTCGCGGCGTGTGTGTGTGTAACGACAATTTTCAGAATTTGGAAAGATTTGAAATGAAAAGGCCGCCAAAATGATGTCAGCATATAATAAACACAATACAACATGGAAAGTGCTTCGTACTCGTTTTTTGTATTGGAAACCTCACTCTCAAGCTCGTTCGCTGTACTTACTCTTTCGATTTCTTATACGTCAACAACTCGTGCGTAAATACCGTACTCCCGCACTTTCCATGAAGTATTGTCTAAGTATTTCAGGCCGCGTCCACACGTATCCGGATAGTTTTGAATCTGCAACTGTTTCTTTCCGGATACGGCTTCCGTTCACACGTATCCGGTGAATCCGTCATACGGATCCGCAACTTTTTGAAGAGTAGAAATTTTTGAAAACGCTATGAATCTGGAATCGTGCGGACGCTAAATCCGGAAATTTTTTTATCCTTTGACGTAACAAGATCGAGCCCAGTTCTTTGCAGTGAATAGAGGGTCCACTATAGGGTTCTCAAATCCTGCCTTCTCGCTTGTTTTTTCTTCTTAATCCCGCTATCCCGCCTGTTTTTACGTCCGAATCCCGATCCCGCCCTAATTTTTTCTACGAGTTTCTTGCTTTCATTATTAAAATATTAAAACGTCATACAATGTATAAGACTTGTCTTCTTGCAATAGGCAGCTTTGATGTTTAAGGTTCTTGACTTACCCATTAATAACCTCGGATCAGGCTCCGCAGTGGGGAAAAAGGCAAGAAACGGGATCAATTTTTTCGCCCTTTCCCCCCATGTGGAGCCCGTGGTCCCAGGCTAACTCATTAACTACCGTAATTTTATTTTCTGTTTTGTTTTGTTTTGTTTTTTTTTTTGTGAGCGCATCAGTACAAAAAAGAAGGTTTACTTCGATCTCAGTTCTGGCCATTTGGAAACAGCCTGTTTAGTTGGGTAGGTGGATGTTTCTATTGCTGTACTGATAGATTGCATTAGGCGATGAAGCCACACTGAATTGTCTACGCTGACTATGGGTCATGGAAAATGTGTATGAACACACTGGTTGTACAGATTTATAAATTGAATATTTAGCACAAATAGGATTTTTATGTTTCATGCCGATTCACATGTACTATCATACGCTTCAAGTCACGTTGCTTCTTATCTCTTATGTAAGAATAAGCCATAAGTATAACCTCAGATAACGATAATTATTCCATATAGACTTTATCGCACATTTTATTTGGGCAACGCCCAATCAGGCCACTAAGGTGGGCCACGTTTTTTAGACCTATTCGGCTATCGCTCCACTGCCATTCTGACTTGACGTCCGACAAGTGCAGTTCACAATTGCCACTGTCCAAGTCTTTCAGGTACGTTGTTTGTTTCTTGCTTTGTAGCTTCCATTTTATAGTTGTCTTCGTTTTGGTTTGGACTCCTCCCCTTTTTTACGTACTTAACATTACTGTGAGATATGGCTGGTAGCATTCCCAAGGTCCTCGTTCTTGGTCATTCGTTCGTTAAAAGGCTCAAAAATGATCTTGATAAAAACTTCGATCATCAGGCCTCCAGGACCTTTGGTCTTGTTGGCACCGCTGAAGTTCATTTACAGGGGACTGGCGGCCGTACTGTTGGCAAATTGCAGTCTTACGATTTGCATGTAGTTCGCCAACTTATGCCTGATATTGTAATTTTAGAAGTCGGCACAAATAATCTGCCCTCGGTCGCTCCTGAAGTCATCGAGGACCTTGTAGTCACTTTAAAATCTATTTATTCTGTGGCGGTTGTCTGCGTTTGCCACGTTATCCCACGAGGCGAATCTACGATCCGTCCTCTGTATTATTGGGAGCGCGACAAGGTTCTTCAACAATACCTTGAGGTTGTGCTCGATTCTTTAGATTGTGTCTTCTGTTGGCGCCACAAGGCCTTTACGCAACCAGACCAAGACATTTATTTAAGGGATAGAGTCCATCTTAATGCTAGAGGCCAGTACTTGTTGTACCGCAGTTATCGTGGTGCTATATTAACGCCATTAAGCTACTTATGATCTGTTTGCCTGATGATGTCAGATGTCTGGTTTTTATTTGTTCACCTTTGCTCATGGCAATTTTTGTTTTACATTTTATCTTGTTTGCTGAAGGACGTTTGTCCTTCTTGTTCTCCTTGGACGTGTGGTTTGTTTTAAGGGACTGGTCAAAAAGTATAGGCGGGGGTGGGCCGGAGCAGAGAGGGGGTGGGTCATGAGGTTTTGAGCCTTGTGAAAGGGGTGGGTCGTGCAATTTTCAGCTACCCTTAAGGGGTGGGTCACCCTATTTTTTACTAACTACTAACGAGACAGTTGACTACACTTGTTATATAAAACACATCCAGCTGGAATTATTGCTAAAATACTCACAAACCTGTTGCACGAGAAAATACAAAGGTTGACAGGCCGCACATCTATACGGGCGTGGAACTCTCTGTTAACCCTTTTTTTGTCGGCTCTAACGAGCATGTCCTTTAACGATTTTCCTTTTTGTAAGGAAATGATTGGTGGTTCTTTAAAAATTTATTGAAGTTATAGTTGGTTTTGTCTAAGATTCCATTTTTTCATTCAAGCTTCCTTTATAGTAGACACTGAGGGCTGGTATTGTGTCACGAATGACAATAATTATTTCTTTTTCCTCCTTGCTGTTTTGTTTTAGGAGTTTAGACTCCCTTTTGTGAATTTTATTTCTGATAGTAGGTTTTGTATCAAAGATAGGGTTCACACAACGAGAATATGGTTCAAAACCACTTAAACATAGCATTGTTAAACGTATTTTAGTATTTAAACAGTAGATATAGGCATATTTTTATCCCCTAAAAATTTTTCATCTGTTCGGATCTCCTAGCTGAAAGTCTAGTGATACGAAGATTATAGAGATCAAAACTTACCTTTTCGAAAATTTCAGCCAGAAAAAAGGCTCCCGAAAATTCTAGGTGACCTTTTTAGGGTAAAAATCCGTTGAAAATGGGCAATTATACCATTTTTTAGATGTTCGAATATCCTAGGAGGGGCAGACAAGCAAGAAATTTTACAACAAATGTTCCGAAAATTCTAGATCTCAAATCGTCTTTCGAAGAGATATTTTCCGAAAATTGACGTTGGGTGCCCCTGAAAGATTTGTGACAGATAATTTCAATATACCCTCATTTTGCTGTATATTTGTGTCAAGACTCAAAACGTACATTGAAACAAGAAATGTTCGGTTATTCACATTTGTCTTTTCAGTAAAAGGTGTGATTTCTGTGATTTTGATATTGGTTGTAGCAGTGTATCAACAAATTTTGTCAAGCACAGAACAAGGTTTTATTGGATTATTAAGAGGAAACCGAACGTCCATGTTTTAACTAGGGGGTGGGTCATGCAATTTCCAACCTTGCTTTAGGGGTGGGTCAGTCATTTTTGTGCCGAAGGGAGGGGGTGGGTCATGTATTTTTTATCAACCACATTTCCAAATGCTCCGGCCCCCCCCATACTTTTTGACCAGTCGCTAACCTTCGTCCTTGTTCACGTTAATACTTGGGGTGTTGGCCCTTGGGGGTCGCCCCATTTTGTTTTGTCGGGACTTGCCAACAATTGCGTCGACATTTGTGTCTGACATGGCTTGCTCCCTTGTTTCCTTTAGTCTTAAATGCCGTCCATCGTTCATGTTATTAAAGTCCTCCCCTTTTTTGTGTCATTTGTCTGCCGTTTCTCTATTTTTCTAGGTTCACTATGCCTCGAGCATCGGCTGACTGCAACGCAAACGCTCCCAGGGCGAGGCAACGACGAGCGCCACCTCCAAACGGCCGCGGCGAAATCAGCAACCCAGTCAACCCACTATTTTTCCGTCAGTTCAGAGTGCAGTCACTTCAGTTGACCTGTCCACATCCTCTCCGTCGTTCAACAATGAT